>CM038669.1:118528066-119063122 GCA_021605145.1 Aegilops bicornis
GTGGGCTACTATCTATACAGGTGCATTCTATATGCATAATCGCTGAAGGTACATCATTTTTGCGTACCTCGAACCCGTCAAGAAGCTTCGACGGCTTCATGCAATCCGCTCTCCGCGGATGCAATTCTTTCAATCACCGTACCCATTAGAGCACGATGATCTTCTGAGATAGCCGCTCGCCCGAGCAGATCCTTCAGCTCGTCCGACCGCACACCACTTGGCGCCGGACCTTCTGGCCCCACCGGACTTGGGGGAACCCTCCACGACGACACCTCAGGGTCGTCCGCTTCGCATGAGGGTGCGACAGGTGGAGGCGTTTCGCTCTCCATCATCTCCGGAAGAAGATCCTCAAGACGAGCTCACTGAGAAGGGCCGAGGTCCGAACTACAAGGTACAATTTCGGTTATCTTCATAAATAAATGCAGGGATGTTCCTTATTTACAAGACCCTTATTTTTACTTACAGACTCACTGGAGGGCTGATCCCTTGGGGAAATAATGCGGCTGGGTTACTTCGGTACGGACTCTCCGACGAAGATTCCTTTCCTCTTTGAGGCCTTGACCTCTGGATCTTCCGAAGCGGTCCTCTTCTCTCCTCGAAAGAGGGGACTTTTAATCCCCCCTTCCTTGATAGCCTCCTTCGTAGAGGCAGTCGCTTCCCCGCTCCCCCCTTCGCCTTCTTCAAAAGGCGCGACCTTCAACATCTTGGACAGCGTGGGATCTGGCGTGGTCTCCGGGAGGGGAGCCGGACACCTTATTAACTTTGCCTTGGCGATCCACTCCTGTTCAAGAAACGGCTCCTTTAAAGGGCATATATATATAATAAATAAATGAACAGCTTGTTCGGTTACAGGACTACTTACTTGAGTATCTGGGCGATTGCAGCTTAGTCCTGCGTCCTCAGTCAGGTCCGGACACCTCTCTTGTGATCCGAAGAACAGTTTATACATCTCCAGGGGCTTCGTACCCATGAAATTTTGGAGAGCTCGTGGTCCCTCCGGATTAAATTCCCACAAGCGGAGGGGGCTACGTTTGCAGGGCAGAAGGCGTCGGATCAACATAACCCGCGCCACTGCAACCAGATTGATCTCTCTTTCTTGGAGGTCTCGAATACGGCCCTGCAGCAAAGGAACGTCCTTGGACGGCCCCCAGTCGAGCCCCTTGTTGACCCATGACGCCAGCTGTGGTGGACTGAGCGGAAGGCGGGAGCGCCACCCATTTGGTGCCCACAGGGAGCGGTGATATAAAACCACTCCTGCTGCCACAAACCAAGCTCCTCTTGAAAAGAGCCCTCGGCCACGGAGCATCGCACATTTGCTTATGACCGCCCCTCCACTCGCTTGTCGCCCTCGATCATCTTCGGCTCCACCTTGAAGGTCTTGAGCCACAATCCAAATTGAGGGGTAATATGGAGGAAGGCCTCACATATGACAATGAATGACGAGATATGGAGGATAGACTCCGGATTCAAGTCATGGAAATCCAGCCCATAATAAAACATGAGCCCCCGCACAAAGGGATCCGTCGGGAAGCCTAAACTCAAGGAAGTGAGACACGAACACCACATTCTCGCCGGGCGCTGGAGTGGGAATGACCTGCCTCGAGCAGGCAGCCTATATGCGAGATCTCGCGGTTAGATACTGGCGTCTCACAGCTTTAGCACATCTTCTTCTCGTGACGGAGGAAGACATTCATCGGCCGTGCTTTGGTCGGAGCCGGACATCGTCGAAGGTCAAAGCGCCTAAATCTGAAGCTTTGGGTGTTAGAACTTCGGCGAGGCTAACTTCGATGGAGGGTGTAGAAAGAAGAGGGCCTTGGTCTCATTATAAAGAGGTTGAATACCAAGAGCCCACCCCGTGGTCGATTAGGACTCGCCTTTGATAGAGGAGGCGTGCCAACGGGCACGGTTGGGTTACCCACGTCCGTATTGATGAGAATCCCGGAATAAGGGGGCACGATCTATGCTTTGATAAGACGTGCCAAGGAAACTGCCTCGCTAAACGCGCTGAGGTGGAACAACAAAAAACAATTCGTATAAAGACCTGGACGTGGTGTGATGTCACGCCGCGGAATACGTCAGCAGATCTGTGCAAAAAGTTATTCTCTATACGGTGGTATGTGGAACTTGTTTTGCAGAGCCGGACACTATCCTTGTGTTCAAAACCTTCTATGAAGTATTCGGAGGGGGAACCCGCCTCGCAATGCCGAAGACAATCAACGCGCCGGACTCGTCGTCATTGAAGCCTGGTTCAGGGGCTACTGAGGGAGTCCCGGACTGAGGGGTGTCCGGATAGCGAACTATCATCACGGCGGACTCCAAGACTATGAAGATACAAGATTGAAGACTTCGTCCCGTGTCCGGATGGGACTTTCCTTGGCGTGGAAGGCAAGCTTGGCAATACGGATATGTAGATCTCCTACCATTGTAACCGACTGTGTAACCCTAACCTATCCGGTGTCTATATAAACCGGAGGGTTTTAGTCCGTAGGACTAACAACAATCATACCATAGGCTAGCTTCTAGGGTTTAGCCTCCTTGATCTCGTGGTAGATCTACTCTTGTACTACCCATATCATCAATATTAATCAAGCAGTGAGTAGGGTATTACCTCCATCGAGAGGGCCCGAACCTGGGTAAAAACATCGTGTCCCTTGTCTCCTGTTACCATCCGCCTAGACGCACAGTTCCGGACCCCCTACCCGAGATCCGCCGGTTTTGACACCGACACTCATCAAAAGGAATCCACTAACAAGGTTGATCAGGTCTTGTTAACAAACTCATTCCAAATCGCATGAACCCGGAGAAATCTCGAATGACACTATGTTACCTCAACGGGGATATGCACATCCCCAATAATAAGAATATCATATTTCTTCTTGACAGTAGGAAGAGGAAATTCAAAACCTCCAAAAATAATCGATGGAATTTTTCCAATAGAATTGATACTGTGGACTTGAGGTTGTTTCCTCGTAAAGTGTACCGTATGCTCATTACCATTAACATGAAAAGTGACATTGCCTTTGTTGCAATCAATAACAGCCTCGTAGTATTCAAAAAGGTCTTCCAAGAATAATAGGCATACTATCGTCCTCGGAATATCAAGAATAACAAAGTCCGTTAAAATAGTAACGCTTTGCAACCACAACAGCACATCCTCACATATACCGGCTGTATAGCAGTTGATTTATCAGCCATTTGCAAAGATATTTCAGTAGGTATCAACTTATTCAAATCCAGTCTACGATATAAAGAGAGAGGCATAACACTAACACCGGCTCCAAGATCACATAAAGCAGTTTTTACATAGTTTCTTTTAATGGAGCATGGTATAGTTGGTACTCTTGGATCTCCAAGTTTCTTTGGTATTCCACCCTTAAAAGTATAATTAGCAAGCATGGTGGAAATTTCAACTTCCGGTATGTTTCTTTTATTAGTAAAAATTTCTTTCATATACTTAGCATAAGGATTCATTTTGAGCATATCAGTTAATCGCATACGCAAGAAGATAGGTCTAATCATTTCAGCAAAGCGATCAAAGTACTAATCATCCTTTTTCTTGGATGGTTTGGGAGGAAAAGGCATGGGTTTCTGAACCCATGGTTCTATTTCTTTACCGTGCTTCCTAGCAACAAAGTCTCTTTTATCATAATGTTGATTCTTTGATTGTGGGTTATCAAGATCAACAGCAGGTTCAATTTCTACATCATTATCATTACTAGGTTGAGCATCATCATGAACATCTTCATTAACATTATCACTAGGCTCATGTTCATTACCAGATTGTGTTTCAGCATCAGAAATAGAAATATCATTTGGATTCTCGTGTGTTTCAAAGAATAGGTTCACTAGAAGCATGCAAAGTCCTATCATTTTTCTTTTTCCTCTTTTTAGAAGGACTAGGTGCATCTATATTATTTTTCTGAGAATCTTGCTCAATTCTCTTAGGGTGGCCTTCAGGCTACAAAGGTTCCTGAGTCATGCTACCGGTTCTAGTAGCCACTCTAACAGCATAGTCATTATTATTACTATTTAATTCATTGAGCAAATCATTTTGAGCTTTAAGTACTTGTTCTACTTGAGTGGTAACCATAGAAGCATGTTTACTAATGAGTTTAAGTTCACCTTTAACTCTAGACATATAATCACCCAAGTGTTCAATCATGTAAGCATTTTGTTTTAATTGTCTACCAAAATAAGCATTACAATCTTCTTGCTTAACCATAAAGTTATCGAACTCATCCAAACATTGGCTGGCAAACTTAGTAGGAGGGATTTCAGCTTTATCATATCTATAGAGAGAATTTACCTTTACTACATGTGTCGGGTTATCAAGACCATGAGTTTCTTCAATAGGTGATGGATTAAGATCATATGTTTCTTCAACAGGCAGTAAATTAAGACCGTGTATTTCTTCAATATGAGGTAAATTATTAACATCTTCAGCTTTAATACTCTTATCTTTCATAGATTTCTTTGCCTCTTGTATATCTTCAGGACTGAGAAATAGAACACCCCTCTTCTTCGGAGTTGGTTTAGGAATAGGCTCAGGAGTTGGCTCAGGACGTGTCCAATTATTTTCATTTGTCAACATATAATTCAATAGAATTTTAGCTTCATCTGGTGTTCTTTCCCTAAAAACAGAACCAACACAACTATCCAGGTGGTCTTTGGAAGCATCGGTTAGTCCATTATAAAATATATCAAGTATTTCATTTTCCTTAAGAGGATGATCAGGCAAAGCATTAAGTAATTGGAGAAGCCTCCCCCAAGCTTGTGGGAGACTCTCTTCTTCAATTTGCACAAAATTATATATATCCCTTAAAGCAGCTTGTTTCTTATGAGCAGGGAAATATTTAGCAGAGAAGTAATAAATTATATCCTGGGGACTACGCACACAACCAGGATCAAGAGAATTAAACCATATCTTAGCATCACCCTTTAATGAGAACGAAAATGTTTTAAGGATATAAAGGTAGCGAGATTTCTCATCATTAGTGAACAGGGTGGCTATATCATTTAATTTAGTAAGATGTGCCACAACAGTTTGATTCACGACCATAGAAAGGATCAGATTCAACCAAAGTAATTATATCAGGATCAACAGAGAATTCATAATCCTTATCAAGAATACGATAGGTGAAGTAGAAAAAGCAGGGTCAGGTTTCATTCTAGCACTAAGAGATTGCTGCTTCCATTTAGCTAATAACTTCTTAAGATCATATCTATCATTGCAAGCTAAAATAGCTCTAGCAGATTCTTCATCCAGAACATAACCCTTAGGCACAACAGGTAATTCATATTTATTAGTGGGAGAGTCTTCATCATCACTATCTTCAATATTATCAGTTTCAATAATTTCATTCTCTCTAACCCTAGCAAGTTGTTCATCAAGAAATTCACCAAGTGGCACAAAGAGTATCAAGCATAGAAGTAGTTTCATCATAAGTATCATGCATAGCAGAAGTGGCATCATCAATAACATGCGACATATCAGAATTAATAGCAGAAGCAGGTTTAGGTGTCGCAAGCTTACTCAAAACAAAAGGTGAATCAAGTGCAGAGCTAGATGGCAGTTCCTTACCTCCCCTCGTAGTTGAGGGATAAACTTTTGTGTTCGCGTCTTTCAAGTTCTTCATAGTGACCAGCAGATATAAATCCCAAGTGACTCAAAGAATAGAGCTATGCTCCCTGGCAACAGCGCCAGAAAATAGTCTTGATAACCCACAAGTATAGGGGATCGCAACAGTTTTCGAGGGTAGAGTATTCAACCCAAATTTATTGATTCGACACAAGGGGAGCCAAAGACTATTCTCAAGTATTAGCAGTTGAGTTGTCAATTCAACCACACCTGGATAACTTAGTATCTGCAGCAAAGTATTTAGTAGCAAAGTAATATGGAAGTAACGGTAACGGTAGCAAAAGTAGTATTTTTGGATTTTGTAGTAATCGTAATAGTAGCAATGGAAAAGTAATAAGCAAAGAACAATATGTGAAAAGCTCATAGTCATTGGATCGGTGATGGAGAATTATGCCGGATGCGGTTCATCATGTAACAGTCATAACATAGGGTGACACAGAACTAGCTCCAATTCATCAATGTATGTAGGCATGTATTCTGAATATAGTCATACGTGCTTATGGAAAAGAACTTGCATGACATCTTTTGTCCTACCCTCCCGTGGCAGCAGGGTCCTAGCGGAAACTAAGGGATATTAATGCCTCCTTTTAATAGAGTACCGGACCAAAGCATTAACACATAGTGAATACATGAACTCCTAAAACTATGGTCATCACCGGGAGTGGTCCCGATTATTGTCACTTCGGGGTTGCCGGATCATAACACATAGTAGGTGTCTATGGACTTGCAAGATAGGATCAAGAACTCACATATATTTATGAAAACATAACAGGTTTAGATCTGAATTCATGGCACTCGGGCCCAAGTGACAAGCATTAAGCATAGCAAAGTCATAGCAACATCAATCTCAGAACATAGTGGATACTAGGGATCAAACCCTAACAAAAATAACTCGATTACATGATAAATCTCATCCAACCCATCACCGTCCATCAAGCCTACGATGGAATTACTCACGCACGGCGGTGAGCATCATGAAATTGGCGATGGAGGATGGTTGATGATGACGACAGCGACGGATTCCCCTCTCCGGAGCCCCGAACGGACTCCAGATCAGCCCTCCCGAGAGGTTTTAGGGCTTGGCGGCGGCTCTGTATCGTAAAACACGATGAATCCTTCTCCCTGATTTTTTTCTCCCCGAACACGAATATATGGAGTTGGAGTTGAGGTCGGTGGAGCGTCAGGGGGCCCACGAGGCAGGGGGCGCGCATATTTATTTTTAAATTCATTATTTTTGGAGATAGACGGGCGCAGCAACGCGCGCTGTTATGTTCTAGTTACTACAAATAAAGTACACCAATCTTTGCAAACATGTTATTGAAAGTGCAACTATCCCCAGGTGGTTTTGGTAATTCCTAACAACATATAGCTCATTGAGCTAACATTATTCCAAGATAAATATTTCAGGAAAAGCTCAATGAATGGCATGGCATGGATGAGAAAAGTGGACCCCTCAAAATACTAAGGATAAAAGGATTGGCTCAAGCTCAAAGCTCAAGACTCTACATTTTATATTTTAGTGATCCAAGATCACATTGAGTCTATAGGAAAAGCCAATACTATCAAGGAGGGATGAGGTGTTGCTTAATGGCTTGCTTGCTCAAAGTGCTTAGTGATATGCTCCAAAACCCTCAACTACTTTCCCACATCCACATATGACCTAAACCAAAAGTCAAACTCGGCCCCATCGATTCTTTCTATCCGACGCCACCGAGTTCAGATGTCATAGCCAATCGCCACAAACCCTAGGCAAATCGGTCTCACCGAGATGGGATTGTAATCTCTGCTTCCCTTCATAACGCTTCGGTCCTACCGAGATGAGCGATCGGTTCCACCGAGATTGCAATGTAAACTCCTGCTTTCCCTTTCAGAACATTTCGATCCAAGAAATGAGCAAACCGTCCCACCGAGTTTACGACCAACTCTCTGGTTAGCTTATTACTAAAATCGGTCCCACCGAGTTTGTGTAATCGGTCTCACCGAGATTACGTTATGCCCTAACCCTAACCATATCGGTCCTACCGAGTTCCATGTCGGTCCCACCAAAAATCCTAACACTCACTAGATTTGTTGAATCGGTCTGACCGAGTTTATTAATTCGGTCCCACCGAGTTTGGCAGGTTGTGTGTAAGATTTTGTGTGGAGGCTATATATACCCCTCCACCTCCTCTTCATTCGTGGAGAGAGCCATCAGAACGAACCTACACTTCCTATACACATTTTCTGAGAAAGAACCACCTATCCTTGTGTTGAGACCAAGATATTCCATTCCTACCATATGAATCTTGATTTCTAGCCTTCCCCAAGTTGCTTTCCACTCAAATATTCTTTCCACCAAATCCAAATCCTGTGAGAGAGAGTTGAGTGTTGGGGAGACTATCATTTGAAGCACAAGAGCAAGGACTTCATCATCAACACACCATTTGTTACTTCTTGGAGAGTGGTGTCTCCTAGATTGGCTAGGTGTCACTTGGGAGCCTCCGACAAGATTGTGGAGTTGAACCAAGGAGTTTGTAAGGGCAAGGAGATCGCCTACTTCGTGAAGATCTACCGCTAGTGAGGCAAGTCCTTCGTGGGTGACGGCCATGGTGGGATAGACAAGGTTGCTTCGTCGTGGACCCTTCGTGGGTGGAGCCCCCCGTGGACTCACACAACCGTTACCCTTCATGGGTTGAAGTCTCCATCAACGTGGATGTACGATAGCACCACCTATCGGAACCACGACAAAAACATCCATGTCTCCAATTGCGTTTGAATTCTCCAAACCCTTCCCTTTACATTCTTGCAAGTTGCATGCTTTACTTTCCGCTGCTCATATACTCTTTGCATGCTTTCTTGAATTGTGTTAAGATTGCTTGACTTGTGCTAAGTTAGCCAAAATATGCCAAAGACTAAAATTAGGAAAAGGATAAGTTTTTATTTGGTCAAGTAGTCTAATCACCCCCCTCTAGACATACTTTCGATCCTACAAGTGGTATCAGAGCTTTGGTCTCCATTTGCTTTGATTTCCATAGCTTTTGGTAGTCATAGCCTTGGTTTCACAACCTAGGAGAGTATTGCGTCTAACGAGGGAAATTATCACCGTAGAGGTCCTTACTTTGATGGTACTTATTTTGCTAGTTGGAATCATAAGATGAAAATGCATATTATTGGACATAACCCCGCCGTTTGGGCTATTGTGTGTATTGGCTTGCAAGGTGAGTTCTTTGATGGGAGAGAACCGGACCGTGAAGCTACCGCGGAAGAGTTGAAGATGCTGCAATACAATGCTCAAGCTTGTGATATCCTCTTCAACGGATTATGCCCTGAAGAATTCAAGAAAATCAGCCGTCTTGAGAATGCAAAGGAAATTTGGGATACTTTTATTGATATGAATGAAGGTACCGACTCCGTCAAGGAATCCAAGTTGGATGTGCTTCAAAGTCAACTTGACAAGTTCAAAATGAATGATGGTGAAGGTGTCGCTGAAATGTACTCTAGGCTTGCTCTTATCACAAATGAGATTGGGCTTAGGAAGTGAAGAGATGACCGATGATTCATCATCAAGAAGATCCTAAGAGCCTTGGATGGAAAATATGATACCGTGTGCACATTGATCCAAATGATGCCCAATTACAAAGATCTCAAGCCAACGGAAGTGATTGGAAGAATTTTTGCTCATGAGATGTCACTCAAGGATAAGGAGGAACTTCACAACAAGTCAAGTGGTGCTTACAAAGCCTCATGTGAAGTCCCCACATCATCAAGTGAGAAACAAACCTTTAATGAAGAATTGAGCTTAATGGTGAAGAACTTCAACAAATTCTACAAGAGTAGAAGCAAAGAGAGAATCTCCAAGTCAAGGTCCTACAATGACAAAAGATCTTCTAGTCGAGAGCGTAATTGCTACAATTGTGGAAGACCCGGACACTATTCCAATGAGTGTACGGCACCCTACAAAAGAAGAGAAGAATCACCTAAAAGGAGAAGTAGAAGAGAAGAATCACCACCAAGAGAGAAAAGGAGTAGAGATGATCGTTATGAACGAAGAACATCCCGGAGAAGCAAGGATTCGGAAAGGAAGGACAAGTCATCAAGGAGCTACACAAAACAAAGACATCAAGCTCATGTTGGTGAATGGGTATCCGGCTCCGACTCCGACAATCACTTCGAGAGAAGCTATCACTCCGACTCCGAATATACTCAAGGTGAAGGTGTTGCCGGTCTAGCACTTGTGTCAACCAACTCCTACGACATATTTGATTCACCAAATGAAGGAATTGGAAGATGCTTCATGGCCAAAGATCCAAAGGTAACACACCCCGAGTATGTTGATTTCAATAGTGATGAAGATGACTTGTTAGGTGATGATGATTTACTTGTTGACAACTCTAGTGATGAATACTATGATGAAACGTCAATTAATCATGCTAATCAAGATAAAACGAATGACAATGATAAGGACAAGATTGAGATTCTAACTAAAGAACTAAACACTCTTAAGTTAGCTCATGAAACTATCTTAGAAGATCATCGAGAACTTTTAAGGACTCATGAGAAGTTATGCTTTGAAAAGCTCAACCTTGAGCAAGAGCATGAGTTCTTAAAGGCAATCAATGATGATCTTCGTAAGAAAAGTTCTTCTTATATTGCCAAGCGCCATTGTTATCTACTTACATGCCTCAAGTCAAGTCTAGTAACAAGAACAAGAAGGATTCTTCCTCTAGTAGTAACAATAATCATGCTAAATCCAATGTTGTTGCTTCTAGTAGTTCTCTTGATTCAACTAATGATTCTCTTAGCCAAGTTACACTTGAGCAAGAAAATAGCTTATTGAAGGGAATTATAGAGAAAGGTGTTTACAAGAGCCTTGCCGAGAGTAAGCAATTTGAGGAAATTGTACGCAAGCAAGGAAGGCACCGGAAGAATCAAGGTGTTGGATTTGAGCGAAAGTTCAATGCCAATGGAGTTGAGTGGGAAGAAGATCAATACCCCAAGACGAAGTTTGTTCCTCAACAAGAGAAGTATGATCCTACTTCCTTCAAAGGGACACAAGCCCAAGATGATCTTCCACCACAAGACCACAAGCAAAAAGGCAAGGACAAGCTTCAAGAAGAGATTGATGCATTTGAAGAAGCTCCAAAGGCCTTGGTCAAGTGAGTTCCCAAGACTACATCAAGTTCTACTTCATCAAGTACGACTACAACTCCAAGGATTCCCATGAAGATGATGTGGATCCCGAAGAAGAAGAACTAGAGAGTTCTTGAGAGTGACTCCGCCAACATATTTCACTCATATCATTTTGGCAATAACTAGTGCAATCAACTTCCACATCTTGCACTAGTTCAAGGAGTCACAAACCCTCTTGTTGGTAAGACAAGGGACAAGGTAACCTAATGCTCTCATAGACATCATATTGTGTGTGCATCACTCTATGTCTATGGATATCCTTGTTTGTTCCTTGTGGGACTAACCCGTGTAGGTATTGAAAGTGCAACTCACTCCAAAGGATTGATCCAAATGATCTACATCAACATTGAGCATCCACATCTTCAAACCTACATGAAGTCATCATCGACAAAACCCAAGGTTAGTTCATCCCTCTAAGGGGGGATCTCACATCTAGGGGGAGCTTTACTCAAAGAATTGAGCTAAAGCAACTCTAATGGTGTGAACACAACAATGCTTTATGTAAAAGTGGTAACCCCACTTGATCTTAAACGATGGGTATGACCTATGATCAAATGTTCTCATTTGACTCCTAAGTCAATATACTCATATATAGATGACCTAGTCATCGCCAATTGCTTGATAGATGCTAGAATTGGTTGTGCATGCTTTGCCACATATTTAATTTGCCATTTTATTGTGTGAGCATGTTGGTTGCATATTTTGCTCATTCGAGGACATCCATTTGTTGTTTTGATTGATTGGTTTCTTTTTTCTTTTGCCAAGTGGATGGACAAGAATGCCTAAGAACCTTCTCTAGCTATCTATTCTCTTCTCGTCTCAAACTCTATTCATGCTACATCACAAAATTTGATCAAGTCAGATTCGAACCACTCTGTGAGGAGCACTGAGTCCCCGATTCGTCATAGACATAAACTTCCAAAACTTCTTTGTGTGTTTCGGTCTGACCGATTCTTCCATTTCGGTCATACCGAGATCACTAAGTCGATCTAGGTTTTCAATCTCGGTGCAACCGATTTGAACTTTTCGTTCACACCGAGTTGCTGTAACTGCTTGCAGTTATGCTTATCGGTGCCACCGAGTTGTTCCACTCGGTCACACCGACAGGGTCGGGCTATATATACCCACGGGCAAAAATTTGGAAATTTTCTTCGAACTCTTTCGCCCGCGCTCAGCCCGCTCTGCCTCCAGGGTCTCCGGATAGTCCTCCTCGTCGCCAGCTGCCTCCTGTAACTGGTCTCCGCCGCCGTCAACGGGAATCATCCCCACCGTTGCCGCCATAGCGAGTTCATCGCCGAACTAGGGTATGAACTCGATCACTGTGCTATCCCTATCTGATTCCTAGCACATTGTGTTCGCCATGAATCTTGCCACGATTGAAACTATCTTATCTAGTCAAAACACTCCGTAGATTATAGATGAATTGAAAATTTAGGGTTAGGTTTCCGCCGAAACCATCTCGGACCAACCGAGTTGTAGAACCCGGTACCACCGATTCGGCTAAGGCCATTGCACATGTAATTCTCGGTCCGACCGAGAATTGCGAATCGGTGTGACCGAGTTCAGGACTTTGTGAAACCCTAGCAGTCTCGGTGCCACCAAACTGTGACCCGGTCTGACCGAGTTCACTAGTTTAGGTTCCAAAAGCTGCTTCGGTATCACCAGTTTACAAATCGGTAGATCCGAAATGCTTTCTTTGGAAAACTAAAACTAAGTTTTTGACTCATTCTTTTGCAAAAACCTCTGTATTTTGTGATGGTCATCCACTCTACCTCATCTATATCTACGCACAGGGTCTGTTGTCAGTGTTTGCAATATGTCTGATCAAAGTGACAGTCAGAACAAGTCAGAGGAGCATGTTCACATGAGTGAGGGCACTAGTCACTTTAGCAGCTATGATGAGGGTAGCAGGAGCACACCCAGCAACTTACCCAAGGCAGCCACCAGGACCAGAAAGAAGAGAACTTCAGATTCTGAGGATGAAGACTATGTGGCTGTTGAGGATGAGGCCATTTCCAAGAAGAAGGTGCTCAAGAAGGAGTATGGCACAACTGCTGCCACTAAGCCTGGTATGAAGACCAAAGCACCTGCCAAAAGGATTCCCATGTCTAAAGCCAGAGCCTCCACTCAAGCATCTTTGGAGGCTGAACCCAAAGAGGCTGCTGCAGAAGGGAAGAAGAGGAAGGAAAGGGTCAAGAAGACCATGGCCAGGGTTGTTGGAAAGCCTTCCATGATGGAAGAAGAAGAAGAGGTTGTCACCAAAGACCTAAAGCTCGAAGCTTATGGGTGATGCCATCAGTCAGGGCTGCTTCATCAAAGCCCAAAGAAGCACCCAAGGCTGCCTCCAAGCCCAAGACTGCACTCCAAGAGGAGTACCAGAAACATCCCAGCTTTGAGAAGAACAAGGCCTCAAAGGCTCGAACTGGTCAAGAAGAAGATGATGAGTCACATGTCTTGAGAAAATTGAAGCCTAAAATTCTAGATCATAATGATGCCCATCCTGTAGCTGAGAACATGAAAATCAGAAAGGATTCAGGATTGAGACTATGGAGAGAGTCTGATCCATATGCTACTAGGAGGAGAACTGCTGTAGACTACAGGTTCCACACAAAGGAACAACAGGATTTCTATGAGACAGTGCTGCTGGACAAGAATCCCATAGTGTGTGACATGAGATGGGTCAACTGGGAGTACATCAAGGAGAATGAAGAACACTATCCTGGTGTTTATGACAGCTTCAGTGCTTGTGGAGTGGCAGACTTTGTTGGGCAGAAGCTCACAAAGTGGAATGATGAGCTAATAATGCAATTCTACTCCACGGCACACTTCTATCCAGATGGCAGGATATTATGGATGTCTGGAGGTACTAGGTACCAATCATCAATTGGAGAATGGGCTAATCTGATCAATGCACCTAAGGAGGAAGAGGATGACTTGGATGTCTATGCCAAGAAGAAGATGGATCACAACTCTATGGCACATATGTACAAGGAGATCCCAGATGCTGCTATTGAAACACACAAGTTTGGATCAGTACATTACCTTCTATCAGGACTGCCAACCATCAACTGGATCCTCAGGCACACTCTTTTGCCCAAGTCAGGTGATCACAACATGATCAGAGGCCATGCAATAAATCTGCTACACTTATTTGATGTGCCACAAAAGTTCAAGGTCACGAGTCTTATAGTTGAAACTATCAAGAGGACAACTGCTGACCAAAAGAGAGGTTGAGGGTATGCCCCACAGATCCAGGAGCTGATTAACTCCAAGATGGGCACTGGCACATACTTGTTGGACAAGGATCATATGTCTATCTATCCAGATTTTGAGGACAACCAAGTGGTTATGGATGAAGATGAACCATCTTCTGTGCAAGCTCAAGCAAAGAAGGAGAAGGCAAGGACTAAGAAGGCTGCCAAGATGCCAACAATGGAAGAGGCATCTCAGTACTTCTTGAAGAGCAAACAAGATCAGCTTGGCAACTTGATTGCATCCACTCTGAGGATTGAGAAGGGACCGCCACCACTGACTCAAACAGGAGAGCCCGGAGAGGATCATGGAGCAGAAGTTCTATGACTTGTATGTGAAGGTAATCGAGATCCGATGTTGTTGAGCAACCTGTGATGATATGCAGGAGAGGAAGGGCAAGACAACCATCGAGGCATTTGCCAGAGTGCCTAGAGCTCAGAGGTCAGCTACAATGCCAAAGGATGACACGTGAGCAACTACATCTGCACTACCATGCCTTCAAGTGCCACCAGCCCAAAGACCCACTCCACCGGCCCAGCTACATCAACTGATGCCTTCGTCCTTGGAGTTCTGTCTTCACCATCACCTGAAGATCAAGCCTGAGAGACGATTTAGTGCTATGCATTTTCTATGAACTTTTTGGCAACTTGTTGCCAAAGGGGGAGAAAAATGTATAGATCATAGGCTTCGAGAGAGTGTGTTGCTTTTTATTCTCTCTTGCTTTGGTGGTTGAACTTTATTTGCTTGATTGAGATACCTTCTGTCTGTGTGATACTTGGATGATCATGTGTTTGATCATATGCTACATTAATGCTTGTTGGATGACATTATCCTTTTATCTCTATATGATCATTCACTTTGCTTGGTGATGAGTGCATGTATTCTATTGTTATCATTTTGAGCGCTCCACCAAGATGTATGTGACATGGAAGAGTAACCCATGAGCCTAACTCTTTGTGCATTTGCAGTCCAAAGCAAATCTTAAACTATGCACAAATTTAGGGGAGCTCTTGCTTATCACATACTTCTCAAAGCGACAATGTTTTTCACTCTTATTATCATTTGTCGAAGCTTTGATCTATATGTTGTCATCAATTACCAAAAGGGGAGATTGAAAGTGCAACTATCCCTAGGTGGTTTTGGTAATTCCTAACAACATATAGCTCATTGAGCTAACATTATTCCAAGATAAATATTTCAGGAAAAGCTCAATGAATGGCATGGCATGGATGAGAAAAGTGGACCCTCAAAATACTAAGGATAAAAGGATTGGCTCAAGCTCAAAGCTCAAGACTCTACATTTTATATTTTAGTGATCCAAGATCACATTGAGTCTATAGGAAAAGCCAATACTATCAAGCAGGGATGAGGTGTTGCTTAATGGCTTGCTTGCTCAAAGTGCTTAGTGATATGCTCCAAAACCCTCAACTACTTTCCCACATCCACATATGACCTAAACCAAAAGTCAAACTCGACCCCAACGATTCTTTCTATCCGGCGCCACCGAGTTCAGATGTCATAGCCACTGCCACAAACCCTAGGCAAATCGGTCTCACCGATAGGGATCTCGGTCTCACTGAGATGGTATTGTAATCTCTCTGTTTCCCTTCATAACGTTTCGGTCCTACCGAGATGAGCGATTGGTCCCACCGAGATTGCAATGTAAACTCTCTGTTTACCTTTCGTAACATTTCGGTCCCACCGAAATGAGCGAACCGGTCCCACCGAGTTTACCTGACCAACTCTCTGGTTAGATTATTACTAAAATCGGTCCCACCAAGTTTGTGTAATCGGTGTCACCGAGATTACGTTATGCCCTAACCCTAACCATATCGGTCCTACCGAGTTGCATGTCGGTCCCACCGAAAATCCTAACGCTCACTAGATTTGCTGAATCGGTCTGACCGAGTTTATCAATTTGGTCCCACCGAGTTTGGCAGGTTGTGTGTAACGGTTAGATTTTGTGTGGAGGCTATATATACCCCTCCACCTCCTCTTCATTCGTGGAGAGAGCCATCAGAACAAACCTACACTTCCTATACACATTTTCTGAGAAAGAACCACCTACCCTTGTGTTGAGACCAAGATATTCCATTCCTACCATATGAATCTTGATCTCTAGCCTTCCCCAAGTTGCTTTCCACTCAAATCTTCTTTCCACCAAATCCAAATCCTGTGAGAGAGAGTTGAGTGTTGGGGAGACTATCATTTGAAGCATAAGAGCAAGGAGTTCATCATCAACACACCATTTGTTACTTCTTGGAGAGTGGTGTCTCCTAGATAGGCTAGGTGTCACTTGGGAGCCTCAGAGCAAGATTGTGGAGTTGAACAAAGGAGTTTGTAAGGGCAAGGAGATCGCCCACTTCGTGAAGATCTACCGCTAGTGAGGCAAGTCCTTCGTGGGTGACGGCCATGGTGGGATAGACAAGGTTGCTTCTTCGTGGACCCTTCGTGGGTGGAGCCCTCCGTGGACTCGCGCAACCATTACCCTTTGTGGGTTGAAGTCTCCATCAACGTGGATGTACGATAGCACCACCTATCGGAACCACGACAAAAATATCCGTGTCTCTGATACGTCTCCGTCGTATCTACTTTTCGAAACACTTTTGCCCTTGTTTTGGACTCTAACTTGTATGATTTGAATGGAACTAACTTGACCGATTTGTTTTTGCAGAATTGCCATGGTGTTGTTTTATGTGCGTAAAACAAAAGTTCTCGGAATGACTTGAAACTCCACGGAATATCTTAGAATAAATAATAAAAATCCTCGCCAAAGATGAAGACCAGGGCCCACACCTGTCCACGAGGGTGGGGCACGCCCCACCTCATGGGCCCCCTGGATGCCCTCGGCGCCAACTCCAACTCCATATATTGGCTTTCGGGAGAAAAAATCAGAGAAAGTTTCATCTCGTTTTACGATCTGGAGCCGCCGCCAAGCCCTAATCTCTCTTGGGAGGGCTGATCTGGAGTCCGTTCGGGGCTCCGGAGAGGGGGATTCGTCGCCGTCGTCATCATCAACCATCCTCCATCACCAATTTCATGATGCTCACCGCCGTGCGTGAGTAATTGCATCATAGGCTTGCTGGACGGTGATGGGTTGGATGAGATTTATCATGTAATCGAGTTAGTTTTGTTAGGGTTTGATCCCTAGTATCCATTATGTTCTGAGATTGATGTTGCTATGAATTTGCTATGCTTAATGCTTGTCACTAGGGCCCAAGTGCCATGATTTCAGATCTGAACCTATTATGTTTTCATGAATATATGTGTGTTCTTGATCTTATCTTGCAAGTCTATAGTCACCTACTATGTGTTATGATCGGGCAACCCCGAACTGACAATAATCGGGACCACTCCCGGTGATGACCATAGTTTGAGGAGTTCATGTATTCACTATGTGCTAATGCTTTGTTCCAGTTCTCTATTAAAAGGAGGCCTTAATATCCCTTAGTTTCCAATAGGACCCCGCTGCCACGGGAGGGTAGGACAAAAGATGTCATGCAAGTTCTTTTCCATAAGCACGTATGACTATATTTGGAATACATGCCTACATTACATTGATGAACTGGAGCTAGTTCTGTGTCACCCTATGTTATGACTGTTACATGATGAACCACATCGGCATAATTATCCATTACTGATCCGGTGCCTCTGAAGTTTTCCATATCTTGGTTTACGCTTATTTACTTTTCCGTTACTCAAGTTATCATCACTACAAAATACCAAAAACATTACTTTTCTTGTCTTTACTTTCGTTACCGTTACCACCACTATCATATTACTTTGCTACTAAACACTTTGCTGCAGATACTAAGTTTCCAGGTGTGGTTCAATTGACAACTCAGCTGCTAATACTTGAGAATATTCTTTGGCTCCCCTTGTGTCGAATCAACAAATTTGGGTTGAATACTCTACCCTCGAAAACTGTTGCGATCCCCTATACTTGTGGGTTATCAAGACCTTTTTCTGGCGCCGTTGCCGGGGAGCATAGCTCTATTCTTTGAGTAACTTGGGATTTATATCTGCTGGACAATATGAAGAACTTGAAAGACGCTAAGACAACAATTTATCCCTCAACTACGAGGAGAGGTAAGGAACTGCCATCTAGCTCTGCACTTGATTCACCTTCTATTATGAGTAAGCTAGCGACACCTAAACCTGCTACTGCTATGAATTCTGATATGTCGCACGTTATTGATGATGCCACTTCTGCTATGCATGATACTTATGATGAAACTACTTCTATGCTTGATACTACTGTGCCTCTTGGTGAATTTCTGGATGAACAAATTTCAAGGTCTAGAGAAAGAGAAATTATTGAAACTGAACACGATGATGTTAGTAATGATGATAATATGCCTATTATTCCTGAGGGTTATCTTTTTAATGTTGAATCTACTGAAGCTATTCTTGCTTGCCAGGATAGTCTTGAACGTAAGAGGTTGCTAGTTAAATGGAGTAAAGAATCTTTTAGAGGTAGGATGAGACCCGACCCTGCTTTTGCTACTTCACCTATCTATGTCCCCGATCAGGATTATTATTATTTTTCTGTTCATCCAGATATAATTACTTTGGTTGAATCTGATCCTTTTTATGGCTATGAATCTGAAACTATTGTGGCACATCTTCGTAAGTTAGATGATATAGCTGCCCTGTTTACCAATAATGACAGATCACGCTACCTTTATTTACTCAAAATATTTCCGTTCTTATTAAAGGGTGATGCTAAGATATGGTTTAATTCTCTTGATCCTGGTTGTGTGCAAAGTCCCCAGGATATGATTTATTACTTCTGCTAAATATTTCCTGCTCATAAGAAACAAGCTGCTTTGAGGGATATATATAATTTCGTGCAAATTGAAGAAGAGAGTCTCCCACAAGCTTGGGGAGGCTTCTCAAGTTACTTAATGCTTTGCTGATCATCCTCTTAAGAAACCTGAAATATTTGATATCTTTTACAATGGACTAACCGATGCTTCCAGAGATTACGGATAGTTGTGCTGGTTCTCTTTTCAGGGAAAGAACACGGATGAAGATGAAATTTTATTGAATAATATGTTGACAAATGAAAATAATTGGGCACCTCCCGAGCCAGCTCTGAGCCACCATTCGAGCCTATTCCTAAACCAACTCCGAAGAAGAGAGGTGTTCTATTTCTCACTCCCGAAGATATGCAAGAGGCAAAGAAATCTATGAAAGAAAAAGGTATTAAAGCTGAAGATGTTAAGAATTTAACTCCTGTTGAAGAAATACATGGTCTTAATTCACCGCCTGTTGAAGAAGTATATGATCTCAATTACTTATTTACTGAAGAACCTCCCGATATCCCGACACACGTAGTAAAGGTAAATTCTCTCTATAGATATGATAAAGCTGAAGTCCCTCCTACTAAAATTGCTAGTCAGTGCTTGGATGAGTTTGATGACTTTATGTTTAAGCAAGATGACTTTAATGCTTATTTTGGTAGACAATTAAAACATAATACCTTTATGATTAAACACTTGAGTGATTATATGGCTGATATTAGAGGTGAACTTAAACTTGTTAGCAAGCATGCTTCCATGGTTACCACTCAAGTAGAACAAGTACTTAAAGCTCAGAAAGAAATACTTAATGAAATGAATAGTAAGAAAAACGATTATGCTGTTAGAGTGGCTACTAGAACTGGTAGAATGACTCAGGAACCTTTGTATCTTGAAGGCCACCCTAAGAGAATCGAGCAAGATTCTTAGAGAAATAATATTGATGTACCTAGTTCTTCTAAGAGGAAGAAAAAGAAAAATGATAGAACTGTGCAAAATTCTAGTGAACCTATTGCTGAACCACCTGATAATCCAAATGATATCTCTATGTCTGATGTTGAAACACAATCTGGTAATGAACATGAACCTAGGGGAAATGTTAATGATGATGCTCAACCTAGTAATGATAATGATGTAGAAGTTGAACCTGTTGTTGATCTTGATAACCCACAATCAAAGAATCAACGTTATGATAAAAGAGACTTCGTTGCTAGGAAACACGGTAAAGAAAGAGAACCATGGGTCCAGAAACCCATGCCTTTTCCTCCCAAACCATCCAAGAAAAAGGATGATGAGGCTTTTGAGCGCTTTGCTGAAATGATTAGACCTATCTTTTATGTATGCGATTAAGCGATGTGCTCAAAACAAATCCTTATGCTAAGTATATGAAGGATATCATTACTAATAAAAGAAAGATACCTGAAGCTGAAATTTCCACCATGCTTTCTAATTACACTTTTAAGGGTGGAATACCAAAGAAACTTGGAGATCCAGGAGTACCTACTATACCATTCTCCATTAAGAGAAATTATGTTAAAACCGCTTTCTGTGATCTTGGAGCCGGTGTTAGTGTTATGCCTCTATCTTTATATCATAGACTTGACTTGAATACGTTGACACCTACTGAAATATCTTTGCAAATGGCTGATAAATCAACTGCTATACCTGTCGGTATTTGTGAGGATGTGCCTGTTGTGGTTGCAAACGTTACTATTTTAACGAACTTTGTTATTCTTGATATTCCCGAGGATGATAGTATGTCTATTATTCTTGGAAGACCTTTCCTTAATACTGCAGGGGATGTTATTGATTGCAACAAAGGCAATGTCACTTTTCATGTTAATGGTAATGAGCATACGATACACTTTCCGAGGAAACAACCTCAAGTTTATAGTATCAACTCTATTGGAAAAATTCCATCCATTATATTTGGAGGTTTTGAATTTCCTCTCCCCTCATCAAGAAGAAATATGATATACTTATTATTGGGGATGTCCATATCCCCGTTGAGGTAACATAGTGTTATTCGAAATTTCTCTAGTTTTATGTTAATCGGAATGAGTTTGTTAACAAGACTTGATCAACCTTGTTAGTGGATTCCTTTTGATGAGCATGAGATGGATGAAACTAGAAGCACAACCTTCTGTACCCTCTTTATATTTTCTGTTACTTACAAAAAATAAAGTAAAATAGTATTTTTCTGTCTGTCTCCCGACTTATCCGTGCAATATAATAATATCCCAAAAATAAAAGTCCTCAGAATGCCATGCCAATTTAATATGATTTTTTCGGGAATATTTGAGGATTTCTTGTGCAAAAATTACATGGGGAGCTGCCACCTGGCCACGAGGGTGGAGGGCGCGCCCTACCCACCTGGGCGCGCCCCCTGCCTCGTGGGCCCACGATGGCCCTCCTCCACTTATCCCTGCACCCATCTTCTTCCTCTGTCTCACACAAACCCGAAAAACCAACTCAAGCACGAGTTCCAGCCCCGTTCTTTGTGATTTTCGATCTCCTTGCTCAAAGCACCTCTCATAAAACTGCTTGGGGAGATTGTTCCTTGGTATCACGACTCCTCCATTGGTCCAATTAGTTTTTGTTCTAGTGCTTTATTCATTGCAAATTTGTGCTGCATAGGTGACCATGTTCTTGAGCTTGCATGTCAAATTTATATGGTTCCAAGTAGTTCTAATGCTTGATATAGGCCCTAGGCACTTGTGGGAGTTGTTGCTATCAATTTTATTGAAGTTGGTTCACTTTTGTTTGAAGTTACTAAAAATTTCAGAATTATTTTTCAGAGGAAACAATATGCTTAGGAGGATGTTCCAAGGTGGTTCTTCAAGGAAGCAAGGTCCTAGGCTTGCAATGCGTGATGCTGACGAGGAACCACCAAGAGACGCTCCCGTGAGGCCCTGTGAATGGCCTTCGGAAAATTTTATGAATCAAGTGGGAATTAAAGAAGAATTCTACGCATATTTGCGTAATGCCGGTCTTGAGAACTTTGAAGCTGATAAATGCCCCCGGTATCGTTACCTCACAAGTTCATTTGTGGGGAGGTTTGATTTTTCATCTTCGCGTAATTCTCCTTCAGTCATGTTTGACCTTTATGACAAATCTTATACCATGGACTTAGAAGATTTCACTCTTGCATGCAAACTTCCATCTTGGGGTAGTATCAGGATCCCCTAAATCTGAATATAGAGACTTTCTTGCTAGAATAACTGTGGGGAATCTAGAGATATAGCGCAGGCCACTATAGGGAGCATTCACTTTCCTGCTATACATTATTTTGCTCTCTTCATTGGTAGATGCATAAATACTAAGGATGAAGCATGTCACATGTGTGCCCTCGATCTCAAAGCATTCTCGGAAGCTGTGTTAGGGGACCAAGCTTATCATATGGGAGCCATTGTAGCTCGAGGTTGCATCTTAATAGGCGAACGGAGATTTCTTTGGAGGAATTTATGCAACCCGCTTAGCTAATTTTCTTGATGTAGACATTCGTGAGGGTGATATGGAGTTACCCCTTCTTATTTAGATCTTGATTCTATGTTTTCTCACCAGTTCATTGAGAGGACTGGACCACCTTTCCAGTATCGACTAATCTTTAACAAACGGCATGTGGTCCGTGTTGCTCTTCCTGCTCCTACCTTCTTTGATTTTCAGGCGAGAGGAAAATATATTATTACCAGAGAGGAGGCAGATGAATATGAGAGGAGAGTGGAGGCAGCTCGACACCACGCTGCAATTCAGGAGGCGATAGGAGCTGCATCGCAGTACGACCCCAGGTACACCTACGGGTATCAGCCAGGCTATCCTTGGCACTAGGCCAACTTAGGCCAAAAGCCTAAGCTTGGGGGAGTACGTATTTCTCACCGACATTACATTTATGTTCACACACACTCATTCCTAGATGTCGGTGCTCATACTCTTTCACTGTAATATCCATGCTAGTTATTTTCTTTTCCTGCTTTCTTCTTGTGTGTTTAATAAACCTTAAGAAAAAACAAAAAAATTAATAGTAGTTTATTTCCTGCTTGTAGTAGTATTAAAAAGAAAACCCAAAAATATTTCCCGTTCTTCTTTTGCTTGTTGGGAGCTTTCCCGTGTAAATAGTTTTTATTTCTTTTCCTTTCTTTGGGGGTCGAGAAGACTATATTGAAAATGATTAGTGGCTCTTATATGCATTATCGTTTATTTAACTTAGAGCCCATATTACTTGTCTTCTCTCTTGAGTTGAATGCTTGCAGATTCCAGCTTAGTCCAATGCACGTGCACGCTTATTATTATACACACCGTTCAGTCGTGCAAGTGAAAGGCAATAATGATGATATATGATGGACTTATTGGGATGAGAAAAGCTTGTATGAACTCGACCTCTCTTGTTTTTGTAAATATGATGATTCATCGTTCCTGATTCAGCTATTATGAGGTAAACATATTTGCAATGACATTTAGAGATTATAGTTGCTTGTGCCATGCTTGATTAGCTATGAGTTATAATGGTTTACCTTGCGGGCCAACATGCTATTAGAATGATTATGATGTGGTATGATGGATGGTATCCTCCTTTGAATGAATCGAGTGACTCGACTTGGCACATGTTCACGCATGTAGTTGAAACAAATCAACATAGCCTTCATGATATTTATGTTCATGGTGGATTATATCCTACTCATGCTTATATTCGGTGTAAATTAATTTTAATGCATGTTTACGACTGTTGTCGCTCTCTCTCGATTGGTCGCTTCCGGTCTTTTGCTAGCCTTCACCTGTACTAAGCGGGAATACTGCTTGTGCATCTAAACTCCTTAAACCCAAAAGTTGTTCCATATGAGTCCACTATACCTTCCTATATGCGGTATCTACCTGTCGTTCCAAGTAAATTTGTTTGTGCCAAACTCCAAAACTTCAAATGAAATTCTGTTTTGTATGCTCGAGCAGCTCATGTGCAACTAGGGCTGCCTATATCTTCCATGCTAGGTGGGTTATTCTCAAGAGGAGTGGACTCCGCTCCTCATTCACGAGAAAGGGCAGCAAGGGATGCCCAGTCCCATGATCCAAAAGATCAAAGCAAATCAAAATAATTAAACAAAGCTCCCCTTGGGACCCATTGAATGTTGGAGGCACTTTCGTTGTTTCGAGCAAGCCATGGATTGATGCTTGTGGAGGAGGGGAGTATAAACCTTTACCATTCTGTTTGGGAACTGCCTATAATGCATGTAGTATGGAAGATACAACCATCTCATAGTTGTTGCGTTGTGGTGAAAGTATGCCGCTCAAAATATAATTTATCTCTATTTCAAAATCGAGCCTGCACCTCTACAAATCCTCGCTTCCCTCTGCGAAGGGCCTATCCATTTACTTTTATGTTGAGTCATCACCCTTCTTATTAAAAAGCACCCATTGGAGAGCGCCTTTGTCATTTGCATTCATTATAATTCGTTTATATTGGGTATGACTTGACTGGATCCCTTTTACCATGAATTACAATGTTTAGTCAGTCCTTGATCTTTAAAGGTGCTCTGCATTTATGTTTTGCGGTCTCAGAAAGGGCTAGCGAGATACCATTTTGTTATATCATGTTATGATTATTTTGAGAAAGTGTTGCATCCGAGTTTTATTATTATGTCTCGCTAGCTGATTATGCTATTGATATGAGTAATTGTGAGACCTACGTGTTATTGTGAGTATGGTTAGTTCATAATAATTGCTAAAACTTGAATGCTGGCTTTTCATGTTTACAACAACAAGAGCAAATAGAGTTTGTAAAAGTTTTTCTTTTCTCTTTCGGTTTGTCAATTGAATTGCTTGAGGACAAGCAAGGGTTTAAGCTTGGGGAGTTGATACGTCTCCGTCGTATCTACTTTTCCAAACACTTTTGCCCTTGTTTTGGACTCTAACTTGTATGATTTGAATGGAACTAACCTGCATCGACTGTTTTCGTGAGAATTGCCATGGTGTTGTTTTATGTGCAGAAAACAAAATTTCTCGGAATGACCTGAAACTCCACGGAATATCTTAGAATAAATAATAAAAATCCTCGCCAAAGATGAAGACCGGGGGCCCACACCTGTCCACGAGGGTGGGGCGCGCCTACCTCGTGGGCCCCTGGATGCCCTCCGACGCCAACTCCAACTCCATATATTGGCTTTCGAGAGAAAAAATCAGAGAAAGTTTCATCGCGTTTTACGATACGGAGCCGCCGCCAAGCCCTAATCTCTCTCGGGAGGGCTGATCTGGAGTCCGTTCGGGGATCCGGAGAGGGGGATTCATCGCCGTCGTCATCATCAACCATCCTCCATCACCAATTTCATGATGCTCACCGCCGTGCGTGAGTAATTGCATCGTAGGCTTGCTGGACGGTGATGGGTTGGATGAGATTTATCATGTAATCGAGTTAGTTTTGTTAGGGTTTGATCCTAGTATCCATTATGTTACGAGATTGATGTTGCTATGACTTTGCTATGCTTAATTCTTGTCACTAGGGCCCGAGTGCCATGATTTCAGATCTGAACCTATTATGTTTTCATGAATATATGTGTGTTCTTGATCTTATCTTGCAAGTCTATAGTCACCTACTATGTGTTATGATCGGGCAACCCCGAAGTGACAATAATCGGGACCACTCCGGTGATGACCATAGTTTGAGGAGTTCATGTATTCACTATGTGCTAATGCTTTGTTCCGGTTCTCTATTAAAAGGAGGCCTTAATATCCCTTAGTTTCCAATAGGACCCGCTGCCACGGGAGGGTAGGACAAAAGATGTCATGCAAGTTCTTTTCCATAAGCACGTATGACTATATACTGGAATACATGCCTACATTACATTGATGAACTGGAGCTAGTTCTGTGTCACCCTATGTTATGATTTGTTACATGATGAACCACATCCGGCATAATTATCCATCAACGATCCGGTGCCTCTGAGTTTTCCATATCCGGTTTACGCTTATTTACTTTTCCGTTACTCTGTTATCATCACTACAAAATACCAAAAATATTACTTTTCTTGTCTTTACTTTTTGTTACCGTTACCACCACTATCATATTACTTTGCTACTAAACACTTTGTTGTAGATACTAAGTTTCCAGGTGTGGTTGAATTGACAACTCAGCTGCTAATACTTGAGAATATTCTTTGGCTCCCCTTGTGTCGAATCAACAAATTTGGGTTGAATACTCTACCCTCAAAAACTTTTGCGATCCCCTATACTTGTGGGTTATCAAGACCTTTTTTTGGTGCAGTTGCCGGGGAGCATAGCTCTATTCTTTGAGTCACTTGGGATTTATATCTGCTGGACACTATGAAGAACTTGAAAGACGCTAAGACAACAATTTATCCCTCAACTACGAGGGGAGGTAAGGAACTGCCATCTAGCTCGCACTTGATTCACCTTCATTATGAGTAAACTAGCGACACCTAAACACCATCGCTATGAATTACGATATGTCGACGTTATTGATGATGCCACTTACGGTATGCATGATACTTATGATGAAACTACTTCTATGCTTGATACTACTGTGCCTCTTGGTGAATTTCTAGATGAACAAATTTCTAGGTCTAGAGAAAGAGAAATTATTGAAACCGAACACGATGATGTTAGTAATGATGATAATATGCTGTTATTCACGAGGGTTATCTTTTAATGTTGAATCTACTGAAGCTATTCTTGCTTGCCAGGATAGTCTTGAACGTAAGAGGTTGCTAGTTAAATGGAGTAAAGAATCTTTCAGAGGTAGGATGAGACCCGACCCTGCTTTTGCTACTTCACCTATCTGTGTTCCCGATCAGGATTATTATGATTTTTCTGTTGATCCAGATATAATTAGTTTGGTTGAATCTGATCCTTTTTATGGCTATGAATCTGAAACTATTGTGGCACATCTTCGCAAGTTAGATGTTATAGCTGCCCTGTTTACCAATAATGACAGATCGCTCTACCTTTATTTACTCAATATATTTCCGTTCTCATTAAAGGGTGATGCTAAGATATGGTTTAATTCTCTTGATCCTGGTTGTGTGCAAAGTCCCCAGGATATGATTTATTACTTCTCTGCTAAATATTTCCCTGCTCATAAGAAACAAGCTACTTTGAGGGATATATATAATTTCATGCAAATTGAAGAAGAGAGTCTCCCACAAGCTTGGGGGAGGCTTCTCAAGTTACTTAATGCTTTGCCTGATCATCCTCTTAAGAAACCTGAAATATCTGATATCTTTTACAATGGACTAACTGATGCTTCCAGAGATTACCTGGATAGTTGTGCTGGTTCTCTTTTCAGGGAAAGAACACCAGATGAAGTTGAAATTTTATTGAATAATATGTTGACAAATGAAAATAATTGGGCACCTCCCGAGCCAATTACTGAGCCTATTCCTAAACCAACTCCGAAGAAGAGAGGTGTTCTATTTATCACTCCCGAAGATATGCAAGAGGCAAAGAAATCTATGAAAGAAAAAGGTATTAAAGCTGAAGATGTTAAGAATTTACCTCCTATTGAAGAAATACATGGTCTTAATTCACACTTTGTTGAAGAAGTATATGATCTCAATTACTTATTTATCAAGAACCTCCCGATATCCCAACATGTAGTAAAGGTAAATTCTCTCTATAGATATGATAAAGCTGAAGTCCCTCCTACTAAAATTGCTAGTCGATTGCTTGGATGAGTTTGATGACTTTATGTTTAAGCAAGATGACTTTAATGCTTATTTTGGTAGACAATTAAAACATAATACCTTTATGATTAAACACTTGAGTGATTATATGGCTGATATTAGAGGTGAACTTAAACTTGTTAGCAAACATGCTTCCATGGTTACCACTCAAGTAGAACAAGTACATAAAGCTCAGAAAGAAATACTTAATGAAATGAATAGTAAGAAAAACGATTATGCTATTAGAGTGGCTACTAGAACTGGTAGAATGACTCAGGAACCTTTGTATCCTGAAGGCCACCCTAAGAGAATCGAGCAAGATTCTCAGAGAAATAATAATGATGTACCTAGTTCTTCTAAGAGGAAGAAAAAGAAAAATGATAGAACTGTGCAAAATTCTAGTGAACCTATTACTGAACCACCTGATAATCCAAATGATATCTCTATGTCTGATGCTGAAACACAATCTGGTAATGAACATGAACCTAGGGGAAATGTCAATGATGATGCTCAACCTAGTAATGATAATGATGTAGAAGTTGAACCTGTTGTTGATCTTGATAACCCACAATCAAAGAATCAACGTTATGATAAAAGAGACTTCGTTGCTAGGAAACATGGTAAAGAAAGAGAACCATGGGTCCAGAAACCCATGCCTTTTCCTCCCAAACCATCCAAGAAAAAGGATGATGAGGATTTTGAGCGCTTTCTTTGAAATGATTAGACCTATCTTTTTGCGTATGCGATTAACGATGTGCTCAAAACAAATCCTTATGCTAAGTATATGAAGGATATCATTACTAATAAAAGAAAGATACCTGAAGCTGAAATTTCCACCATGCTTGCTAATTACACTTTTAAGGGTGGAATACCAAAGAAACTTGGAGATCCAGGAGTACCTACTATACCATGCTCCATTAAGAGAAATTATGTTAAAACCGCTTTCTGTGATCTTGGAGCCGGTGTTAATGTTATGCCTCTATCTTTATATCGTAGACTTGACTTGAATAAGTTGGCACCTACTGAAATATCTTTGCAAATGGCTGATAAATCAACTGCTATACCTGTCGGTATTTGTGAGGATGTGCCTTTTGTGGTTGCAAACGTTACTATTTTAACGAACTTTGTTATTCTTGATATTCCCGAGGATGATAGTATGTCTATTATTCTTGGAAGACCTTTCCTTAATACTGCAAGGGCTGTTATTGATTGCAACAAAGGCAATGTCACTTTTCATGTTAATGGTAATGAGCATACGGTACACTTTCCGAGGAAACAACCTCAAGTTTATAGTATCAACTCTATTGGAAAAATTCCATCAATTATATTTGGAGGTTTTGAATTTCCTCTCCCTACTGTCAAGAAGAAATATGATATACTTATTATTGGGGATGTCCATATCCACGTTGAGGTAACATAGTGTTATTCGAAATTTCTCTGGTTTTATGTTAATCGGAATGAGTTTGTTAACAAGACTTGATCAACCTTGTTAGTGGATTCCTTTTGATGAGCATGAGATGGATGAAACTAGAAGCACAACCTTCTGTACCCTCTTTATATTTTCTGTTACTTAGAAAAAATAAAGTAAAATAGTATTTTTCTGTCTGTCTCCCGACTTATCCGTGCAATATAATAATATCCCAAAAATAAAAGTCCTCAGAATGCCATGCCAATTTAATATGATTTTTTCGGGAATATTTGAGGATTTACTGTGCAAAAATTATCATGGGAGCTGCCACTGCCACGAGGTGGAGGGCGCGCCTACCCACTGGGCGCGCCTGCCTCGTGGGCCCACGATGGCCCTCCTCCACTTATCCCTGCACCCATCTTCTTCCTCTGTCTCACACAAACCCGAAAACCAACTCAAGCACGAGTTCCGGCCCAAATTCTGCTGTGATTTTCGATCTCCTTGCTCAAAGCACCTCTCGCAAAACTGCTTGGGGAGATTGTTCCTTGGTATGCGACTCCTCCATTGGTCCAATTAGTTTTTGTTCTAGTGCTTTATTCATTGCAAATTTGTGCTGCATAGGTGACCATGTTCTTGAGCTTGCATGTCAAATTTATATGGTTCCAAGTAGTTCTAATGCTTGATATAGGCCCTAGGCACTTGTGGGAGTTGTTGCTATCAATTTTATTGAAGTTGGTTCACTTTTGTTTGAAGTTACTAAAAATTTCAGAATTATTTTTCAGAGGAAACAATATGCTTAGGAGGATGTTCCAAGGTGGTTCTTCAAGGAAGCAAGGTCCTAGGCTTGCAATGCGTGATGGTGACGAGGAACCACCAAGAGACACTCCCGTGAGGCCCTGTGAATGGCCTTCGGAAAATTTTATGAATCAAGTGGGAATTAAAGAAGAATTCTACGCATATTTGCGTAATGCCGGTCTTGAGGACTTTGAAGCTGATAAATGCCCCTAGTATCGTTACCTCACAAGTTCATTTGTGGGGAGGTTTGATTTTTCATCTTCGCGTAATTCTCCTTCAGTCATGTTTGACCTTTATGACAAATCTTATACCATGGACTTAGAAGATTTCACTCTTGCATGCAAACTTCCATCTTGGGGTAGCATCGAGGATCCCCTAAATCTGAATATAGAGACTTTCTTGCTAGAATAACTGTGGGGAATCTAGAGATATAGCGCAGGCCACTATAGGGAGCATTCACTTTCCTGCTATACATTATTTTGCTCTCTTCATTGGTAGATGCATAAATACTAAGGATGAAGCATGTCACATGTGTGCCCCTGATCTCAAAGATTCTCGGAAGCTACCGTGTTAGGGGACCAAGCTTATCATATGGGAGCCATTGTAGCTCAGAGGTTGCATCTTAATAGACGAACGGAGATTTCTTTGGAGGAATTTATGCAACCCGCTTAGCTAATTTTCTTGATGTAGACATTCGTGAGGGTGATATGGAGTTACCCCTTCTTATTTAGATCTTGATTCTATGTTTTCTCACCAGTTCATTGAGAGGACTGGACCACCTTTCCAAAGATTTACTAATCTTTAACAAACGGCATGTGGTCCGTGTTGCTCTTCCTGCTCCTACCTTCTTTGATTTTCAAAGTAGAGGAAAATATATTATTACCAGAGAGGAGGCAGATGAATATGAGAGGAGAGTGGAGGCAGCTCGACACCACGCTGCAATTCAGGAGGCGATAGGAGCTGCATCGCAGTACGACCCCAGGTACACCTACGGGTATCAGCCAGGCTATCCTTGGCAATAGGCCAACTTAGGCCAAAAGCCTAAGCTTGGGGGAGTACGTATTTCTCACCGACATTACATTTATGTTCACACACACTCATTCCTAGATGTCGGTGCTCATACTCTTTCACTGTAATATCCATGCTAGTTATTTTCTTTTTCCTGCTTTCTTCTTGTGTGTTTAATAAACCTTAAGAAAAAACAAAAAAATTAATAGTAGTTTATTTCCTGCTTGTAGTAGTATTAAAAAGAAAACCCAAAAATATTTCCCGTTCTTCTTTTGCTTGTTGGGAGCTTTCCCGTGTAAATAGTTTTTATTTCTTTTCCTTTCTTTGGGGGTCGAGAAGACTATATTGAAAATGATTAGTGGCTCTTATATGCATTATCGTTTATTTAACTTAGAGCCCATATTACTTGTCTTCTCTCTTGAGTTGAATGCTTGCAGATTCCAGCTTAGTCCAATGCACGTGCACGCTTATTATTATACACACCGTTCAGTCGTGCAAGTGAAAGGCAATAATGATGATATATGATGGACTTATTGGGATGAGAAAAACTGGTATGAACTCGACCTCTCTTGTTTTTGTAAATATGATGATTCATCGTTCCCGATTCAGCTATTATGAAGTAAACATATTTGCAATGACATTTAGAGATTATAGTTGCTTGTGCCATGCTTTATTAGCTATGAGTTATAATGGTTTACCTTGCATGCGAACATGCTATTAGAATGATTATGATGTGGTATGATGGATGGTATCCTCCTTTGAATGAATTGAGTGACTCGACTTGGCACATGTTCACGCATGTAGTTGAATCAAATCAACATAGCCTTCATGATATTTATGTTCATGGTGGATTATATCCTACTCATGCTTATATTCGTGTAAATTAATTTTAATGCATGTTTACGATTGTTGTCTCTCTCTCGCTTGGTCGCTTCCCGCCTTTTGCTAGCCTTCACCTATACTAAGCGGGAATACTGCTTGTGCATCCAAACTCCTTAAACCCCAAAATTGTTCCATATGAGTCCACTATACCTTCCTATATGCGGTATCTACCTGCCGTTCCAAGTAAATTTGTATGTGCTAAACTCCAAACCTTCAAATGAAATTCTGTTTTGTATGCTCGAGCAGCTCATGTGCAACTAGGGCTGCCTATATCTTCCATGCTAGGTGGGTTATTCTCAAGAGGAGTGGACTCCGCTCCTCATTCATAGAAAGGGCAGAACCGGGATGCCCAGTCCCATGATCCAAAAAGATCACAGCAAATCAAAATAATTAAACAAATCTCCCTTGGGACCCGTTGAATGTTGGAGGCACTTTCGTTGTTTCGAGCAAGCCATGGATTGATGCTTGTGGAGGAGGGGGAGTATAAACCTTTACCATTCTGTTTGGGAACTGCCTATAATGCATGTAGTATGGAAGATACAACCATCTCATAGTTGTTGCGTTGACAGTGAAAGTCTGCCGCTCAAAATATAATTTATCTCTATTTCAAAATCGAGCTCTAGCACCTCTACAAATCCCTGCTTCCCTCTGCGAAGGGCCTATCCATTTACTTTTATGTTGAGTCATCACCCTTCTTATTAAAAAGCACCCGCTGGAGAGCACACTATCATTTGCATTCATTATAATTGGTTTATATTGGGTATGACTTGACTGGATCCCTTTTACCATGAATTACAATGTTTAGTCAGTCCTTGATCTTTAAAGGTGCTCTGCATTTATGTTTTGCGGTCGCAGAAAGGGCTAACGAGATACCATTTTGTTATATCATGTTATGATTTTTTTGAGAAAGTGTTGTCATCCGAGTTTTATTATTATGTCTCGCTAGCTGATTATGCTATTGATATGAGTAATTGTGAGACCTCCGTGTTATTGTGAGTATGGTTAGTTCATAATAATTGTTGAAACTTGAATGCTGGCTTTTCATGTTTACAACAACAAGAGGAAACAGAGTTTGTAGAAGTTTTTCTTTTTCTCTTTCAGTTTGTCAACTGAATTGCTTGAGGACAAGCAAGGGTTTAAGCTTGGGGGAGTTGATACGTCTCCGTCATATCTACTTTTCCAAACACTTTTGCCCTTGTTTTGGACTCTGACTTGTATGATTTGAATGGAACTAACCTTGACCGACTGTTTTCAAAGAATTGCCATGGTGTTGTTTTATGTGCAGAAAACAAAAGTTCTCGGAATGACCTGAAACTCCACGGAATATTTTTGAATAAATAATAAAAAATCCTCACCAAAGATGAAGACTAGGGGGGCCACACCCTGTCCACGAGGGTGGGGGGCGCGCCCCTCCCCCCTGGGCGTGCCCCCTACCTCGTAGGCCCCCTGGATGCCCTCCGACGCCAACTCCAACTCCATATATTGGCTTTCGGGGAGAAAAAAATCAGAAAGAAAGTTTCATCGCGTTTTACAATAAGGAGCCGCCACCAAGCCCTAATCTCTCTCGGGAGGGCTGATCTGGAGTCCGTTCGGGGCTCCGGAGAGGGGGATTCGTCGCCGTCGTCATCATCAACCATCCTCCATCACCAATTTCATGATGCTCACTGCCGTGCGTGAGTAATTGCATCGTAGGCTTGCTGGACGGTGATGGGTTGGATGAGATTTATCATGTAATCGAGTTAGTTTTGTTAGGGTTTGATCCCTAGTATCCATTATGTTCTGAGACTGATGTTGCTATGAATTTGCTATGCTTAATGCTTGTCACTAGGGCCCGAGTGCCATGATTTCAGATCTGAACCTATTATGTTTTCATGAATATATGTGTGTTCTTGATCCTATCTTGCAAGTCTATAGTCGCCTACTATGTGTTATGATCCGCAACCCCAAGTGACAATAATCGGGACCACTCCCGGTGATGACCATAGTTTGAGGAGTTCATGTATTCACTATGTGCTAATGCTTTGTTCGGTTCTCTATTAAAAGGAGGCCTTAATATCCCTTAGTTTCCAATAGGACCCGCTGCCACACGGGACGGTAGGACAAAAGATGTCATGCAAGTTCTTTTCCATAAGCACGTATGACTATATATGGAATACATGCCTACATTACATTGATGAATTGGAGCTAGTTCTGTGTCACCCTATGTTATGACTGTTACATGATGAACCACATCCGGCATAATTGTCCATCACTGATCCGGTGCCTACGAGTTTTCCATATACTGGTTTACGCTTATTTACTTTTCCATTGCTACTGTTATCATCACTACAAAATACCAAAAACATTACTTTTGCTGTCTTTACTTTTGTTACCGTTACCACCACTATCATATTAATTTGAGACTAAACACTTTGCTGCAGAAACTAAGTTTCCATGTGTGGTTGAATTGAAAACTCAGCTGCTAATACTTGAGAATATTCTTTGGCTCCCCTTGTGTCGAATCAACAAATTTGGGTTGAATACTCTACCCTCGAAAACTATTGCGATCCCCTATACTTGTGGGTTATCAGTCTCCAATTGCGTTTGAATTCTCCAAACCCTTCCCTTTACATTCTTGCAAGTTGCATGCTTTACTTTCCGCTGCTCATATACTCTTTGCATGCTTGCTTGAATTGTGTTAAGATTGCTTGACTTGTGCTAAGTTACCTAAAATCTGCCAAAGACTAAAATTGGGAAAAGGATAAGTTTTTATTTAGTCAAGTAGTCTAATCACCCTCCCTCTAGACATACTTTCGATCCTACAGTTATGGACTATGATTACATGAGTACAAGCTAATGAGCCAAGTATGTAGTTAAGCACGCAAGGAGGCAGTTCTAAGGGAGTATAATTTTGTTGTGTTACTCTCTTGTGCATACCTATACGAGTATACTATATATATGATCTCTGGATGCTTAGAGCATCTCCAGCCGCGCCCCCAGAACGGCCTCCCCAGGCAGTTTATTCGCGCCGGCGCCGACAAAACGGCCTAGTCGCGCCCCAGGACGCCGAATTCCGCCGGCTCGGCCTGTTTTTGCGCCCGGCGCTCGCAGGCCGAAACCGACGCACGGGGGGGCGCTGGGGGGCTCCGGCGCAAGGGAAAAGCGTTCCTGGGGCCACATTGACAGGCGAAAAGTCAAGCCACCCGCCCAGATTCGCCTCCTACCCCCCGCGCTCGGCCGCCACCTTGCGCCACCCTGCCGATCCCAGCGCCGACCACCGCCCGCCGTAGCTAGGTAGACCATCCCCCGCGGGGAAAAAGAATGGGTTTCGCCGAGGTAGCCTCTCCGCCGCCGCCTAGGCACCTTTTCCGGCGCTCCGACCGCGTAGGGCCTCTACACCGGCGGGCTTGCGCACAAGGTGTTCGGTGAATTGCCCGGCCCGGTGATGGACTCCGAAGATGAGGAGGCGCTCGCGGCGTTGCTGTATGAGGAAGCCGAAGCCGACGTCCAGGAGTAGGAGCATCTCATGGTGCTCGCCGCCCTTGCCGGCCTGCTCGCGAGCAGTGAGAAGCCGCGGCGAGGTGGCTCGGCACTTGGCCGGGTGAAAGCAAAGAACCGGCATCGTCTGGAAGGCTACTGCATGCTCTACTTGGACTACTTTGCTGACGCTCCATTGCACGGTGAGAAAATATTTCAGCGCCGTCGGATGAGCCGAACACTTTTTCTCCGGATTGTGAATTCCATCCGGGAGTTCGACAACTACTTCAAGTGCAAGAAGGATTGCACCGGCACACATGGATTCACCTCCATCCAGAAGTGCACGACAACTATGAGGATGCTTGCATACGGAGCTCCCGGTGATTCACTCGACGACTATGGGCGCATGGCCGAGTCCACCAGCATAGAGTGTTTCTACAAGTTCTGTCGGGCAGTGGTGGCAGTGTTTGGACCGCAATATTTGATAACACCCAATGCGGAAGACACTGCTCAGATCCTAGCACAGAATGCAGCAAGAGGATTTCCTGGGATGCTTGGAAGCATCAACTGCATGCATTGGAAATGGAAGAATTGCCCATTTGCTTGGCAGGGGTTGTACAAAGGCGCCAAAGGCGGTTGCAGTGTGGTGCTTGAGGCAGTGGTCACACATGACCTCTGGATTTGGCACTCTTTCTTTGGGATGCCAGGAACTCACAATGACATCAATGTCCTGCAGTGTTCCCTAGTCTTTGCCAAGCTTGTTGAAGGTCATTCTCCTCCGGTGAATTTCGAGGTCAATGGACGACAGTACAACAAGGGGTACTATCTAGCTGATGGCATCTATCCGAGATGGTTGACATTTGTGAATACCATCTCAAACCCTGTGGCAGGAGGCAAGAATGTTTGGTTTGCGAAGATTCAGGAGGCTTGCAGGAAGGATGTCGAGTGGGCATTTGGTGTGCTCCAATCTCGATTTCTTTGTTGTCCTACCCGCTTCGCACCTGGTGGAAAGATCAAATGTGGGAGATCATGACTTGTTGTGTCATCTTGCACAACATGATCATTGAGAGCGAGCAGGAAGAGCCAGTGTTTGACACTGAACCATACTACAGGCAGGGTCCTCTAGCCGAAGTTGATCACCAGCTACCAGCAACCTTGGCTGCCTTTCTCAATATGCGTCAGGAGATCCGAGACCCACAGGTGCATCATCAGCTGCAGCAGGATCTCGTGGAGCACCTATGGAGGCTCAAGGGCGAGGCCGGGAATGACGCGCGATGAAACTTGAGTTTTTATTTGTTAAACTATATAATTTGTAGTGAACTATTTGTTGAACACGTCGAAACACGCATAACTATGTGACCAACTAATTGATTTCTATTTGTATGCGAAAATTAACGCCGAAACACGCCGAACTGCACCAAATATGGGCCGATTCACGCAGATATCGGGCTGTTTTTAGGCCGAAAGCTAGGCTGAATTCGGCCCTGGGGGCGACTTGGGGGCGACGGCTGGGTGCCGAACTGTTGGAAATATGCCCTAGAGGCAATAATAAAAGGATTATTATTATATTTCCTTGTTCGTGATAATAGTCTTTTATTCATGCTATAATTGTATTATCCGGAAATCGTAATACACGTGTGAATACTTAGACCACAACATGTCCCTAGTGAGCCTCTAGTTGACTAGCTTGTTGATCAACAGATAGTCATGGTTTCCTGACTATGGACATTGGATGTCGTTGATAACGGGATCGCATCATTAGGAGAATGATGTGATGGACAAGACCCAATCCTAAGCATAGCACAAGATCGTGTAGTTCTTTTGCTAGAGCTTTTCCAATGTCAAGTATCTTTTCCTTAGACCATGAGATCGTGTAACTCCCGGATACCGTAGGAGTGCTTTGGGTGTGCCAAACGCCACAACGAATCGGGTGACTATAAAGGTGCACTATGGTATCTCCGAAAGTGTTCATTGGGTTGACACGGATCGAGATCGGGATTTGTCACTCCGTGTTATGGAGAGGTATCAATGGGCCCACTCGGTAGTGCATCATCATAATGAGCTCAAAGTGACCAAGTGTCTGGTCACGGGATCATGCATTATGGTACGAGTAAAGTGACTTGCCGGTAACGAGATTGAACGAGGTATTGGGATACCGACGATCGAATCTCGGGCAAGTAACATACCGTCTGACAAAGGGAATTGAATACGAGATTAATTGAATCCTCGACATCGTGGTTCATCCGATGACATCATCGAGGAGCATGTGGGAGCCAACATGGGTATCCAGATCCCGCTGTTGGTTATTGACCGAAGAGTCGTCTCGGTCATGTCTGCGTGTCTCCCGAACCCATAGGGTCTACACACTTAAGGTTCGGTGACGCTAGGGTTATTAGGAAGACTTGTATGCAGCAAACCGAATGTTGTTCGGAGTCCCGGATGAGATCCCGGACGTCACAAGGAGTTCCGGAATGGTCCGGAGGTAAAGAATTATATATAGGAAGTGCTATTTCGGCCATCGGGAGAATTTCGGGGGTTACCAGATTGTCTGGGACCACCGGAAGGGTCCTGGAGGTCCATCGGGTGGGGCCACCTATCTGGAGGGCCCGTGGGCTGAAGTGGGAGGAACCAGCCTGGTGGGCTGGTGCACCCCACTTGGGCCTCGCGCCTAGGGTTGGAAACCCTAGGGGGGCGCCCACTTGCCTTGGCCGCCGCCCCTTGGGAGATCAGATCTCCAAGGGCCGGGCGCAGGGGCCTATATAAAGGGGGGAGGGAGGGTCAGCCGCACCTTGCATCTTGGCGCCTCCTCTCCCTCGCTACACCTCTCCTCCTCCGCCACGAAGCTTGGCGAAGCCTGCCGGAGTGTCGCTTCTCCACCAACACCACGCCGTCAGGCCGCTGCTGGAGCCATCTTCCTCAACCTCTCCTTCCCCTTGTTGGATCAAGAAGGAGGAGACGTCATCTGCTCCGTGACGCGTGTGTTGAACGCGGAGGTGCCGTCCGCTCGGCACTTTCGGTCATCGGTGATTTGGATCACGGCGAAAGTACGACTCCATCATCCACGTTCTAGTGAACGCTTCGCACGCGATCTACAAGTGGTATGTAGATGCAATCTCTCTCCCATGACTCGTTGCTTAGATGAACTCATAGATGGATCTTGGTGAAACCGTAGGAAAATTTTTAATTTTCTGCAACGTTCCCCAACAGTGGCATCATGAGCTAGGTCTATGCGTAGTTCTCTATTGCACGAGTAGAACACAAATTTTGTTGTGGGCGTAGATCTTGTCAACTTGCTTGCCGCTACTAGCCTTTTCTTGCTTCAGCGGTATTGTGGGATGAAGCGGCCCGGACCGACCTTACACGTACGCTTATGTGAGACAGGTTCCACCGAATCGACATGCACTAGTTGCATAAGGTGGCTAGCGGTGTCTGTCTCTCCTGCTTTAGTTGGAGCGGATTAGATGAAAAGGGTCCTTATGAAGGGTAAATAGAAGTTGACAAAATCACGTTGTGGTTATTCGTAGGTAAGAAAATGTTCTTGCTAGAACCCAATTGCAGCCACGTAAAAGATGCAACAACAATTAGAGGACGTCTAACTTGTTTTCGCAGCAATTGTCATGTGATGTGATATGGCCAGAAGTTGTGATGAATAATGAATGATATATTGTGATGTATGAGATCATGTTCTTGTAATAGGAATCACGACTTGCATGTCGATGAATATGACAACCGGCAGGAGCCATAGGAGTTGTCTTAATTATTGTATGACCTCATGAGTCATTGATTCAACGCCATGTAAATTACTTTACTTTATTGCTAAACGTGTTAGCCATAGTAGTAGAAGTAATAGTTGGCGAGCAACTTCTTGGAGACAATATGATGGAGATCATGATGATGGAGATCATGGTGTCATGCCGGTGACAAGATGATCATGGAACCCCGAAGATGAAGATCAAAGGAGCTATATGATATTGGCCATATCATGTCACTACTTTATATAATTGCATGTGATGTTTATTATGTTTTATGCATCTTGTTTACTTAGAACGACGGTAGTAAATAAGATGATCCATTAGAATAATTTCAAGAAAGTGTTCCCCCTAACTATGCACCGTTGCTAAAGTTCGTAAGCTCAAGCACCACGTGATGATCGGGTGTGATAGATCCTTACGTTCACATACAACGGGTGTAAGACAGTTTTACACATGCATAAACACTTAGGGTTAACTTGACGAGCCTAGCATGTACAGACATGGCCTCGGAACACAAGAGACCGAAAGGTCGAACATGAGTCGTATGGAAGATACGATCAACATGGAGATGTTCACCGACGATGACTAGTCCGTCTCACGTGATGATCGGACACGGCCTAGTCGACTCGGATCATGTAACACTTAGATGACTAGAGGGATGTCAAATCTGAGTGGGAGTTCATTAAATAATTTGATTAGATGAACTTAATTATCATGAACATTAGTCTAAAATCTTTGCAAAATGTCTTGTAGATCAAATGGCCAACACTCATGTCACCATGAACTTCAACGTTCCTAGAGAAAACCAAGCTGAAAGACGATGGCAGCAACTATTCAGACTAGGTCCTAACCCGAGGATCATCCTCATAGCAGCCAAGAAACAATATGTCCTAGAAGCACCGCTAGGTGATGCACCCATCCCAGAGAACCAAGACATTATGAATGCTTGGCAGTCTCGTGCTGATGATTACTCCCTCGTTCAGTGCGGCATGCTTTACAGCTTAGAACCGGGGCTCCAAAAGCATTTTGAGCAAGCATATGAGATGTTCGAGGAGCTGAAAATGGTTTTCCAAGATCATGCCCGGGTCGAGAGATATGAAGTCTCCGACAAGTTCTATAGTTGTAAGATGGAGGAAAACAGTTACAAGTGAGCACATACTCAAAATGTCTAGGTTGCACAACCGCCTGTCTCTACTGGAGATCAACCTCCCGGACGAGGCGGTCATTGACAGAATCCTTGATCGCTCCCACCAAGCTACAAGAACTTTGTGATGAACTACAATATGCAGGGGATGGTGAAGACCATTCCTGAAGTATTCTCAATGTCAAGTCAGCAGAGGTTGAAATCAAGAAAAACATTAAGTGTTGATGGTCAATAAAACCACTAAGTTCAAGAAGGGCAAGGGTAAGAAGAACTTCAAGAAGGACGGCAAGGATGTTGCCGCTACCCGATAAGCAAGTTGCCGGGAAGAAGTCAAAGAATGGACCCAAGCACGAGACAGAGTGCTTTTATTGCAAAGGGAAGGAGTCATCGAAGCGGAACTGCCCCAAATACTTAGCGGACAAGAAGGCCGGCAACACTAAAGGTATATTTGATATACATGTAATTGATGTGTACCTTACCAAGACTCGTAGTAACTCCCGGTATTTGATACCGTGCGTTGCTCATATTTGTAACTCACAGCAGAGCTGCGGAATAAACGGAGGCTGGCGAAGGATGAGGTGACGATGCTGGCGTCGGGAATGGTTCCAAGGTCGATGTGATCGCCGTCGCACGCTACCTCTACATTTACCTCACGGGATTAGTTTTAAACCTCAATAATTGTTATTTAGTGCCAAGTTTGAGCATGAACATTGTATCAGGATCTCATTTAATGCGAGATGGCTACTCATTTAAATCCGAGAATAATGGTTGTTCTATTTATATGAGAGATATGTTTTATGATCATGCTCCGATGGTCAATGGTTTATTCTTAATGAATCTCGAACGTAATATTACACATATTCATAGTGTGAATACCAAAAGATGTAAAGTTGATAACGATAGTCCCACATACTTGTGGCAATCGCCGCCTTTGGTCACATTGGTGTCAAGCGCATGAAGAAGCTCCATTCGATGGACTTTTAGAGTCTCTCGATTATGAATCATTTGACACATGCGAACCATGCCTTATGGGAAAAATGACCAAGACTCTGTTCTCGGAACAATGGAGCGAGCAACCAACTTATTGGAAATCATACATACCGATGTGTGCGGTCCAATGAGCGTTGAGGCTCATGGAGTATATCGTTATGTTCTCACTCACCGATGACTTGAGTAGATATGGGTATGTCTACTTGATGAAACACAAGTCTGAGACCTTTGAAAAGTTCAAGGAATTTCAGAATGAGGTAGAGAATCAACGTGACCGAAAAATAAAGTTCTTACGATCAGATCGTGGAGGAGAATATTTAAGTCACGACTTTGGCACACACTTAAGGAAATGTGGAATCGTTTCACAACTCACGCCTACCGAACACCTCAACAGTAATAAAGGTGTCCGAACGTCGTAATCGCACTCTATTGGATATGGTGCGATCTATGATGTCTCTTACCGATTTGCAGCTATCATTTTGGGGATACGCTCTAGAGACAGCTACATTCACTTTAAATAGGGCACCGTCTAAATCCGTTGAGACAACACCGTATGAATTATGGTTTGGGAAGAAACCTAAGCTGTCGTTTCTAAATGTTTGGGGATGCGATGCTTATGTCAAGAAACTTCAACCTGAAAAAGCTCGAACCCAAGTCGGAAAAATGCGTCTTCATAGGATACCCTAAGGAAACCATTGGGTATTCCTTCTACCTTAGATCCGAAGGCAAGATCTTTGTTGCCAAGAACGGATCCTTTCTGGAAAAAGAGTTTCACTCGAAAGGAGTAAGTGGGAGGAAAGTAGAACTTGATGAAGTACTACCTCTTGAACCAGAAAGTAGTGCAGCTCAGGAAAATGTTCCTGTGATGCCTACACCGACTGGAGAGGAAATTAATGATGATGATCAAGGTAGTTCGGATCAAGTTGCTACTGAACTTCGTAGGTCCACAAGGACACGTTCCACACCAGAGTGGTATGGCAACCCTGTCCCCGGAAATCATGTTGTTAGACAACGGTGAACCTTGAACTATGAAGAAGCAATGGCGGGCTCAGATTCCAACAAATGGCTTGAAGCCATGCAATCCGAGATAGGATCCATGTATGAAAACAAAGTATGGACTTTGACAGACTTGCCCGATGATCGGCGAGCGATAGAAAACAAATGGATCTTTAAGAAGAAGATGGACGCGGATGGTAATGTTACCATCTATAAAGCTCGACTTGTCGCTAAAGGTTATTGGCAAGTTCAAGGGGTTGACTACGATGAGACTTTCTCTCCCGTAGCGAAGCTGAAGTCCGTCTGAATCATGTTAGCAATTGCCGCACACTATGATTATGAGATATGGCAAATGGACGTCAAAACGGCATTCCTTAACGGCTATCTTAAGGAAGAACTGTATATGATACAGCCGGAAGGTTTTGTCGACCCTAAGAATGCTAACAAGGTATGCAAGCTCTATGTGATCCATTTATGGGCTGGTGCAAGCATCTCGGAGTTGGAACATTCGCTTTGATGAGATGATCAAAGCGTTAGTTTATGCAGACTTATGGAGAAGCCTGCATTTACAAGAAAGTGAGTGGGAGCTCTGTAGCATTTCTCATATTATATGTAGATGACATACTTTTGATGGGAAATGATATAGAACTTTTGGACAGCATAAAGGCCTACTTGAATAAGAGTTTTTCAATGAAGGACCTTGGAGAAGCTGCTTATATATTAGGCATCAAGATCTATAGAGATAGATCGAGACGCCTCATAGGTCTTTCACAAAGCACATACCTTGAAAATATATTGAATAAATTCAAAATGGATCAGTCCAAGAAAGGGTTCTTGCCTGTATTACAAGGTGTGAAATTGAGCTCGGCTCAATGTCCGACCACGGCAGAAGATATAGAAGAGATGAGTGTCATGCCCTATGCATCAGCCATAGGTTCTATTATGTATGCCATGCTGTGTACTGCACCGATGTAAACCTTGCCGTAAGTTTGGTAGGAAGGTACCAAAGTAATCCCGGCAAGGAACACTGGACAGCGGTCAAGAATATCCTGAAGTACCTGAAAATGATTAAGGACATGTTTCTCGTTTATGGAGGTGACGAAGAGCTCGTTGTAAAGGGTTACGTCGACGCTAGCTTCGACACAGATCTGGATGACTCTAAGTCACAAACCGGATATGTGTATATGTTGAATGGTGGAGCAGTAAGCTGGTGCAGCTGCAAGCAGAGCGTAGTGGCGGGATCTACAGGTGAAGCGGAGTACATGGAAGCCTCGGAGGCAGCGCATGAAGCAATTTGGGTGAAGGAGTTCATCACCGACCTAGGAGTCATACCCAATGCGTCGGGGCCGATCAAACTCTTCTGTGACAACACCGAGCTATTGCACTTGCCAAGGAGCCTGTGTTTCACAAGAAGATCGTGCACATCTGTTGCCGCTTCAACTCCATTCGTGAAAATGTTCAAGACGGGGACATAGAAATTTGCAAAGTGCATACGGATCTGAATGTCGCAGATCCGTTGACTAAACCTCTTCTGTGGGCAAAACATGATCAACACCAAAACTCTATGGGTGTTCGATTCATCACAATGTAACTAGATTATTGACTCTAGTGCAAGTGGGAGACTGTTGGAAATATGCCCTAGAGGCAATAATAAAAGGATTATTATTATATTTCCTTGTTCGTGATAATAGTCTTTTATTCATGCTATAATTGTATTATCCGGAAATCGTAATACACGTGTGAATACTTAGACCACAACATGTCCCTAGTGAGCCTCTAGTTGACTAGCTCGTTGATCAACAGATAGTCATGGTTTCCTGACTATGGACATTGGATGTCGTTGATAACGGGATCGCATCATCAGGAGAATGATGTGATGGACAAGACCCAATCCTAAGCATAGCACAAGATCGTGTAGTTCGTTTTGCTAGAGCTTTTCCAATGTCAAGTATCTTTTCCTTAGACCATGAGATCGTGTAACTCCCGGATACCGTAGGAGTGCTTTGGGTGTACCAAACGCCACAACGTAATCGGGTGACTATAAAGGTGCACTACAGGTATCTCCGAAAGTGTCTGTTGGGTTGACACGGATCGAGATCGGATTTGTCACTCCGTGTTACGGAGAGGTATCATCGCCCACTCGGTAGTGCATCATCATAATGAGCTCAAAGTGACCAAGTGTAGGGTCACGGGATCATGCATTACGGTACGAGTAAAGTGACTTGCCGGTAACGAGATTGAACGAGGTATTGGGATACCGATGATCGAATCTCGGGCAAGTAACATACCGTCTGACAAAGAGAATTGAATACGGGATTAATTGAATCCTCGACATCGTGGTTCATCCGATGACATCATCGAGGAGCATGTGGGAGCCAACATGGGTATCCAGATCCCGCTGTTGGTTATTGATCGGAGAGTCGTCTCGGTCATGTCTGCGTGTCTCCCGAACCCGTAGGGTCTACACACTTAAGGTTCGGTGACGCTAGGGTTATTAGGAAGACTTGTATGCAGCAAACCGAATGTTTTTCGGAGTCCCGGATGAGATCCCGGACGTCACGAGGAGTTCCGGAATGGTCCGGAGGTAAAAAATTATATATAGGAAGTGCTATTTCGGCCATCGGGAGAATTTCGGGGGTTACCGGTATTGTACCGGGACCACCAGAAGGGTCCTGAGGTCCACCGGTGGGGCCACCTATCCCGGAGGGCCCTGTGGGCTGAAGTGGGAGGAACCAACCTGGTGGGCTGGTGCGCCCCACTTGGGCCCCCTGCGCCTAGGGTTGGAAACCCTAGGGGGGGGCGCCCACTTGCCTTGGGGGCAAGCCTCCCCTTGGCCGCCGCCTTGGGAGATCAGATCTCAAGGGCCGGCGCCCCGGGGCCTATATAAAGGGGGGGGGGAGGGAGGGGTCAGCCGCACCCTTGCATCTTGGCGCCTCCCTCTCCCCTGCTACACCTCTCCTCCTCCGTCACGAGCTTGGCGAAGCCCTGCCGGAGTGCTGCTTCTCCACCAACACCACGCCGTCGTGCTGCTGCTGGAGCCATCTTCCTCAACCTCTCCTTCCCCCTTGCTGGATCAAGAAGGAGGAGACGTCATCCGCTCCGTACGTGTGTTGAACGCGGAGGTGCCGTCCGTTCGCACTCGGTCATCGGTGATTTGGATCACGGCGATGCACGACTCCATCATCCATGTTCTAGTGAACGCTTCCGCACGCGATCTACAAGTGGTATGTAGATGCAATCTCTCTGCCATAACTCGTTGCTTAGATGAACTCATAGATGGATCTTGGTGAAACCGTAGGAAAAATTTTAATTTTCTGCAACGTTCCCCAATAGGAACCGCCCCCAGCGCCGAGTTTATCGCCGACGCACCCCCAGGCCGCTCTTTTTCGGCGCCCTGGGGGGCCGAACGGCTGGAGATGCTCTTAGCTACGGCGCAGCGGGTGACCTCTCCTCCTGGCATGCCAACAGAATGGTGTTCGTACGTACGTCTTCCCACAACAGTTGCTTCCGCATACGTCTTCTTCAACCTTGGCCAGCAAGTGTTGCGTCCCAAATAAATACTAATCGATTTTCTTGGTAAAGTTTATTCTAGGGCAAGCTTCATTGTGTAGTTGTGGATGGGCGTACCTTGAAGTTCAGCCGTAGTAAGACCCCGCTAAAACACTAGAACGTACTCCATTAGCCAACACATTTTTTTTGTTGTATAACAACTCTCTACATATTTTTTCCTTCCCATTTTAGTATTGTCTTAAATCGAACTTCGTAAATTTGAGTAAATTTATATTCTAAAAATAAATGCAATAAAAAAATATATTTCATGATGGATCAGATGGTATCATGACGAGTTTGAAGCATCGTGCATGGACACAAAGCACATGATTAATTAAGCACAGCGAACGGAAATTCGTAGGGGCACGCATGCAAGTAGCCACCCATTTGCTTTAAGATTGGTGCATTAGTTTATGTCATTAATCCTTAATCGATGCACTATAGTCCATGCATGCCAACTCTTGACAGAGTTGCATCCGTCACCCGTCCCACTGTTGGAGACATTCCCTAGAGGCAATCATGCGATGATGATATTTCCATATGTATTCATAAATCCTTTGTATTGTCCTTGAACATCATCAATGATATGTATCGATAAGTATGTGACTTGTTTGTGGAACTATGTATTGTATGATGATTGTTTTAATGGTCCTTTGTTGATAAGGTTATGCGGACACATATCCTTGACTAGTATACGACTCGGTTAATGACTATGTTTCACAAGTCATGTGCATGGAGATGCTAAACCGATAATATGGGCTCGGGGATGGAGATCATCGAGCCGGAAAGACCCACTTTGAGACACAGCGAGATATATTCATCTGTTAGTCACAAGTGCAATGTCTATGCCATGTCCTAGACCTGAGGTCCTCGCATGTTCTCGGGATGAGGATCAACTCACTTAGGGTCTATCAAACTCTACTCCATAACTGGGTAGTTATAAAGGTAGCTTTCGGGTGAGTCGTGAGACATGCCGCGAGACATGGTTGACCAAGATGGGATTTGCCCCTCCTATTTGGAGAGATATTCTCTGGGCCCTCTCGAGTGATCAAATTCGGAAAGCATGGCCATGCAACTTGGGTTAAGTGTTAACCCAGTTCGGGAATCTGTATCATGGTTTCGAGAAGAGAGGTCGAGCTATCACAAGGGTGACAAGTACTCGCCTTGAGCTCGACAACAAATATCGTGAGGCAAAAGGAATGTTGCATATGCCACATTGTTGAGGTTCATCAAACGACTTTACGCCCACATGGGAGTTGGCACTTTCTGCTAGGAGCCGCTACCAACTATCGACTCTGGTCGTGTCCATGTGTACGTGAACCTATAGGGTCGCACACTTAAGGGGCTGCAGCCCATTCGGATTGTGTCCGAGTGGAAAATGGATGTGGACTCCTAGTGGGATCAAGTGTTGAGCCCACCTCGGAGGTCTATATAAAGGGGAGTGGGCACACCACTTAGGGTTGATCGCATTGAACCCTGGTTAGCCACCGCCACTCCCCACGCCCATGCCGCGCGATTGGACCTAGCAGTCCACCGCTCGATGCTGCTCCCCGTACGTGTGGATACCTTGGAGGCATCGCATCTGCGGTGCTTGGACGAACCGTTCGAGGGAACCGCGAGGTGCCGTTCACGGGAGATCACCGTTCATGGGTCTTCGCTGTTCGCGGGAGATCGGCAACCCGAGGAGGAGCCGCCCGGGAGATCGGCTACACGCATCACCAACTCTACTTCCGCTGCGGTGACTGCGCGTCTAGTGGTAAACCCGATCCCGTGATCTATTTCGAGCAGCATGATCTTGGGTGCGCCGTAGAAATTTTTATTTGGCGCTAGTGTAGCGTACTGCGTGTTCCAACAGTGGTATCGGAGCCTCCGCTGTGTGGTGATAGATTCGATGATATGCATATGAGATATGTAAATCGGTTCAGGTGCGGGTCGATGAGATCGGTCGCGCATGTCAGTGTTGAAGGTTGGTTTCGTGATCTTGTTTCCGTGATCTTGATGCAGAGGTCGTGACATGACTTACCACTACCGGTCGGTTGTCCACCATCGGGGTAGACAATGGAACGTAAATCCAGATGCAGCATGTGAAGATCAATGAGATTGATCGAATCGGAACATAGATCAACACCTTGGAAATGTGATTTCCGCGGTGCTGAAATCTGTTTGAGCGGTCTCGGTAAAACGGCTGTAACTTTTGCATACGAACTCCAATTTTGCTCCACGACCTGTCAAACTGAAGCTAACAAAAAGTTGTATTAGTGGCAAAAGTCTGGAATAGGATTTCGGTGCTTCTGTCTAGGCCAAAATCCGCTTGGAAGATAGAGTTTCACGAGGTTTTATCTTCGGCGGTAGAACGTGTTACTCATTTTTGCAGGGAATGACTGTGATTTGGTATAGCCCATGTATGTTGCTTGTATATTATTGTTTCATGACCTGCGTGTCATGAGTGCGGCAACCGGCAGGAGCCATATGGTTGTCCCATTATTGTATTAATGACCTGCGTGTCAACATGAGAAGCCATGTAATGTAATTTACTTTCAGTAGCTATTAGTTTTTAATAGCATAGTATCTTATGTAACACTTGGCGGTTGACACCATGGCGTGGAGATGGAGATCACCACGAGGACAACCATGCATGGGCAGACCGCGCACGTGGAGATGGAGATCACCACGCGCTGTGAAAATGGGCTATACCATATCACACATACATAAACTGCATGCGAAAGTTTATCCCTTTTATGTATCCTTCTTTTTGCATGGTAGATGTTTTAAGTAGGGTGATCCCTCAAAGAATGTCAAGTACAAATGCCTCCCCAATTGCTGCACCTTCACATGTCAAGTATATTTAGTGGCGGGCCTATGAAATTAGGGTGCCACTAGATCTCCTTGAAGTGATGGGTTTGTGTCGGACACTTACACGCGAAGCATTGGTTGACTTGTCGTGGCTATCAAAACAGTTTTGGGCTACGAGGCATAGGAGTTGGCGAGGCATGAGATGTCCCCAACAACAAGAGTCGTATGGAGATACGATTAGCAAGAGTTGCTTACCGAGTGATCTTGTCCTCTAGCGGTGATGCAAAAGCTCACTAGTTGACATGATGATCTTGGATCTTGAATCACTAAGTATCAACCGAGGGATGTTGATTTTAGTGGGAGTAATGATCTTATAAAAATGTTTAATATGATTTACTCTTCATGAATACATGTCTTAGTGTTTTGCATATTTCTGTTGTAGATCAATGGCACCACCTGCTCAAGTTACCACTTTTGCATTGAAATCAATCCTGGAAAAAGATAAATTGAATAGAACGAACTTTACCACCTGGTATAGAAACCTGAGAATTGTTCTTAGGCATGAGAAAAAGGAACAAGTTCTAGAGAATCCGCTTCCAGAGGAACCTGCCGATAATGCTAATGCCACAGCCAGAAATGCCTACCAGAAACTCGTTGATGAATCAAACGAGATCAGCTGTCTCATGCTGGCTTCTATGGAGCCCGATCTGCAGCAACAGTTCGAAAATATTGAGGCTTTCGATATGATCGATAACCTTAAGAGCATGTTTCAAATGCAGGCTAGGACCGAAAGGTTCAACGTCTGGCGATCCTTGATGGATTGTAAGCTGAAAGAGGGTGATCCACTGAGCCCGCATATGATCAAGATGATCAGGTACATGCAAGCTCTGGATAGGTTGGGCTTCCCACTTGGGGATGAGTTGTCCACAGATACAATTTTGGGTTCTCTTCCGGATAGCTATGGGCCGTTCATCTCGAACTACCATATGCAAGGGATGGAAAGAAGCTCACTGAATTGCATGGGATGCTCAAAGTGGCAGATCAGGATATCAAGAAAGGTACGCATCGTCAAGTGTTGATGGTGCAGAATTCGGCTAAGTTCAAGAAGAGCTGGTCCAAGAAAAAGGCTAAGGCAAAGGGCAAAGAGAAGGAGCCAACTCCAACTGCAGCCGCTGCACCTAAGTCAGGAACGGCTTCATGGAGTATTTGCTTTCATTTCAAGGAACCCAGACACTGGAAAAGGAACTGCAGCAAGTGGGTTGCCGAGAAGGGCAAGAAGACTGGAAGTATGACTTCTTCAGGTACACTTGTTGTATATATTATAGACATTTATCTTGTCGATGTTTCTAGTAGCTCTTGGGTATATGATACCGGATCGGTTGTTCACATATGCAACTCGATGCAGGGGCTAAGCAGAACTAGGAATGTCGCAAGAGGAGAAGTTGACATTCGTCGGAATAAAGCAAGAGTTGCTGCATTGGCCGTCGGCACTATGCGACTTAATTTACCTTCAGGATTTGTAATGGAACTTGATAATTGTTATTATGTTCCTGCTTTGAGTCGAAACATTATTTCTGCCTCATGTTTGATGAGGCCAGGTTATGAATTCAGTATTAAGGACAATGGTTGTTCTATTTACTTGATAATATGTTTCATGGCTTTGCACCCGTTGTAAATGGGTTATTTATCCTAGATCTTGAAGGTGAATCAGTCTATAACATAAATGTCAAGATGCATAAGCCTAATGAGATAAATCCAACTTACATCTGGCATTGTCGACTAGGACACATTAGTCAAAAGCGCATGAAGAAGCTCCATGATGATGGAATTCTAACTTCGTTTGAGTTTGAATCATTCGAGACATGCGAGTCTTGCCTACTCGGTAAGATGACTAAGACTCCTTTTGCAAAGAGTTGCGAGAGGGCGTCTGAGCTGTTGGAACTTATACATAGTGATGTATGTGGACCAATGAGCACGGCAGCCAGAGGTGGTTTCCAATACTTTGTGACTTTCACCGACGACTTGAGTAGATATGGATATGTATACTTGATGAGGCACAAGTCAGAAACTTTTGAAAAGTTCAAGGAGTTTCAGAACGAAGTGGAAAATCAACTCGGCAAGAAAATCAAACTTCTACGATCTGATCGTGGCGGTGAGTATATGAGCCAGGAGTTTGATGATCATCTTAAGAGTCGTGTAATAGTTCCTGGCCGACTCCTCCGATGCATACAAAGAAATGGTGTGTCGAGCGGAGGAATCGGACCTGTTGGACATGGTCCGATCGATGATGAGTCAGTCCGATTTACCCTTGTCATTTTGGGGATACGCTCTAGAAACTGCAGCTTTCACACTAAACAGGGTACCATCTAAGTCCGTAGATAAGACACCATATGAGATATGGACTGCGAAGAGTCACAATTTGTCTTTTCTGAAAATTTGGGGATGTGAAGCATATGTCAAGCGACTCCAGTCAGATAAGCTCACACCCAAATCAGACAAGTGCATATTTGTGGGATATCCAAGGGAAACCTTGGGATATTACTTCTACAACCGTGAAGAGGGCAAAGTGTTTGTCGCTCGACATGGAGTTTTCCTTGAGAAAGAGTTTCTCAATCGGAAGGCTAGTGGGAGGATGGTCCGACTAGAAGAAATCCGAGAACCACACGGGGGGCGTTCGGTGGTAATCTTTGTCACACCGGAGTTAGTCAGGGAACCCGTAGTGGAGTCGACACCGGTTCCACGGAGGTCGGAAAGGTTACGCAATTTGCATGACTGCAATGTGTTGTTCTTGGAGAACAATGAGCCGACTACGTATGCGAAAGCGATGGAGAGCCCTGATTCCGAGTTATGGCTTGAGGCCAAGATCCGAATTAAAGTCCATGGATGACAATCAAGTTTGGAACTTGGTTGATCTGCCAGATGGCGTTCGAGCCATTGAGTGCAAGTGGATCTTTAAGAAGAAAACTGACATGGACGGAAATGTCACAGTCCATAAGGCTCGACTTGTTGCTAAAGGTTATCGACAAGTTCAAGGAGTTGACTACGATGAGACTTACTCACCGATAGCGATGCTTAAATCAATTTGGATCATTCTTGCTATAGCGGCATATTTTGACTATGAAATATGGCAGATGGATGTCGAAACGTCTTTCCTTAATGGAAATTTAACCGAGGATGTGTATATGACACAACCCGAGAGTTTTGTCGATCCAAAGAAGTCTAACATGGTATGCAAGCTTGAGAGATCCATTTATGGATTAAGGCAAGCGTCTCGGAATTGGAACATTCATTTTAATGAAGCGGTCAAAGAGTTTGGCTTCATCAAGAACGACTGTGATCATTGTGTATTCAAGAAGGTCAGTGGGAGCTCAGTTGCATTTCTGATCTTATATGTGGATGACATATTATTGATTGGAAATGATGTTCAAATGCTTGAATCTATCAAGGACTCATTGAAAAATAGTTTTTCTATGAAGGACTTGGGAGAAGCAGCTTGCATTTTGGGAGTCAAGATCTATAGAGATAGATCGAGAAGGCTTATTGGATTAAGACAGAGTGCGTATATTGACAAGGTGTTGAAGCAGTTCAACATGCAAGATGCCAAGAAGGGTTTCTTGCCCATGTCACATGACATTAGTCTTAGCAAGACTCAGAGTCCTACGACTCCTGATGAGCGAAGACGCATGGATGGGATTCCGTATGCTTCGGCTGTTGGGTCCATCATGTATGCTAGGGTATGTACTTGTCCCGATGTCAGTTTTGCTCTTAGCATGGTGGGCAGATACCAGGCTAACCCAGGTGAGAGTCACCGGACAACGGTTAAGAATATCCTTAAGTATTTGAGAAGGACTAAGGATATGTTCCTGGTTTATGGAGGTGAGGATGAGATCGTTGTAAAGAGTTACACCGATGCAAGTTTCCAAACCGATAGGGATGATAGTCGATCACAATCTGGGTTTGTGTTCATTCTGAACGGAGGAGCAGTGAGCTGGAGGAGCTCCAAGCAAGATAGGGTAGCTGATTCTACAACAGAGGCCGAGTACATTGCAGCTTCTGAAGCTGCAAACGAAGGTGTTTGGGTGAAGAATTTTATTTCTGATCTTGGTGTGGTTGAGGGCACGTCTAATCCATTGGACCTCTATTGTGATAATAGTGGTGCCATTGCGCAAGTCAAGGAACCACGGAACCATCATAAAACCCAACACATACTCAGGCGTTTTAACCTTATTTGTGACATTGTCGAAAGAGGTGATGTAAACATATGCAAGGTACACACGGATGCAAATGTTGCTGATCCATTGACGAAGCCTCTCCCACGTCCGAAGCATGAGGCGCACATGAGCTCCATGGGCATATGATGCCTAAATGATTGACCCTAGAGCAAGTGGGAGACTGTTGGAGATATGCCCTAGAGGCAATCATGTGATGATGATATTTCCATATGTATTCATGAGTCCTTTGTATTGTCCTTGAACATCATCAATGATATGTATCAATAAGTATGTGACTTGTTTGTGGAACTATGTATTGTGTGATGATTGTTTTAGTGGTCCCTAGTTGATAAGGTTATGCGGACACATATCCTTGACTAGTATACGACTCGATTGATGACTATGTTTCACAAGTCATGTGCATGGAGATGCTAAACCGACAGTATGGGTTCGGGGATGGAGATCACCGAGCCGGACAGACCCACTTTGAGACATATCGAGATATAGTCATCTGTTAGTCACAAGTGCAATGTCTATGCCATGTCCTAGACCTGAGGTCCTCGCATGTTCTCGGGATGAGGATCGACTCACTTAAGGTCTATCAAATGCTACTCCATAACTGGGTAGTTATAAAGGTAGCTTTCGGATGAGTCGTGAGATATGCCGCAAGACATGGTTGACCAAGATGGGATTTGCCCCTCCTATTTGGAGAGATATTCTCTGGGCCCTCTCGAGTGATCAAATTCGGAAAGCATGGCCATGCGACTTGGGTTAAGTGTTAACCCAGTTCGGGAATCTGTATCAAGGTTTCGAGAAGAGAGGTCGAGCTATCACAAGGGTGACAAGTACTCGCCTTGAGCTCGACAACAAATATCGTGAGGCAAAAGGAATGTTGCATATGCCACATTGTTGAGGTTCGTCAAACGACTTTAGGCCCACATGGGAGTTGACACGTTCTGCTAGGAGCCGCTACCAACTATCAACTCTGGTCGTGTCCATGTGTACGTGAACCTATAGGGTCGCACACTTAAGGGCTGCAGCCCATTCGGATTGGGTATGAGTGGAAAATGGATGTGGACTCCTAGTGGGCTCAAGTGTTGAGCCCACCTCGGAGGTCTATATAAAGGGGAGTGGGCACACCACTTAGGGTTGATCGCATTGAACCATGGTTAGCCACCGCTACTTCCCATGCCCATGCCGCGCGACCGGACCTAGCAGTCCGCCGCTCGACGCTGCCCCCTGTACGTGTGGATACCCTGGAGGCATCACATCTGCGGTGCTTGGACGAACCGTTCGAGGGAATCGCGAGGTGCCGTTAGCGGGAGATCACCGTTCACGGGTCTTCGCTGTTCGCGGGAGATTGGCAACACGAGGAGGAGACGGCCCGGGAGATCGGCTACACACATCACCAACTCTACTTGCGCTGCGGTGACTGCGCGTCTAGTGGTAAACCCGATCCTGTGATCTATTTCCAGTAGCATGATCTTGGGTGCGCGATAGAAAATTTTATTTGACGCTAGTGTAGCGTACCGCGTGTTCCAACACCCACCTCATATATTTGAATTTGGTTGTAACTTTTGAACCGAAAGTCCAAATAAGTTGCATATTTGTGTTCGTTGCAGCGAGTATTTTTGAATAAGACCAATTTTAAATACATTTATGCAAAGTTAGTCTCATCACAACACGAATACGAAAAATGTAAATTTTGACCTTTCGATTCCAAAGAAGAAATATGGGAGCTGGGGGGGGGGGCATGCACTCTTCATAAAAACGGTTGGGGTGGGTGGGGCATGTACTCCTCGTCAAAAACAGCTGGGCGGGTGGGGCATGCACCAGCCCACCAGCGTTCGCGTCTCGGCTGGAGTGGCTGGTGTTTATAAAGTTTTCTTCTTGCATGATCAGGTAGTTTGGATGAGATCGACCGACGCTGATCTCATTTTTGCACGGCTACCTGCAAAGGTAATAAAGGGCAATAACAAGGAAAGGGATGCACACATAACTCAATCCGGAGAGGCGAATCAACCTGTGGTTGAGTTGGTTAGGTGGACAGTGGTATCCCCAACCCATCAGGGTTCAAATCCTGGTGGTCACATTATTTCTGGATTTATTTCAGGATTTCCATCGATGCGCTTTCAGCGGGAGGAGACGTTCCCGTCAATGACAAGGCGCCTACGGTGACTTCGTAAATCTCAAGATGATATGCCAGCTCAGTCTCTCGGAGGTGCTCATAGGGGTAGGGTGTGCGTGTGCGCGTTTATAGGGATGAGTGTATGCGCGTGTATATGAGCGCTTGTGTCTGCACTGATGCTCAAAAAAAAAACTCAATCCGGAGAGACGATCTTACTTTGTCTTGTTGGGCGGCTTCTCCCCGAATCGATTCTCCGCGGCATGTTTTGTTTACTCAGGAGTGCGCGTAAGAGCATCTTCATCCGTTGGCCCCTCAGGAGGGGCTAAAATCGCCCTTTGAGGGCGCATCAGCGCTAAACCGCACGCTGGGGGCGTGATGCCTTCCAGTCGCGGCGCCCATGTTTTTTTGAAAAACTTAAATACGACGCAAATATGGCTCAAATTTAACGCAAATATCGGCGAGTTCGTTCAAATTTAAACATATTCTAAAAAAGAAAAAAACTACTAGGGGCTGCTCCTCGCCGTCTCCATCGCTGCTCCTCGCCGTCTACCTCGCCGCTCCCCGCCGCCCGCCCTTGCAGTTCTACATGCCGAGGAGGCTGTAGAACCGCGTGTAGTCGCCGTCGTCGTCGTCGTCGTCATCGTCGCCGCCTCCGTCACCGCCGCCGCCGTCCCTGCTGCATCCCTCCCCGGTTGGCGCGGCGGGTTGAACGGTCCGGGGGCGTCCTCGTCGTCGTCGCTGTCGAGGATCACAACGCCGTGCTCGTCCTCGCGCCCACGCTTGCGGGCTTCTATCTCCTCCAGGGCCCGGCACTGCCGGACCATCTCGTCGCGGAGGTAGTCGTCCCGCGCCCACTGTAGTTGTCCTCGTCGGAGAAGCCGCGCCGGGCTATCTCCTTGTACTCCGTGGGGAGGCCGGGCTCCGGCTTGGGCTCAACGAGGACAAAGCGGCCGAAGGGGGCGTGGATTCGCCGATGCGGACGTCAGAGTTACGGGTGCGCGCGCTGACAGGCGTGTCCTGGGGCTCCGGCTTGATGGGGCGGAGGCAGGGAGAGCCGGACGAGCGGCCGGACGAGGAGGAGGACGCCCCGGGCCGCTCCATGCGCCTCGGCGTCCAGGAGCTCCCGCGGCGGCGTGAGAAGGATGGGGCAGCGGGGTACTCGAGGCACGGCGTGTTGCCGCCCTCGATGTACTCGAGGACGGCCTCCAACGTGCGGCCGGGCACGCCCCACCACCGGCGCCGGCCCTCGGAGTTGAGCCTGCCGGAGGGCACGACACCGTTCGTCGCCTCGAGCTGTTCGGCGTGGCGGCGGCGGAAGTAGGGCTCCCAGAGCGGGCTGTCGGGGGTGTACCGCGGGCCTTCCCTCGCCGCCCGCGGCAGGGACGCGCGGATACGTGCGATCTCCGCAGGCCGCGCCGCCCCGGTGGGTGGTGGTGGCACCGGCACGCCGCCGACGCTGATCCTCCACGCCCCGGGCACCCGCATGTCCGGCGGGGCCGGGTACTCGACCTCGAAAAGGAGGCGAGCCTCGTCCTCGTGAAGATGGCGGCGCCCGAAGCCATTCGCCGCCACGCCGTCGCCTGGGAAGTGCTCGGCCATTCTTCTGAACTGGAGACGGCGAGAGGAGGGGAGGGAAGAAGGGGGAGAAATGGGTGCGTCGGCGGTGGAGGATCTGTGCGTGTCTCCGGTGCGCTGGTGGTCGGCTTATATAGGCGGAGGCGTCGCGTAGCACGCGTGGCCGGCGCGTTACGCGTGGCGGGAGGCGTGGCGGGCGAGGGGACGCGTGTTGCCCGGGCTTCACTGCACCGCCCGTGAGGCATCAATGGAGGCTGACCGGCGCGGCAGCGCGCGCAGTTTTGGCATTGATTCGCCGTGGGAAACGAGGCGATGAGGACGACGAAGCGGCGAGAAGAGAGTCGAGTTGCTGGCAAGGGGGGGGGGGCCGCGGTTCTTCGCGCCAAAAACGATTCGCCTGGCGTCCCCGAGCGCCCCCAGCGCGCCGGGTTCAGGTTGGGTCCGCCGGCGCCAATTTCGGCCCGAGCCGGCGAAAACTGGGCCCTTGGGGGCGCGACTAGGCTGTTTTTTTTGGCGTCGATGGCCGAAAAATCGCCCGAGGAACCTTGTTGGGGACGCGGCTGGAGATGCTCTAAGTATCGGGTGTGACCCGAGCACTCGAAAATGCATGATGTATGATCTCTCTGAAAAAGCAACCAGTAACCCGTGTGAACATCACATGTTTTTTGTTAGGCTGGTCATTGGGGAGTAACTTATACTAGTGTCATGCATATGACACTAGTCTAAATTACTATCTTCATAATGCAAAGTAACATAGTAGTAGTGTCATAGATTGCTTCATTTATTATCTTATAAACTCATTTTGCCTCGGAAAGCGCTATGTTATAGTAACATATTATGTTACCACAAACACCTCTTTCTTCATTAAATATTTGTCATATAAGCAAAATTATCTTGGGATGTGTTAAGTTACTATCTAAGTTACCCCAGTATGACTAACCTTATAGATTAGGAGGACGCAAGCGCATACGTACGCACGATTTCCACGGTCACGCGGAGTCGCGGATACCTCCCTAATCACGCATTATGATTGACGGACATCGGAAACGAGTTCGCCGATCACTAGTTTAGGAGTGCAATACAACTGAAACACACCCTCTGTCGTACGTATGTGTTGATGCAGCACGACCATCATGACGATCGATATGAGGGTAGTTATTATCTCACCTCTATCTCGGACTGGCATCACCTTAGAGCATCTATAATCAGACCTCTCAAATCTATCTCATACACCCAGCGAATTGCTCGGTCACATTTTTTTATTTAGACGAACGTCTCAAACGGGCCTCTAACGCTCGGGCTGAGCGGCACCCTCAATATCCAGCCCAAATATAGGACGGATATGGGACGCCCGGGCACACCCGTCATGTCGGACCCGGCCTATGCTGACCCACCCTACTCCACTTATATTTGTCCACATCCTCTCGCCGCAGCAAACCCTAGCCACTTCACTTCACTCCCCTCCGTCATCCGAGCTCACTTCCGGCGGTTTCCGGCCTTCTCCGCCATGGCAGGCAGCGGACCGGACTTCGACCAGTCCGGATCTCTCGACTGGGGTGTCATCCTGTGTGGGTTGCAGGAGGCAAATGGCAGTCCGCATTGCACTCCGCCGCTCCCAGGAGGACAGCGCCCGGTCGACGGACGGATCCGTCCGCCGCGACACCATAGCGTCGGCTCACTAGGCGCTCGAGTTCTCTGGTGCTGAATCCTTGCGATCCCGGTCGGAACACCTCTCCTTTCTCATCACCGGTCGGGCAGAGTATGAGTCCCACGGGGAACGGGCAGCCTGCCATGGGAAGGAGAGGATAAGGGACGCCGAGGCCCGTATTGCAGCGGAAATGGCGGCGGCGGAGGCGGCTGATTCAGCAGCGCGGGCGGCCGCAGAGGAGGAAGCCATCTGCGCCCGCATTATGAAGAAACAACAGCGGAGGAACACGCGCGCCCTCGCCCGAGAGCAGAATCGGGCGGTCTGTACCATGGCCGGACTACCATTGAAGGAGGAGAAGGAGGACATCGACTGCGAGGACAGCTCCGGCGACGAGCAGGTCTGGCTCGATCCGTACTGCGTCTTCGACCGGTACTTCCGCGAGAAGGACGGCAAGGGCGTCGGGAAGAGCAAGGGCAGCCGTGGATGAACTTCACCATAACCAAACATGTCAAATTTTGGTAGTTCGATGGCACGTTTAGTGTAGTGTGATGGAGTAGCCGGACGATGCGTGTGCGTCGACGTAATTGCATGAATTTATATGAATTTGAGATATGATAATTAAGGTATCTGAATGTAAATTGCATTTTTTTGAAAAATGCCCGGTCAATACCCGCGGACGCACCCGGGCACATCCGTGTGTGAGAGGCCGGATTTGCAAGTCCGGCTGTAGATGCTCTTAGACTTGGGCAGATAAAAACAAACGTTCTCGATGCAGCAAGTTCAACGTCCCTTAACGACTTTTTTTAACGAACGCCGGTCACCTACATTTCCTTTCAAAATATTTCGTTAATTGGAGGAGAAGGCATCATAACAGCACCGAAAATCCTAAAGCTAGGTACGGATGTGTTACGCGTACTCGGATGCATGCATGCGCCAGCCAAGATGGCAAGTGGGAACGGAAGCCAGCTTTTCCATGGAAATTTCTTGCCAAAACTCGCAAAAGCAAACGTGCGACGCGACGAGCCGATCAACGAGCATGCATCTATCGACCAACGAGCAACCATCGACGAGGTAGGGCGTATCCGTGTTGGTGGATGGATTCGGATTGGCACGCACGCGTACGACTAAGCGAGAGCGACTAGACTTGTGAGAAGCCAAAAGCGGGTAAGTATGGAAAAATAACTATATGCTTGGAGGGTGGAGAATAGCTTTTTGACTAAGATTAACGTTTGGGCAGTGCCTGGTCACTAGCTAGTGGCAGTAACATCTCGCACTTAATTACTGCACCAGTAATTTACCTGGTTGTAGAGCTAGTGTTATGGTAACAACCCACTCATATAAAGTCGTAATCCAGGACCAGGCAGACAGTTGCAAGAAGTGGTAACTAAACGAAATTAGTTAAGTGTGGTCTGACTCAGTCGATGGCATGGCATCATAACCAAGCCACTATATCTGGAGAAGTTTATGCCCTCAGGTTTACCCACTTGTTTGAAAGCAACTTGAGAATATGTGGGATGAGGACACGTGCATTAGTTTGGGCTACTGTGAGGTACAAATTCATGGTGGCTGTAGTTTTTCGTTGTAAATTTTATCAACGTGATTCGCGTTTTTGTGTGTGCATTGGGTGGCTCTACCACTTTACGCTGGATTTGCTCCACCAGTTTGCTATTGGTCCAATGTGTGTTGAACGTCGTGTTTCGATTGGCTTGCATGTGTGGGCTGAGGCCGGTGTTCGATTTGGCCACGTTTCTACTGCATGCTTATCTCTGGCCACCGCTTTGTTTATTTTTTTCCCTCCTTATTTCCTTTCTCTTGCATGCTTGCGCGCTGTGTCGAGCATCTCTCTCAGCAGGTGGGCCTGTCTTTTCTCGCATATTCTGTAGAGAGTGCCACATTAACGGTCGTTTACAATTTTGCTTTCATTCGTAACACGTGTGTCGTTGGTATGCATGTATAGATGGTTGCCGCTTTGGCCGCGCGTTCTGGGCGTCTCACGTCGGGATGTTTTTGTTCGAATTGGTTTTGCGTCCGAGCTCCTATAAATATGGGCTTTCCCTGCTGCTGCTCCTTCAACTCGGCCGCGTGGTCATCGCCCAGTTCCACCTTATTCCTGGCCTTTGCGGCGTCCCCGGGCACGCTGTCGCTCTTCGGTGCCGCGGTCACCTAGGCCGACGGCATCTCCGTCTGGTCCACGGGCGACGGCGCGCCCGTCGACTCTGGGGGCTCGCTCCGCCTGTCGTCCATCGGCGACCTGCAGCTGCTCAACGGCTCCGGTGCCGTGCTCTGGTCGCCCGGCACCGTCGTCGCCCTCCAAGAGCGGCAACCTCGTGCTCAAGAACTCTGTGGCGAGCTTCCTGTGGCAGTACTTCGACCACCCCACGGACAATATGGATGTCACAAAGCTTTGCCTCCGGCATGAACCTCACATCCGGCCCCCACGTCTTCACCGTCGACAAGGCCACCAGCAACCTAACGCTGAGGTGGGCCATCGCTGGCTCCGCCACCGTCGCCTACTTCAACAAGGGCTACAATTCCACCTTCACCGCCAACAAGACGTTCAGCTCCCCGACGCTCAAAAATCAAGATGCAGACGAACACATCGTCTCTCTCACCGACAGCATGATCTCCTCCTCCGTTGTCGTTGCCTACAGCAGCAACTACGGGGAGAGTGGCGACATGCTGAGCTTCGTGCGCCCCGACACGGACGGCAACTTCGGCACTTACTACGCCGGTGCGCCAGTGGCACAGCGACCGAGTAGTGGTCGGCGGTGGCGGACCAGTGTGAGGTGTTTGGCTACTGCGGTCACATGGGTGTGTGCTGGTTCTCTCCCTCTCCTACACCGTTCAGCGTTGCCTTCTCTAGAGTCTACACACCACGCACCGCCTAGATCACCGCGGGGAACACATCCATCAAGAAACAACAAGTTTCTTCCAGGCCGATCTTGACGGCCTCTGACGAGAGGCTAGATCCAAGCGAGGTGGGTTGCGCCGGCGAGGCTCTTTCGCTCGCGTCATCTCCTCTTCCCAGTGTCGGTCTAGGGGGCTCGCTGCAAAACTGGCTTCGCCCCGTGCTCACCTCGCACCACTGCCATGTCGCCTCTGCTTCTAGCTCCTCCATCGCATACGACGGTATTTTGGTGTTCCTATGTGGCAACGTGACGGCCATGCTGGAGGCTGTGAGCTCCGCGGGTCCCAAAGACGCTTGCCGCGTCAGAGGTAGCAGGGCTGTGAGAGAGCACCGTTGCCAGGTTCAACGGTGCGCTGGATCCTGGGACGGTGAATGCACTCACAGCTCACCTGCCGCACGCACTGTCAACGGTACGCAATGTTCACTCTAACGATTGTGAGTTCGGACATGTATGTGTAGGGAAAGTTTGCCGAACTGGAGTCGCTAAGAACAACGAGAAACAAGGAGTGCGTCATGACGCTGCCGCCAAGCACTGATCACTGAAGGTGAATGGCCATGTTGACGACTTGATGTGGGTGTTCTAGGGTGGAACCCTAGATGGAGATCTTTCACGAATTGGAGGGGAAATTCCCAAGAACACGAAGAACACGAAGAACACAAGAGAGGGAAAACACTCAAATTGACTAGATCCAATCACACATATGCTAGATCCAAGAACACACAAGAGGTCACAATGATCCAAGAACAACAAAGGAAAGATACAAGGTACTAGTTCATCCCAATCCTATGAGGAGAGAGGTCTTGATGATCCTATGATGGGGATCCTTCCCAGGATGGGGGCTTGATATCCACTAGGGATCTTCTCCTAGGAGGTCTTGATCTCCTAAAGGAGTGGGTACAAGGAGCAAAGCTCACATAATCATGTCATATACTTTGCTATCCCCTATAATGAGCTAGGTGGGGGTACTTATAGTCTAGGGGCGAAATAAGAAGGGGAGAGGGTTACAAGGGAAAAAGCCCCAACTTGCACGTAGGCACTCGCGGAGTGGTCCGGGCACCCGGACAGGTTAGGGGCCGGCTGTAGGTGGCTCGGGCACCCGGGGGTTCCAAGCCCGGGCACCCAGGGTGGCGCCAAGAGGCTGGAGGTGGGAGGCTGGGCACCCGAACCAGGCAGGCGGCCGGCTGGGCGGGGCCGGGCACCCGGGGTGTGGTGGCCCGGGCACCCGGAGGCGATGGCAGCAGCTCCAGCGGGAGGGGCCGGGCAACCGGGGCTAGTTGGCCAGGCACTCGGGTCGGCAGGGGCAACACCGAGGCGGGGTTGGGCACCCGGGCCCATGGTGGCCAGAGGCCAGGCCAGCCGGCGGCTGGGGGTGGCTAGGCACCCGGGCCATTGGTGGCCGGGCACCCAGGGAGGTCCGAGACCTCTCGTGCTTCGCACCTCGCGCGTCCTTGTTCCTTCTCCTCCTCCATAGTTGCTTGTGTCTCCATCCTTGCCTCTTCCCGATCTTCTCCTCGGTACCTACGAGTGCATAGAGTTTCCGTTTGAGGTAGACTCCGACTCTCGAGTGAATTTGAATGAAACTCGAAGAGGAAAGAGTTAACCTCAGGTTTGACGGTGCGTGCACATGCTCTTGTCATTGGTCCACGAGGTGCTTGCGGTAGTGGTGTGACGTCCATGGTGATGGCCGAGGAATGCTCCGCATCGGTGGGATCAAGTGGTTGTTGGGCCACGGCCGCGCGGGCACGCCGACGTGTGTCCTGCCCAAAGACATGGATGATAAGATGATATTGTTGCTTCGCTAGCATACTTATACTGTAAATCGTTATAAAAAAATACGCATACTGTAGATTTGTCATCAAAAACAAGGTGATCTACTGAGCAAATTAGTCTCTTCATAATTATGAAGTGGTGTGGTGCGCATGCCCTTTGGTTTCCTGGTTTACCAACGGTGGATTTGTACAAATAGATAAATAGTACTCCCTCTGTCTCATAATGTAGTGTCAAAAAACGTCTTACATTATGAGACGGAGGGAGTAATTTTTTAGAGCTACTTCTTGCTGAACATCCCTGTATATCTCTGACTTGCTATTTAGCTCTCCATTCAGAAATCAGTTGAGGAAGTGCGAAATAATAGATGAACCATTTGAGCGAGTGCTTCCGACTTCTTATCACTGTGTGTCTGTATCTCCATGTACAGCCCGGTATGTAGGGTGAGCAGTATATGGTTTCAGTAAGTAGTTCTTGTTAGAGGTGTGCCAATATCAATCGTTTTGCTTGTGTCCATGCATTTGAATGGTCGTAATAAGTCAATTTTCCTTGTCATCTTCAACCTTTTTATGTATCTTTATGCCTCTCTTTAATTGTTAGCGAATTACTATTTATTATTCTATTGTTTGGACCATAGTCTACACAGCCGTGACTGATCAATGGGCGCGGCGTGTCGCCGCGCAGGCTAAGCTAGTTGGTACTAGGTATGAAGTGCAGCTTGCCGCACGTGGCAGCAGTACTGCCGGGTACAGTTATATCCAATCCGATAATACAATCATTGGAGCATTTCAAATATAAAAAGTAGCAAGCAAGGCATTGCAAATACAAAAAGTAGCATGACGTTGATTCAATACAGTGCGATATAGAGCAAGACAAACCCACATGACTTCGATTGGCAGTTCAAAGTAGCTTAAAAGGTATCTCTTTGTAAATGGAGATGAAAAATAATGAAAACAGGAAGCATATTATGGTCCAGATTAGTGGAAAGCATAACCTACTTGCGCCAAGGAGTTATAATTAGCACAATTGACACTAATAGAATTTATATTAACATCATTGTAATCATGATTTTCATTCAAAGAGCTATCGTGAATCACTTCATAAATTTCTTCTTTTAGCACTTCATCGCAATTTTCAGACTCATGAAAAACTTCATAAAGATAATCTAGTGTACTCAACTCACTAGCAATCGGTTCATCACGGTTGAATTTTTTAAAAAGATTAGCAAGTGGATGAAGATCCATAAACCCCCTTTTTTTCTTTGCTTCTGAATTCAATAAACACACAATTATGGCAAGCAAAATAGCAAACAGACCAAGTAAGACATAAGGGCAAACGAAAAATATTTTTGTATTTTCTTGAAAACGTTTTAGAAGTGTGGAAGAGGAAAACCAGAGGCAAATGCTAAATAACATAAATGCAAGAGATGAGAGTTTATGATAGGTACTTGGTAGGCTTGATATAGAACCTCACCGGCAACGGCGCCAGAAATTCTTCCTGCTACTTCTTGAGCTTGCGTTGATTTTTGAAAAGGAAAGGGTGATGCAGCAAAGTAGAGATAAGTATTTCCCTCAGTTAAGAACCAAGGTGTCAATCCAGTAGGAGGCACAAGCAAGTCCCCAATATGCGCACCTGCACAAACTAACAAACACTTGCACTCAATGCGAAAAAAAGGTTGTCAATCCCTTCACTGTCACTTGCAAGAGTGAGAGCTAATAGAGATAGATATGAAAAATAAGTAAAAGGCAAAATAAAGTAAATATAAATAAATTACAGCAAGGTTTTTCTGATAGATCTGAAAATATATGATAGAAAATAGACCCGAGGGCCATAGGTTTCACTAGAGGCTTCTCTCTTGAATAAAGCCTCCGTTGGGTAAACAAATTACTGTTGAGCAATTGATAGAAAAGCACAAAGTTATGACGATACATAAGACAATGATCATGAATATAGGCATCACGTCCGTGACAAGTAGACCGACTCCTGCCTGCATCTACTACTATTACTTCACACATCGGTCGACTCCTGCCTACATCTAGAGTACTAAGTTCATAAGAACAGAGTAACGCCTTAAGCAAGATGACATGATGTAGAGGGATAAACTCAAGCAATATGATATAAACCCCATCTTTTCATCCTTATTGCCAACAATACAATACATGCCTCTACCCCTACTATCACTGGGTGAGGACATCGCAAGATTGAACCCAACACAAAGCACCTCTCCCATTGCAAGAAAAACAATCTAGTAGGCCAAACCAAATCGATTGATCGGAGAGAAATACTAAGCCATCTCAATCATGCATAAAAGAGTTCATAGAAGACTCAAATAATATTCATAGATAATCTGATCATAAATCCATAATTCATCGGATCTCAAAAAACGCACCGCAAAAGAAGATTACATCGAATAGATCACCAAGAACATCAAGGAGAATATTGTATTGAAGATCAAAGAGAGAGAAGAAGCCATCTAGCTACTAGCTATGTACCCTTAGGTCCGTGGTAAACTACCCACACTTCATCGGAAGGGCAGTAAGGTTGATGTAGAGGCCATCCGTGATCGAATCCCCCTCCGACGGAGTGCTGGAAAAGGCCCCAAGATGGGCTCTCACAGGAACAGAAGCTTGCGGCGGCGGAAAAGTATCTTTGGTGTGCCCTATGACGCAGGGGGAATATTTGAGGATTTATAGTGCAAATATTAGGGCTGAACGGTCTACGAGGGGCCGACAAGCCCGGGGGGCGCCCCCCCCCCCCCCCAAGGCGCCCACGGCTTGTGGCCGCCTCGTAGGTCTTCTGGCCTCCCCTTCAAGTCTCATGGGTTTCTTCTGGTCCAAGAAAAATCATTGTAAAATTTTATTCCGTTTGATATTTCTTTTTTGTAAAAGTCAAAAACAAGGAAAAAACAGAAACTGACACTGGGCACTAGGTTAATAAGTTTGTCCAAAAAACAATATAAATATCATATTAATGCATATAAAACATCCAAAACAGATAATATAATAGCATGAAACAATAAAAAATTATAGATACGTTGGAGAAGTACACTAGTAGAAAACAGGGCTTTGGTCCACTCTCAATGTACACATTAGTCCCGATTGCATTACGAACCGGGACTAATGTGAGCATTAGTCCCGGTTCGAGCGGCTAGGGCGTGGGGAAGGCATTAGTCCCAGTTCAAATGGGACCTTTAGTCCCGGTTTGAGACACGAACCGGGACTAAAGTGTGCGATGCCCTTTAGTCCCGGTTCGTATCTCAAACTGGGACTAAAGATTAGACCTTTAGTCCCGGTTTGAGACACGAACCGGGACTAAAGGGTGCGATGATCTTTAGTCCCGGTTCGTGTTACAAACCGGGACAAATTTGTTTTTTGTTTTTCTATTTGTTTTTTGTTTTTAGTTTCGGTTGCAAATTGCTTATATCTTTTAGGATATTTGATGTTTTTGAGTGATTCTTTATCCATTAGATTCAAAATTTTGTCTAGTTTCTGTTTGTGCCATTAGTTTTCAAATTTGAATGATTTAAATATGAATTTGTTCAAATTTGCTTCAAACACTAGATTGTGAATAATTTGAGTTTAAAAATAGTTTTAAATTTAAATTTTTTTGCTCCTAGTCACATGTCAGATTATTGTCACGGTAAGATTTATTTGGTTATTTTTAGAATAACATAAATTAGGATTTTAATTAAAACAGTACTGCTTTGCTTATATAGTTGTTTTAGTCCTTTAATTGTTGTTTTCAATTATTTTTAGTTAGTTCTTTCTGTAGATTTTAACTTGTTGTTGAAGGAAATATACCCTAGAGGCAATAATAAAGTTGTTATTTATATTTACTTATCATGATAAATGTTTATTATTCATGCTAGAATTGTATTAACCGGAAACTTAGTACATGTGTGAATACATAGACAAACAGAGTGTACCTAGTATGCCTCTACTAGACTAGCTCGTTAATCAAAGATGGTTAAGTTTCCTAACCATAGACATGTGTTGTCATTTGATGAACGGGATCACATCATTAGAGAATGATGTGATGGACAATACCCATCCGTTAGCTTATCACTATGATCGTTTAGTTTATTGATATTGCTTTCTTCATGACTTATACATGTTCCTCTGACTATGAAATTATGCAACTCCCGAATACCAGAGGAACACTTAGTGTGCTATCAAACGTCACAATGTAATTGGGTGATTATGAAGATGCTCTACAGGTGTCTCCGATGGTGTTTGTTGAGTTGGCATAAATCGAGATTAGGATTTGTCACTCCGATTGTCGGAGAGGTATCTCTGGGCTCTCTCGGTAATGCACATCACAATAAGCCTTGCAAGCAATGTGAATAATGAGTTAGTTGCGGTATGATGCATTACAGAACGAGTAAAGAGACTTGTCGGTAATGAGATTGAACTAGGTATGGTGATACCGACGATCGAATCTCGGGCAAGTAACATACCGATGACAAAGGGAACAACGTATGTTGTTATACAGTCTGACCGATAAAGATCTTCGTAGAATATGTAGGAGCCAATATGAGCATCCAGGTTCTGCTATTGGTTATTTACCGGAGAGGTGTCTCGGTCATGTCTACATAGTTCTCGAACCCATAGGGTCCTCACGCTTAACGTTCGATGACGATTGGTATTATGAGTTTATGTGATTTGATGTACCGAAGGTTGTTCAGAGTCCCTAATGAGATCACAGACATAAAGAGGAGTCTCGAAATGGTCGAGAGGTAAAGATCGATATATTGGAAGGCTATATTCGGACATCGGAAAGGTTCCGAGTGATTCGGGTATTTTTCTGAGTACTGGAGAGTTACGGGAATTCGCCGGGGGAAGTAGTGGGCCTTAATGGGCCATACGGGAAAGGAGAGAAGGGCCTCAAGGGGTGGCCGCGCGCCCCTCCATGGGCTGGTCCGATTTGGACTAGGAAGGGGCGGCGCCCCCCTCCTTCCTTCTCCCCTCTTCCTCCTTCCTTCTTCTCCTACTTGGACTAGGAAAGGGGGAAACCTACTCCTACTAGGCGTGGGAATCCCCCCTTGGGCGCGCAACTTGTGGCCGGCCCTCCTCCTCCTCCCCTCCTTTATATACGGGGAAGGGGGCACCCCATAGACACACAAGTTGATCTTTAGCCGTGTGCGGTGCCCCCCTCCACAGTTTTTCCACCTTGGTCATATTGTCGTAGTGCTTAGGCGAAGCCATGCATCGGTAACTTCATCATCACTATCACCATGCCGTCATGCTGAAGAAACTCTTCCTCGGCCTCAGCTGGATCTAGAGTTTGAGGGACGTCACTGAGCTAAACGTGTGCAGATCGCAGAGGTGCCGTGTCTCGTGGTTTTGTCACGGCAGATGTCCTAGTGAAAGGACTTAGTCGTGGAGCCATCGCAACGGGTTAGCTTAAAGGGGTTAAAGCGGACAAAGGACGCAGAGAGTTTATACTGGGTCGGCCCCTTGTGGTGAAGGTAAAGGCCTAATCTAGCTGTAGTGGAATTGCTAGGGTTTCGATGACCAGGGAGCGAATTCGCTATGCCTGGCTGTCGAGTTGTTGTTTCTTGTCCCTAAACCGCCGCCGGGTCGTCCCCTTATATACATGGGTTGACGCCGTCAGTTTACAGGATCCCGAGGCCGGCTCATAAACGTGTCCGGCCCGGTCTCTACTCTTCCTATCTTACAACACAAGTTACATATCACTGTCGGTTTATGTCTACAGGCCTTCGCCTTTGGGCCCTGGGCCTTCATAAAGCGCCACCATCTTCGACTTCATGGGCTTCAAATATAAACAACTTGTTATGGGGATAACCCGGCCTCTCCTGGACGGTTTATACCCAGTAGTAATATCCCCAACATTAGGCCCCAGATTGATTTGAACTGGTTCATGTCAATCTTCAACACTTGATAAAAATTTCTCCGTCATCACCTTCACAGAAATCTTGTAAACCGCCATGACGTCATCTTCCAGGATCATGATAAACCGCCATGATGTCACCTGTTATTAAAGATTGCATATAGCTCACCTTCATTAATAAGCCTCCGACAGTCGAGGCGACAACTTTGTCACATATCCAATTTTTGGGCTCCTCGATTCTCACGCTTGTCACTTATCCATTCACCTTATAAATAAGGCCAAGGGTCATTTTATCTTTTCCCATTCGTGTCCCTTCACATCGTCCTCTTCCTCGCGCAGACCGACCGTTCGAGCTCTGCCGCCGCTGTCGACCTTCGTGTCTGCTTCAACAACGGCCGCTGCATCACCCTGATTGAACCAGAAAGTCGCGGTGCCTCTCCGTTGTTCCTGTAACACTGGTAAGTCTTCTCTCCTTCCACCCTAGATCCACCATTAGGGTTTTGGTGTTCATCGGAGTTCATTGAAGCTCTAGCGCTGTTCTTCCTTGTTCTTCTTAGTAGCATAAATGGCTAGGTTGGATCTGATATTCCTTGTGCGGCCGTAGCCATAGTCCCTTTTTCCTTATTATAGCATCCCCTTTGTGTAGAAGAACTCATCTAAATATGACGAACTGTTGAAGCACCTCTATCTTAGGTCTAAATATATTTCGGTTTTTTGATACGCCACAGATCTGAATTTATCATACCAGTTTGTGAAATCTGTGTTTCCCTCACTTAGCTATTTTAGATCTGCACCTTTCATACCAATGTAGGCGGTTTAGCTTTCAGAGAAATGATAATCCGGTAGGTACCACTAGTCCCCTTTTAAACCGCCAATTCCTTTATCTTTGTAATTCCTGAAATATCACACTCCGGTTTAACAAATGTTAGACTCCGGTTTAACAATGTATATATGCCTCCGTTTCTGCTTCTGATCTTGCGCCGCTTTACACTTGTCCGTCATAAATCCTAAACCGGAAATAACCATGTTTCAGCTTTCCATTGAAATGGCCAAACAAGTTTACGAGTGCAACTGGGTTCCTTCCCAGGTTACTGAAGAACAATTAGACAGATGTGTTGCAATGGGCGCTTTAGCAAAGAAAGAAATCATCGACTGGAGGGCCCCTGGTCCGGAAAATCCTCCTGATCCCAAGGACGGAGAAGTAGTCGTATTTGCTGACCACCTGGGTCGAGGTTTTAGCCCTCCCGGTTCAAAAAATTTCCGAGATGTGCTTGCCAGCTTCCAACTCCACCCTCAAGATATTGGACCAAACTCTGTGTCCAATATTTGCAATTTCCAAGTATTTTGCGAGGTCTACCTTCAAGAGGAGCCCACAGTTGAACTGTTCAGAGACTTTTTCTACTTGAACCGCCGTACTGAGTTTACAGATGGGCCCAATACTGAACTTGGTGGAATGGCGATTCAAAAGAGGAAAGATGCCAGCTTCCCTCACGCCAAGCTTCATAGTCACCCTAAGGATTGGAATCAAACTTGGTTTTATTGCCGAGACACATCTCCAACTGATGAGAATCCTCTGCCGGGTTACCGTCCTCACTGGCTTAGCAACACTCATCCATTTCCTCAGAGGCTGACTGCCAAGGAACGGTCCAACTATGCACCACAACTGTCAAAGCTCAGAGCCTTTATGGCAAACGGTTTAACAGGTGTTGACTTTGTTCGCTGCTGGATATCTTGGAGCGTTCTTCCTTTAAGCCGGCGCCCCGGTTTAATGTGTGAGTACACAGGGAGTTTAAAAGATCCTGAATGACATATCAATATTCAGCTAACAGAGGCTGAAGTTACTGAGGCTGTTAAGAAAATACTGAATGAACCGGAGGCTATCTGTAGCCCTACCGGATTAAGTCCTTTCTGCACCTCCAACAAACCGCCAGCTGTAAGAATCATATAACTTTTTTGTTTTCAGCTTAATCCTTTGAAATATTTTCTCAAAATTTTGTCCATCTTTGCCAGGGTGATGATCCATTCTGGAAAAAGAAGCCACAAGATAAACCAACGAAGACACCCCACCCCAAAACAAAGGTTATTAAGAAACCTGCCAGGAAGAGGACCACCGAATCTTCTGAAACAAACGCTGACGCTGACTTGGCTAATCCAGACTTAGAGGTAGAACTTGATTCTCTTGGTTAATTTTTCATACACCTCATTGACAATGACTATTATCAGGACGACGGTGAAGGCAGCCAAGTTGATGATGTAGAGGTAATTATTCTTTCCTCTGGTTCAGATCCTCTGCCAACACCGAAAATCCGTCGAGCAAACCGGAAAGTAAAATTTTCTCACCCCGTTGCTCACTTGGATCCGAACTTTCTTTTGAAGACACAGCAACACGAAGCTCGCCACACAACCCGGCACAGCGGCCAGGTAGTTACCTCCGCCGGTTTACCGAACACTCCAGTCCGGAAACGCCGATCCGAGGTCTCTTGCATTCCTGATACTTCTTGCCCCAAGGTGGGTTGTTTCCGATAGCCTCTTAATCCGTCTGATTCCAATTATCAGGGTACACCTCATTCATCTTCTGGCGAGTCAACAGCCACACAACTTCCACCTCTCAAGACAGTGCCTGGGTGAGTTATGTTTTAACTTAACCCTTACTACATTTTATTTGCCCGATTTATTAATCTTCATGTATGTTTGAAGTGCCAAGCCTAGACCTAGCAAGAAGGCTCGGCTAAATAAACCGGCTGATGATAATGTGGTTATTGAACCGGAGAAGACTCCAGATCTGGAGGGAACAAATGCTGATGTTATACATGATGACCCGCCACCTCAAGATTATGACTTCATTGTTGAACAAGTAGAAGTGGACACCACAGGCCACACTGATAACCCGACAAGCCCGGCTCGCACTGATGATAAGCCGGCAAGTCCAGCTAAGGCTGCTGATAAACCGTCGTCTCCGATGAAGGCTGCTGGTGATAAAGAGGATGGCGTTATGATTACTAGTGTCGGTCACACCACTCCTGGCAACCCTGTTGCTTTATCGAAGCATAGTGCCAAGGACGAGATTTCTGCTATGAGCAAAAGCAAGTGGAATGCCGATTTATCAAGCTACGCCCACCTCAGCGCTCAAGACATTCATTCTGGCTTCTTAAACCGTCTGTATACCAGCCGTGATTATGAAGCCGGTTTAGTGAACTTAATGAAAGAACGATATGAGGTAACTACTGCTTAACTCTGCATAACTGTTTCTCTCTTATATCCAATTCCAAATATCAACTCCAGTATCCCCCAAGTGACGATTTATGATATCAATCTAAACCGGGACTTTGTGATACTTCAACTTTGCATGCTTGGCCTCCAAGGGCCGGGTTATCCTTTTAAGATGAACCGGTATCTTTAGAGTTGCAATATTCACCAGTTTAGTCCCCAAGGGTCGGCTTAACTTATGAAGATGAACCGGGACTTTAGAAGAATACCCATAACTTTACTTTGAGCAAACATACATTAGCCCCCAAGTGCCAAGAGTAATACTTGTAATACGCTTGGGACTTAGTAGAAATTTCTGATAACAAGCAAATATGCATTAGCCCCCAAGTATGAGGTGCATAACTTGTTATGTGCTTGGTACTTCAAATATGTATTGCCAACTCATGATATGTCTGTCTCTTATAGGCTGAGCTGAGCAAAAAGGAAACTCAAACCGCTGATGTACTAGAAAACATCAAGTCCCAACAAGCAGAAACCTCCAAAGCCAAAGATGAGCTGACCAGTGCCTTAGCCTCTATGGAAGAGCTAAAGGAGAGTTTCAACAAGGAGCGGGCGGATTGGGCCACAGAAAAATCCGCATTGCAAAAAAGAGCCAAGGACGCAGAAGCAGCTCTTAAACTGGTGGTAGACGAGCTGACTGGTGTAAAGCGGCAAATACATGCCATGACTGCTGCCGTGTTTGGTAAATATCCTGGCTTTAAGTTGTCAAGATATCATCCCATACATTGCCGATTTACTGATGTTTGTAATGATGCAGGAACTCGCATTAGTCATCTGGGCTCTGACGTGCAGAAGAAGCTGAAGGCTGCCTATACTCTTATAGAGTAGTTATATACCGGCGCACAATGGATCATCAGCACCGCTTCTCACAACAAGCCGCCCCAAAATTTAATCAAAGAGACCTTAGAAAGGTTGTCCATGCTGCCTGCCCGGATAGAAGAGCTGAAAAGATCTGCTGCAAGGGCTGGTGCTCTGACCGCGCTAACCCGGGCAATAGCATGGGTGCCTGATCTTGACCCGATGGATGTGGGTAAAGGCTATCCAAGCTTAAAAGAAGACGGATCAGCATTTGGCAATGATGACCTCCGAGCCATAAACTGGGAAGTACGTCCACTGGCTTGTCAGTTGGCTGAAGAAGTTGTCTTTCATATTACCAGGCGAATTATGACGTCAACAACAAATGGGTCGCTGCACCAACTCCTAAGGCTCAAAATCTTATCCCACCAATCCGTAAGCACACCTATGCCCCTAACATTGAACCGTCCACCCTTATAAGCGATGAAGCTATACTCCAAGCCCTAACTGGGATCGACTGGGCAACCATTGACTTCCAGCCACTGGGTAGAGAGGAGGATGATGAACCGGTGCAAGATGATCCGCAGCCGTCAAGTGAACCTGGTGACGAATCATGATCCGGAGGCCGGTTTAGCCTTTCGCGCGCTACAATACTTGCCAAAAAACAATTAGTCTTTTGGGCACTGACACGCCTTGTAATAGCCTAGTTAAAACACTTGGCCTGCTATGCCATCGTGCATATTTATTTTTGCCTGACACTTGTTAATCCGCCATGCGTAAGACATATGATGTTCATAATCCATAGCGATTTATTCAAGTTGTTCCTGCATACAAGAAGTTGAAAGTGTCTTGGCGGTTTACCGCCGGACGGGTCATGATGCCCAGATATATAGCCAGGGTGTATGATCAAGGCTTTGAAAAGATAATCAAATATGAAAATAAATGATACCTGTGATATTGAATCACAATGTTGGCTGACCAACTTTTGTAGTTAGGGTGAGAACCCCAATCTTGAGTAATGATAACTCCTTTCATACTGTGCCGGTTTATGATAAAACCGTACCAGGTTGTGACAAACACCGGTTTATCCATATCCAATACTGGCGACTTATAGTCAAACCCAGGCCGGATTAATGAACTCCGGATTATAAGTGATCATGTACTGACAACTTTGTAGTTGAAAGCCAAACCGGGTTAATGAACGCCGGTTTATCAAAAACATCATAAATCTCATCAAAAGAGAAAAAACTTGGCAAATAAAAGCATATGAAAAGTTGTAATTGAGGCTTTCACGGGCTGCCAGGCCCCAAATTCGAGGCTTTTCATGGGCTTCCAGGCCGCTGAGTTAAACCATTTTACAAAGCCTTTTAAGATGGACCTCAATCTTTAACCAATTGTCGTTTTAACTTTGACAAGTTCAGGGTCTTATGAGATTGACTTGTCAAAGTTCGGCGGGTCATACCAGGTTTACCTGGACGGAGTGACTTACTTAAAAAGGCAGGCTAACCCGGGGTTTTAGGTGTATACACTAGGCTTCCAAGCCATGGCTTGATAGCCTATACAAGTGTAGATTCTTTGTTCATTGTGATAGCAAAGAATCCCCAAGCAATATTTTGAGCTGTGCTCAGTGGGTGCCTATGTTTGAGTTGTTCTTTTGCAACACTCTCTTTAGCCCCTAAGTAGTTTTCTGGTGTATCTATGGTTCGGACATGACCAAGCCCCCAAGAGTTTTCTCTGGTGGCCTTGCGCCGATCAAGAGGTGTAGCTATGGTTCAAGTACGACCAAGCCCCCAAGTGATTTTTATATAAGGCTTTATAAGCTGAATCAAGGGGTAAACCGGACGCTACTTTATAAACAGAAGCCCCCATGTAACCACACATGATGTAAGAAAAACAACAGATACCCCGCTTTAGCTGAGGCTCCAGTTTATTATATTGATCATAATATATACATTGTCATAACTATGTACATGAGCAGAGCCTGTGGCTCAAGTATAGTAAGGCCGAAGATCACCGATATTCCACGGCCGGTGGGTCTCCTCCTCCGATTTACGTGAATCTTTGTGCTCTCGAACATCTATAAGGTAGTATGACCCGTTATGGAGATTCTTGCTGACCACAAAGGGTCCTTCCCAAGGCGGGGATAACTTGTGCATATCAGTCTGATCCTGGATGAGTCGGAGCACCAAATCGCCTTCTTGAAATGTTCTGGTTCTAACCCGGTGGCTGTGATAACGACGCAGATCTTGCTGATAAATCGCCGAACGGGCTGCTGCAATGTCACGCTCCTCATCTAACGTGTCAAGTGCTTCCTGTCGTGCCTTCTGAAAGGATCGAGAAGAGGTGTCTAGAGGGGGGGGGTGATTAGACACTAAGTGGCAAAAGTTGCAGTTTTTAATCTTTTTAAGTTGAAGTGGAGTTGGCACAAGTTTAACATACACAATACATATCAAGCAAGCATGCAAGAGTATATGAGCAGCGAAAAGTAAAGCATGCAGCTTGCAAGAATGTAAAAGGACGGGATTGGAGTGTGCAAACGCAATTTGGAGACACGGGGATTTTTTATCCGTGGTTCCGATAGGTGGTGCTATCGTACATCCACGTTGATGGAGATTTCAACCCATGAAGGGTAACGGTTGCGCGAGTCCACGGAGGGCTCCACCTACGAAGGGTCCACAAAGAAGCAACCTTGTCTATCCCACCATGGCCGTCGCCCATGAAGGACTTGCCTCACTAGGGTAGATCTTCACGAAGTAGGCGATCTCCTTGCCCTTACAAACTCCTTGGTTCAACTCCACAATCTTGTCGGAGGCTCCCAAGTGACACCTAGCCAATCTAGGAGACACCACTCTCCAAGAAGTAACAAATGGTGTGTTGATGATGAACTCCTTGCTCTTGTGCTTGAAATGAAAGTCTCCCCAACACTCAACTCTCTCTCACAGGATATGGATTTGGTGGAAAGAAGATTTGAGTGGAAAGGAACTTGGGGAAGGCTAGAGATCAAGATTTATGTGGTTGGAATGGAATATCTTGACCTCAACACAAGTGTAGGTGGTTCTCTCTCAGAAAATATGTATTGGAAGTGTAGGCATGTTCCGATGGCTCTCTCCACGAATGAAGAGGAGGTGGAGGGGTATATATAGCCTCCACACAAAATCTAAACGTTACACACAACTTGCCAAACTCGGTGGGACCGTTAATAAACTCGGTCGGACCGATTCAGCAAATCTAGTGACCGTTAGGATTTTTGGTGGGACCGACATGCAACTCGGTAGGACCGATATGGTTAGGGTTAGGGCATAACGTAATCTTGGTGAGACTGATTACGCAAACTCAGTGAGAACGATTTTGGTAATAAGCTAACCAGAGAGTTGGTCAGGTAAACTCGGTGGGACCGATTTGCTCATTTTGGTGAGACCAAAATGTTACGAACAGGTAACAGAGAGTTTACATTGCAATCTCGGTAGGACCGATTATGCAAACTCGGTGAGACCGATTTTGGTAATAGATCCATACAGAGAGATTGCAATCCCATCTCGGTGAGACCGAGATCCCTATCGGTGAGACCGATTTGCCTAGGGTTTGTGGCAGTGGCTATGACATCTGAACTCGGTGGCGCCAGATGGAAAGAATCGGTGGGGCGAGTTTGACTTTTGGTTTAGGTCAAAGGTGGATGTGAGAAAGTAGTTGAGGGCTTTGGAGCATATCACTAAGCACTTTGAGCAAGAGCCTCATTAAGCAACACCTCATCCCTCCTTGATAGTATTGGCTTTTCCTAAAGACTCAATGTGATCTTGGATCACTAAAATAGAAAATGTAGAGTCTTGAGCTTTGAGCTTGAGCCAATCCTTTTGTCCTAAGCATCTTGAAGGGGTTCCACATCCTCTAGTCCATGCCACTTCATTGTTGAACTTATCTAAAACATACTAGGTAAAAGTGTTAGTCCAACAAGAGATATGTTGACATTAATAACCAAAACCACCTAGGGAGCACTTGTGCTTTCACCTTCTCATTGTCAGCTTCGACATATGCCGCCACACTAGGCGAGTCATGACGGATGTCACTAGGGAGAACCGCCTCCACTCCATAAACCATGAAAAAAGGTGTGTAACCCGTAGATCTATTGGGTGTGGTATTGATGCTCCATAACACAGAAGGTAACTCCTCCACCCAACAACCTGGCGTCCGTTGCAAAGGAACCATAAGCCGGGGCTTGATGCCTCTCAAGATCTCTTGATTGGCTCTCTCCGCTTGACCATTAGACTGGGGGTGAGCCACTGATGATACGTCAAGCCGGATGTGCTCACGTTGACAGAATCCTTCATAGCACCTTTGGACAAATTGGTACCATTATCTGTTATAATGCTGTGTGGAAAGACAAACCGGAAAATCACCTTCTTAATGAATTGAACCGCCGTAGCTGCATCACACTTACTGAATGGCTCTACCTCCACCCACATAGTGAACTTATCAACTGCCACCAAAAGGTGGGTCTTCTTGTCCTTGGATATCTTAAAGGGCCCAACCATATGCAGCCCCCAAGTTGTAAACGGCCAAGTGATTGGAATCATCCTCAATTCCTAGGCCGGAACATGGGCTTGGCGTGAAAATTTCTGACAACCATCACACTTTTTCACCAAGTCTGCCGCATTAGCATGAGCCGTCAGGCAATAGAAGCCATGACGAAAGGCTTTAGCTACCAAGGACTTTGAACCGGCGTGGTGACCACAATCTCCTTCGTGGATCTCATGCAAAATCTCACAGCCTTCTTCAGGAGACACGCAACGCTGAAACGCCCCTGTCACACTGCAATGATGTAACTCTCCGTTGATAATAGTCATGGACTTGGACCGCCGGATTATCTACCGGGCCAAGGTTTCATCCTCTGGTAACTCACCCCGGTTCATATACGCCAAATATGGGACCGTCCAGTCTGGTATAACATGAAGCGCCACCACCAACTGAGCCTCCGAATCAGGAACAACCAAATCCTCTTCTGTTGGGAGCTTGACCGACGGATTATGTAGCACATCCAGAAAGACGTTGGGTGGAACCGGTTTACGTTGGGAACCCATGTGACTTAAAGCATCCGCCGCTTCGTTCTTTCGCCGGTCCACATGATCGACCTGATAACCTTTGAAGTGACCTACAACAATATCCACCTCTCGACAATATGCTGCCATGAGTGGGTCCTTGGAATCCCAAGTACCAGACACTTGTTGAGCCACCAGGTCCGAGTCACCGAAGCACTTAACTCGGCTTAGGTTCATCTCCTTAGCCATACGAAGACCATGGAGTAAAGCCTCATATTCAGTTGCATTGTTAGTGCAAGGGAACATTAAACAGAGAACATAACAAAACTTATCACCTCGTGGGGAAGTTAATACGACTCCAGCCCCCGAGCCCTCCAATTGCCTGGACCCATCAAAATGAATAGTCCAATAAGTATGATCCGGCTTCTCTTCTGGCGCCTGTAATTCTGCCCAGTCATTGATGAAATCCACAAGTGTCTGAGATTTGATCGCCGTCCGGGGCACATACTTTAACCCGTGAGGCCCAAGCTCAATAGCCCACTTGGCAATCCGGCCAGTCGCTCCCCTGTTCTGGATTATATCCCCAAAGGAGCAGAGCTGACCACAGTGATGGGATGGCCCTGGAAATATTGCTTAAGCTTCCGGCTCGCCATAAAAACTCCATACACCAGCTTCTGCCAATGTGGGTACCTTTGCTTGGACTCAATAAGTACCTCACTGATATAATAAACCGGCCGTTGAACCAGATACTCCTTTCCAGCCTCCTTGCGCTCCACCAAAATAGCCACACTAACAGCCCGGGCGTTAGCAGCCACATATAACAACAATGGCTCTTTATCAATAGGAGCATCAAGGACCGGCGGATTAGCCAGCTGCCGCTTTAAGTCCTTAAATGCTTCATTGGCGGCGTCACTCCAGACGAAGTCATCCATCTTCTTCAGCATCTGATATAAAGGGATGGCCTTCTCACCAAGGCGACTGATAAACTGGATCAAGGCGGCAATCCGGCCTGCCAGGCGTTGAACATCATTGATACACTTCGGTTTAGCCAAAGAACTTATAGCCTTGATTTTCTACGGATTAGCTTCAATGCCCCTGTTAGACACCAGAAAGCCCAAGAGCTTGCCTGTCGGTACACCAAAGACACACTTGGCCGGATTAAGCATCATTTTATAAACCTGGAGGTTATCAAAGGTCTCCTTCAAGTCATAAATCAATGTCTCCTCCGTTCTAGATTTCACCACAATATCATCCACATAGGCATGAACATTGCGGCCGATCTGACTATGAAGACAATTCTGCACACATCGCTGATAAGTCGCCTGGGCACTTTTGAGCCCAAAAGGCATAGATACATAGCAAAAGGCTCCAAAGGGAGTTATGAAAGCTATCTTCTCCTGGTCCTTAACTGCCATTTTGATCTGATGGTAACCAGAATAAGCATCCAGAAAACTCAAATGCTCACAACCCGTCGTAGCATCGATGATTTGATCAATACGAGGGGGGGGGCAAAAGGATCTGCTGGGCAAGCCTTGTTCAAATATGTGTAGTCCACACACATACGCCAAGTGCCGTTCTTCTTGAGTACCAGCACCGGATTAGCCAACCACTCAGGATGAAACACTTCAATGATAAACCCAGCCGCCAAGAGCCTGGCTACCTCCTCACCAATAGCCATGCGTCTTTCTTAATTGAACCAGCGAAGAAACTGCTTGACCGATTTAAACTTGGGATCAACATTAAGTGTGTGCTCAGCGAGTTCCCTCGGTACACCTGGCATGTCAGAAGGCTTCCACGCGAAGATGTCCCGGTTCTCACGGATGAACTCGATGAGCGCGCTTTCCTATTTCGGATCCAAATTAGCGCTGATGCTAAACTGCTTGGATGAATCGCCAGGAACAAAATCAACAAGCTTAGTCTCATCAGCTGTTTTAAACTTCAAGGCTGGATCATGCTCTGTAGTTGGTTTCTTCAATGAAGTCATATCTGCCAGATCAACATTGTCCTTGTAGAACTTCAACTCCTCTGTTGCACAAACCGACTCAGCATAAGCCGCATCACCTTCTTCACATTCCAAAGAGATCTTATGGCTTCCGTGCACTGTGATGGTTCCCTTGTGACCCGACATCTGATAACCCACAAGTATAGGGGATCACAACAGTTTTTGAGGGTAGAGTATTCAACCCAAATTTATTGATTCGACACAAGGGGAGCCAAAGAATATTCTCAAGTATTAGCAGTTGAGTTGTCAATTCAACCACACCTGGATAACTTAATATCTACAGCAAAGTGTTTAGTAGCAAAGTAATATGATAGTAGTGGTAACGGTAACAAAAGTAACAGAAGCAAAAGTAATATTTTTGGTGTTTTGTAGTGATTGTAACAGTAGCAACAGAAAAGTAAATAAGCGAAGAACAATATGTGAAAAGCTCGTAGGCATTGGATCGGTGATGGAGAATTATGCCGGATGCGGTTCATCATGTAACAATCATAACATAGGGTGACACAGAACTAGCTCCAATTCATCAATGTAATGTAGGCACGTATTCGAATATAGTAAATGCGTGCTTATGGAAAAGAACTTGCATGACATCTTTTGTCCTACCCTCCCGTGGCAGCGGGTACTAGCGAAACTAAGGGATATTAAGGCCTCCTTTTAATAGAGAACCGGAACAAAGCATTAGCACATAGTGAATACATGAACTCCTCAAACTAAGGTCATCACCGGGAGTGGTCCCGATTATTGTCACTTCGGGGTTGCCGGATCATAACATATAGTAGGTGACTATAGACTTGCAAGATAGGATCAAGAACTCACATATATTCATGAAAACATAATAAATTCAGATCTGAAATCATGGCACTCGGGCCCCAGTGACAAGCATTAAGCATAGCAAAGTCATAGCAACATCAATCTCAGAACATAGTGGATACTAAGGGATCAAACCCTAACAAAACTAACTCGATTACATGATAGATCTCATCCAACCCATCACCGTCCAGCAAGCCTACGATGGAATTACTCACGCACGGTGGTGAGCATCATGAAATTGGTGATGGAGGATGGTTGATGATGACGACGGCGACAAATTCCCCTCTCCGGAGCCCAGAACGGACTCCAGATCAGCCCTCCCGAGAGGTTTTAGGGCTTGGCGGCGGCTCCGTATCGTAAAACGCGATGAATTCTTCTCTCTTATTTTTTTCTCCCCGAAAGCAAATATATAGAGTTGGAGTTAAGGTCGCAGGAGCTCCAGGGGGCCCACGAGGTAGGGGGCGCCCTAGGGGGAGGGCGCGCCCCCCACCATCGTGGACAGGGTGGGGGCCCCCTGGTCTTCATCTTTTGCAAGGATTTTTTATTATTTTCAAATAGACGTTCCATGGAGTTTCAGGTCATTCCGAGAACTTTTGTTTCTGCACATAAATAACGCCATGGAAAGTCTGCTAAAAATAGTGTCAGTCCGGGTTAGTTCCATTCAATTCATGCAAGTTAGAGTCCAAAACAAGGGCAAAAGTGTTTGGAAAAGTAGATACGACGGAGACGTATCAACTCCCCCAAGCTTAAACATTTGCTTGTCCTCAAGCAATTCAGTTGATAAACTGAAAGTGATAAAGAAAAACTTTTACAAACTCTGTTTGCTCTTGTTGTCGTAAATATGTAAAGCCAACGTCCAAGTTTTCAGCAAAGATTATGACTAACCACATTTGCAATAACTCTTAGCTCTCATGTTACTCATATCAATGGCATAATCAACTAGCAAGCAATAATAATAAATCTCAGATGACAACACTTTCTCAAAACAATCATAATATGATATAACAAGATGGTATCTCACTAGCCCTTTCTGAGACCGCAAAACATAAATGCAGAGCACCTTTAAAGATCAAGGACTGACTAAACATTGTAATTCATGGTAAAAGAGATCCAGTCATAGTCATACCCAATATAAATTAATAGTAATGAATGCAAATGGCACCTGCACTCTCCAGCTAGTGCTTTTTAATAAGAGGGTGATGTCTCAACATAAAAGTAAATAGATAGTCCCTTCGCAGAGGGAAGCGGAGATTTGTAGAGGTGCCAGAGCTCGGTTTTGAAATAGAGATAAATAATATTTTGAGCGGCAAACTTTCATTGTCAACATAACAACCAAGAGATGGCGATATCTTCCATGCTACACACATTATAGGCAGTTCCCAAACAGAATGGTAAAGTTTATACTCCCCCTCCACCAACAAGCATCAATCCATGACTTGCTCGAAACAACGAGTGTCTCCAACTAGCAACAGTCCCAGGGGGAGTTTTGTTTGCAATTATTTTGATTTAGTTTGCATAAATCATGGGACTGGGCATCCCGGTGACCAGCCATTTTCTTGTGAATGAGGAGCGGAGTCCACCCCTCTTGAGAATAACCCGCCTAACATGGAAGATAAGGGCAGCCCTAGTTGATACATGAGCTATTCGAGCATACAAAACAGAATGTTTATTTGAAGGTTTAGAGTTTGGCACATACAAATTTACTTGGAACGGTAGGTAGATACCGCATATAGGAAGGTATAGTGGACTCATATGGAATAACTTTGGGGTTTAAGGGATTGGATGCACAAGCAGTATTCCTGGTTAGTACAAGTGAAGGCTAGCAAAAGACTGGGAAGCGAGCAACTAGAAAGCGACAATAGTAATGAACATGCATTAAAATTAATAAACATTGGATGCAAGCATGAGTAGGATATAATCCACCATGAACATAAATATCGTGAAGGCTATGTTGATTTTGTTTCAACTACATGTGTGAACATGTGCCAAGTCAAGTCACTTAAATCATTCAAAGGAGGATACCACCCATCATACCACATCACAACCATTTTAATAGCAAGTTGGCACGCAAGGTAAACCATTATAACTCATAGCTAATCAAGCATGGCATAAGCAACTATGATCTCTAATTGTCATTGCAAACATGTTTATTCATAATAAGCTGAATCAGGAACGATGAACTCATCATATTTACAAAAACAAGAGAGGTCGAGTTCATACCAGCTTTTCTCATCTCAGTCAGTCCATCATATATCATCATAATTGCCTTTCACTTGCACGACCGAACGAAGTGAATAATAATAAGAGTGCATGTGCATTGGACTAAGCTGGAATCTGCGAGCATTCAACAAACAGGAGAAGAAGTCAAGGCAATATGGGCTCTTGGTTAAATCAACAATAATGCATATAAGAGCCACTTCAAAAATTTAATCATGGTCTCCTCCTGTCGACCCCCAAAGAAAAGAAAAGAAATAAAACTATTTACACGGGAAAGCTCCCAACAAGAAAAATAAGAACGTGAAATATTTTTGGGTTTTATTTTTAGTTACTACTACAACAAGAAAAGTAAACTAGATAAAAGCTACACTAATTTTTTTGGTTTTTCTTAAGGTTTATTAAACACACGAGAAGAAAGCAAGAAAAAGAAAATAAACTAGCATGGATATTACAGTGAAAAAGTATGAGCACCGACATCTAGCAATGAGTGTGTGTGAACATAAATGTAATGTCGGTGGCAAATACGTACTCCCCCAAGCTTAGGCTTTTGGCCTAAGTTGGTTCATTGCCACGGATGGCCTGGCGGATACCTGTAGGTGTAGCTGGGGCCACACTGAGATGCAGCGGTTATCGCCTCCTGAGCTACAGCGTGACGGCGAGCTGCCTCCGCCCTCCTCTCGTACTCATCTGCCTCCTCTCTAGTAATAAAATGTCTTCCTTTTGCCTGATAATCAGAGAAGGCAGGAGCAGGGAGAGTAATACGGACAACATGACGTTTGTCAAAGATTAAGCGATATTGGAGAGGTGATTCATTCCTCTCGACAAACTGGTGATAGACCATAGAATTGTAGTCTAAATAAGTAGGAGGCAACTCAATATCATCCTCACGAACGTCCACCCCAAGAAAATCAGCTAAGCGGGTTGCATAAATTCCTCCAAAGAAATCTCCATTAAATCTATTATTATGCAACCTACGTGCAACAGTGGCTCCTAAATTATAAGATTTGTCTCCTAACACAACACTCCTAAGAATACTGAGGTCAGGCACACACATATGACATGCTTCATCTTTACCATTTATGCACCTACCTATGAAGAGAGCAAAATAATGTATACAGGAAAGTGAATGCTCCTTATGGTAGCTTGTGCTATATCTCTAGATTCCCCCATGGTTATACCAGCAAGAAAGTTTCTAAATTCAGATTTACGGGGTTCACTAACACTACCCCATTGTGGAAGTTTGCAAGCAGAAATAAAATCCTCTAAGTCCATGGTATAGGATTTTTCATAAAGATCAAATAGGACAGTTGGAGAATTACGTGAAGATGAAAATTCAAACCTCCTCACAAATGTACTAGTGAGATAGTGGTACTGGAAGCATTTGTCTGCCTCAAAGCTCACAAGATCAGCGTTACGCAAATATGCGTTAAATTATTCCTTGATTCCCGCTCGATCCATAAATTAACCAGCAGGTTCAATTTCTACATCATTATCATTACTAGGTTGAGTATCATCATGAACATCATCATTAACATTTTCACTAGGTTCATGTTCATTACCAGATTGTGTTTCAGCATCAGAAATAGAGATATCATTTGGATTCTCACGTGGTTCAGCAATAGGTTCACTAGAAGCATGCAAAGTCCTATCATTTTTCTTTTTCTTCCATTTAGAAGAACTAGGTGAATCAATATTATTTCTCTAAGAATCTTGCTCAATTCTCTTAGGGTGGCCTTCAGGATACAAAGTTTCTGAGTCATTCTACCAGTTCTAGTAGCCACTCTAACAGCATAATCATTTTTCTTACTATTCATTTCATTGAGCAAATCATTTTGAGCCTTAAGCACTTGTTCTACTTGAGTGGTAACCATAGAAGCATGTTTAGTAATGAGTTTAAGCTCACCTCTAACATTTGCCATGTAATTACCCAAGTGTTCAATCATATAAGCATTTTGTTTTAATTGTCTATCGAAATAAGCATTGAAATCTTCTTGCTTAACCATAAAGTTATCAAACTCATCCAAGCATTGGCTAGCAATTTTAGTAGGAGGGATTTTAGCTCTATCATATCTATAGAGAGAATTTACCTTTACTACCTGTGTCGGGTTATCAAGACCAATAGGTAATGGATTAAGATCATATGTTTCTTCAACAGGCGGTAAATTAAGACCATGTATTTCTTCAATAGGAGGTAAATTCTTAACATCTTCAACTTTTATACCTTTTTCTTTCATAGATTTCTTTGCCTCTTGCATATCTCCAGGACTGAGAAATAGAACACCTCTCTTCTTCGGAGTTGGTTTAGGAATAAGCTCAGGAATTGGCTTTGGAGCTGGCTCAGGAAGTGTCCAATTATTTTCATTTTTTCAACATATTATTCAATAGAATTTCAGCTCCATCAGGTGTTCTTTCCCTGAAAACAAAACCAACACAACTATCCAGGTAATCTCTAGAAGCATCGTTATTCCATTATAAAAGATATCAAGTATTTCATTTTTCTTGAGAGGATGATCAGGCAAAGCATTAAGTAACTTGAGAAGCCTCCCCCAAGCTTGTGGGAGACTCTCTTCTTCAATTTGCACGAAGTTGTATATTTCCCTCAAAGCATCTTGTTTCTTATGAGCAGGGAAATATTTAGCAGAGAAGTAATAAATCATATCCTAGGGACTACACACACAACCATGATCAAGGGAATTAAACCATATCTTAGCATCACCCTTTAACAAGAACCGAAATATTTTAAGGATATAAAAGTAGCGAGATCTCTCATCATTAGTGAATAGGGTGGTTATATCATTTAATTTAGTAAGATGTTCCACAACAGTTTCAGATTCATAGCCATAAAAAGGATCAGATTCAACCAAAGTAATTATATCAGGATCAACAGAGAATTCATAATCCTTATCGGTAACACATATAGGTGAAGTTGCAAAAGCAGGGTCAGGTCTCATTCTATCATTAAGAGATTGCTGATTCCATTTAGCTAATAATCTCAAGTATTAGCAGTTGAGTTGTCAATTCAACCACACCTGGATAACTTAGTATCTGCAGCAAAGTAATATGATAGTAGTGGTAACGGTAACAAAAGTAACAGAAGCAAAAGTAATATTTTTGGTGTTTTGTAGTGATTGTATAGATGTAGCGGAAAAGTAAATAAGCGAACAACAATATGTGAAAAGCTCGTAGGCAATGGATCGGTGATGGAAAATTATGCCGGATGCGGTTCATCATGTAACAATCATAACATAGGGTGACACAGAACTAGCTCCAATTCATCAATGTAATGTAGGCATGTATTCCGAATATAGTCGTACGTGCTTATGGAAAAGAACTTGCATGACATCTTTTGTCCTACCCTCCCGTGGCAGCGGGGTCCTAGCGGAAACTAAGGGATATTAAGGCCTCCTTTTAATAGAGAACCGGCACAAAGCATTAGCACATAGTGAATACATGAACTCCTCAAACTAAGGTAATCACCGGGAGTGGTCCCGATTATTGTCACTTCGGGGTTGCCGGATCATAACACATAGTAGGTGACTATAGACTTGCAAGATAGGATCAAGAACTCACATATATTCATGAAAACATAATAGGTTCAGATCTGAAATCATGGCACTCGGGCCCTAGTGACAAGCATTAAGCATAGCAAAGTCATAGCAACATCAATCTCGAACATAGTGGATACTAGGGATCAAACCCTAACAAAACTAACTCGATTACATGATAGATCTCATCCAACCCATCACCGTCCAGCAAGCCTACGATGGAATTACTCACGCTGTGGTGAGCATCATGAAATTGGTGATGGCGGATGGTTGATGATGACGACAGCGACGAATCCCTCTCCGGAGCCCGAACGGACTCCAGATCAGCCCTCCCGAGAGGTTTTAGGGCTTGGCGGCGGCTCCGTATCGTAAAACATGATGAATTCTTCTCTCTTATTTTTTCTCCCCGAAAGCAAATATATAGAGTTGGAGTTGAGGTTGGAGGAGCTCCAGGGGGCCCACGAGGTAGGGGGCGCGCCCCCCACCCTCGTGGACAGGGTGTGGGCCCCCTGGTCTTCATCTTCTTGAGGATTTTTATTATTTCCAAATAGACGTTCCGTGGAGTTTCAGGTCATTCCGAGAACTTTTGTTTCTACACATAAATAACACCATGGAAAGTCTGCTGAAAACATCGTCAGTCCGGGTTAGTTCCATTCAAATCATGCAAGTTAGAGTCCGAAACAAGGGCATAAGTGTTTGGATAAGAGATACGACGGAGACATATCAGCATCTTGAGCTGCAGATAAATATAACAGGGCCTTGCCATGAACTTAGCATAAGCCGTCCGTCCGAACAAGGCATGATACGGGCTCTTGATTTTCACCACTTCAAAAGTCAATGTCTCTGATCTTGAATCATGCTCATCTCCAAAAGCAACCTCCAGAGCTATCTTACCAACTGGATACGCTGATTTACCAGGCACCACACCATGGAAGACCGTGTTGGACGGTTTAAGATTTTTATCTGTTAACCCCATGCGACAGAAGGTTTCGTAATAAAGGATATTGATACTACTCCCCCCATCCATGAGTACCTTGGTGAACTTATAACCTCCAACCTGAGGTGCCACCACCAATGCCAGATGACCCGGTTTATCAACCCGTGGTGGGTGATCTTATCGACTCCACACAATGGGCTTTTCAGACCAGCGCACCCTTTTATGAAGCTTCTGATCGCGCTTGCACATGCTTGTGGTGAAGACATGATACTGTCCACTATTCAACTGCTTCGGGTTGCTCTGGTAACCCGACGGCTGCTGTTGCTGCTGACTCCCCTGATGATTATAACCACCTTGGTTGCCTTGACTGCCTTGATTGCCATGTCCGCCTTGATTACCATGAAATCCTGAACTGGAACTGCCTCCACCGTAACCCGGCCCATGAGATCCGGGGCTTGAACCGCCTCCCAGTCCATGATCATACCGAAAAAGTCTGAATTTTTGAACTCCTGCATAATATAACAATCCTTCCAGAGGTGCGTAGCCGATTTATCCCGCGGCCCGTGCTTCGGGCAAGGCTGATTTAACAGGTGAGATAGGCGCTCCGGATTGGGACTTGGTACTCCACCACGTGGGGGCGGTTTACCCTTATGATGTTTGCCTTTGTCCTACGCGTTGGTGTTAGCCACAAAATCTAAACTGTTATCCGCTTTACACTTACCGCCGTTTCCATGACCCGTCGGGTTATGCTGCTGCCCTTTGGTGATGCCGCTCTTCTTTCCCTTTCCTGTCTTGTCATCGTCAGATTCAGGGTCCTTGGTACTATCAGAGTCAGCATACATCACCAAGGCCGCCATAAGAGTCCCCATGTCATTCCAGTGACGTTTGAGCCGTCCCAACTTCAACTTCAGAGGTGTAAACCGGCAATTACCCTCCAACGTTAAAACTGCTGTATCAGCGTTGATGCGATCTGATGAATGCAAAATCTCCGAAACCCGGTGCACCCAATGGGTTGTAGACTCTCCTTCCTCCTGGACACAGGCAACTAAGTACACAATTGACATGGGCTGCTTGCATGTATCCTTGAAATTCTGGATAAACCGGGCCCTTAACTCGACCCATGACCCAATTGAGTTAGCTGGGAGATTTTTCAACCATGTGCGAGCTGTCCCCTCCAACATCATGGTGAAGTATTTAGCACACGCCGCATCGTCCACATCCAACATCTCATTACCATCTCATAGCTTTCAACCTATGACTCGGGGGATAAATCGGCGGTGTAATTCAGCACTTTACGTGGGCCCTTGAAATCCTCGGGCAGCCGTACGTTACGCAGCGCTGGGACGAGACACGGCACACCCAATGAACTGGAGGTGACCCCTGGTTCCACCGAAGTTGTTGGACGAACCAGAGTAAGTTGGTGAGCTTCGTGTTGTGCCGCTAACTCGGCCTCTCGACGTGCCCTAGCACGATCCACCACATCCTGAGCATTTCCACCGCCGCCTGCCGGGTTATGACCACGAGGCGGATTACGATTCTGCGCACTGCTGGACACGGCCGGTTCATCCATATGCCTGTTGTAACTCCGGCTCGGGCGGGGAGTAGAATGAATCCTTTCGCGGCTGTACGAATAAGCTTGCTGCCGAGTCAATGTTGTCTGAAGGAGCTCTCTAGCCCGTCGCGTCTCCACCGCTACGGGGGACTCACCGTCGACTGGGAGGGCCGCCAATCTTGAAGTGGCTGTGACTATGTTATCCAAAGGGTTGGAGTAACGACCCGGGGGCGTCGGCACGTGCTGGGACGGGATATTCTGAGGAGGGGGATCCATTGTGCGCGGCTGAACCGGCGTCCCCGTTCCAAGTGCTTCGACCCGGTTTACCACTGGCTGGTTGCTGGTTCCTGCTCCCGGCGTGTTGTAGAGATTTCTAGCATTGTAAACCGGAGGCAGGTGAGATCGGTACCTCCTCCTCATTACATCATTCAATGCGTTCTGATCCAACATAAGCCGATAAGTCTAACTCGGCCTGCCTCACCATCATCCTGGCGTTTTTAGTGGCCAGGTTCACCTTGGCTTGTGCTATCTGATCCTTCACCTGCGCCACTTCTGCATTGTGCTGGTCCTGATTCGCCGGACTGACTTCAGCCGCTAGCAGTGCTGCCAAGGTGTCGAATAAATCCGACAAAACCTGAACCAGCGGTGGCGCAGGGCCTCCTGCCCCAGCTGCTGTCCCCGCTGCTGAACCGGAGATCATCGCCGCGACGGTCGAAGATTGCGGCGCTGACTGTGTCCAGCAGTTCGGTACTTGGATCGGTTGGATCGCGAAGACGTTCAACTACATCAACCGCGTTACTAAACGCTTCCTCTTTCGGTCTACGAGGGTACGTGGACACACTCTCCCCGCTCATTGCTATGCTTCTCCTAGATAGATCTTGCGTGATTGTAGGAATTTTTTTGAAATACTGCGTTCCCCAACAGTTGTAGTATGCTTCTGTTAGACAACAGTAGATAAATTTTTATAGTTAATTAATATTAATTTTGCTACTGCTTTGTATTAATAGTTGTTTAGCCTATAATAATAGTTGATAGAATTAGTTTTGCTATATTAAAAAGTAATTCTTTTTTATACTTTAATAGAACGTGACTCTGGCTTGGTTAACCTTAGTTGCGACTCTTGTTGGGACGGTGCTAGCAGATGTAGATGACGGTAGGATTGGATGGACACCATCCCAGACTAAAGGGGTTCAAACTCTACCCCCCTCTCCTGCGTGTATCGCCATTCAAAAATTAAAATCCTTCGAGAAGTAGTTATGTTACTACATCTACTAGTTAGGAAAATTAAAAAACATAAATTTGGACATGTTTTGCAAAAAAGTGTGATGAAAAAGTAAAACGACTATATCTTTTGCATACGATGTCGAAAAAAACGTATAATATATCAAAATGTTCAGCACAAAAATCCGCATCCGATTTTGACGGCCATAGGACGTTGTGCAAAATTTTATAATCCTCAAATTCTAAAAGGAAAAAAAATTATGCTCAAATTTCAGTTTTTTTAATAAAATCTGGTCAAACTATGGTCAAACTACTTATTAAAAAAAATAGTGTTACTAAATAATTATTCAAGAATATTAGTGTTACTAAATAATTATTTGAGTTTTTTTGAATTTTGGTCAAATATGGTCAAACTGTGGTCAAACTACTTATTCAAGAAATATTAGTGTTACTAAATAATTATTGGTTTTAAGAATAATAGTTCCAAACTCAAACTGTGTAACGTGTGACTTCATGCTCAACTTCAACTCCTAAGGGTTAATAGGATTGGCATCATATTATTGTCAGGAAAACAACAAGTGCAGACTTGGAAACAAGTGGGGAATAGAACTCGAAAGTTAAGCATGCTCAGGCTGGAGTAGTGAGAGGATGGGTGACCGGCCGGGAAGTTAGATGATTTGGAATGATGAGGGGTGATTAGAGATTAGATATTAAATTGAGCAGTGATGAGGGGTGATTAGAGATTAAATACAAATAATTCAGAAATTTGAAAATAGAGAAAAAAATTCAAATTTTTTTCCAGAAAAATTCCTTTAGTCCCGTTTGGTGTTACCAACTGGGACTAAAGGTTGAGCTCCAGACAGCGGCCATGTGGAGGGCCTTTAGTCCCGGTTCCTAACACAACCGGGATTAAAGGGGGGGGGACTTTAGTCCCGACCCTTTAATCCCGATTCCAGAACCGGGACTAAAGGCCCTCTGGAACCGGGACTAAAGGCCCTCTGGAACCGGGACTAAAGGCCCGTTTTCTACTAGTGGTATCAGTTGCCGACAGGCATGGTAAAACATGTTTTCGTAGGTCAGTGATGAGCATGCTTATTTAAACTTGAAACAGTCTTTATATTGGCGGGTTCTCTAAATTTAGTTATGAGCTTGATTCAATGTCCTGCATTTTAGGAAGCTCGAGCATGAATTGCTCTGTTTCAGGATTTAAACCTTCTTGTGCAATCATAAATATCTTACACACTGAGAAAGAAATTTGGATATTCTTAATCACACAAAGGTGTTTTCTTACATTTAGGCGCGTTCTTTTAATCTGTGCATGAGCCAGGTTACATGTAGTTAGGTTATTTAGTTAATACAATCTTAAATATAAGTTGTTCGTTTTCTTTTGATTTTGTTTTATTATGATAAGAAAAAGAAGGAATACTTCTATAATGGCAATATGGTCTAGAGTAGTGATTTTCTTTTCACAACTCAAACTCTACCTCTTTGATCTATCTCATATCGCTGAAATTGTGTTTTTGTTTTGTTTATCCCAGATTGACTATGATGTGCTCATCATTGACTCCACCACAGCTGGTTTTGAGGATGGTACCTCCAAGAATGATCAGACCCGTGAGCACGTTGTCCTTGCATTCACTCTTGGAGTGAAGCATATTATCTATTGTTTAATAAAGTATACTTTCTATTAAACTTCAAAATGCAGATTCTCATGGGTGACCATAAGATTTATGTACTATTTTGCTATCCATTTGATTAGAGGGGTTTCGAATAATTTAGTACATTGACATTCCCATGTTCATTAGTACAGCAACCCTTTTTATAATTAGATGGAGCCACTGAAATTCTGGAAAACATGTTTTATATTAGATTGAGTGTGATAGAGCCAAATGTATTTTGCCACACCTTTAATTAGATGTTTAATGCAAAGGTTTATTTCAAACTTGCAACCTGGGTTGTTTGAGAGAAAACATTTCGTATGGTAGTATGAGCATTTTGTATAACACCGAGATTGTACTACCGACATAACAAGATCGGACCGCCAAGAATACTTTAAAAAACGAACTGATGGCCCTGAGCTTTGAGAGCCGCCGACAAGCCACACCAGCGCCACTACAGGGACAAACGAGGGCATCGAGCCGAGGTGAGCGCCTCCCCTCCTGCCAATGCCTTTTATGTGGCTCTCCTTTCATGTGGTGCTCCTGATGATGTAATATGTCCTATCGAACCATATCACTATTGGTTATGCTCAATCTACTACTAGAACTTCATGGTTTGTTTGTATGTTGCACTGTGCACTGCTATATTGGAATCATGTATCAAATTGCACTCTTATGCTTCTGGGATTATTTCAACATTCTGCCTTTACTATTACGCTTCTACAATTTTACTTACCTAAGTATCTATACTTACTAATAGGCTTTAACTTCGGATTTATTTCCATGCCACTCAAAATTTCTTTACGCCCAGCGTGTAGGCGCTTTCAACCTGATGGATGGTGATGATTTAATAGTCAAGGGGCTTCCACATGTTATAACTAAGCCATGCATATGTCTAAAATTTACTAATTAACCTAATAGATTCTTTTACCTTCTCAATGAATGTAGCTCTCTGCCATCTGTCTTATCATCAGCACGTATATGCTCGAAGAAGCTATGAAATGGACCGGTGGTACAATTCATGCATTCGAACTTGATGATGACGCCATGGTAATGGCATCGGTAAAGTTCGATCTCCGACCCCACAACAAAAGCATATTGCCAAGTCAACAACAATTTTATGAAGAATCAACTCAGCTTGCCAGCGATGATATTGAATCAACATGTTCTGCGGCTTTAGACTATCTACTGACTGTGGGCATAATTACAATAAATGATGCCAACTCGGTGGAGCTCAAGAAATGTCAAACACAACTCAAAGCCGAGCAATTCTGGTCATCACTGCTATATGATAGTGCGGAATCCATTTAAAATCAGCTCGCCTCTTTAACCACGACAAAGGAAGGGCCTCATTCAGAGAGGGACGACGATAACACTCCAGCAGCTAAAAGTGTCAACAAATTAGAGGTAATCACAGTATTGGTCAGCTTTCACTTGCATTCCTATAATACTACATATCATCTTACGTACAAATGGACATTGACCTCTAGGATGGCCTCACTGAAATTGACATATCCTCCCTCCTACTCTTCAGACTTCTACAACTATATGTATTACTCATGTTTGTTGCTTTCCCAATGAAACAAACCACATGTCTAGCAAAAAAACAAAAGTCCCAGCCTACTGCCCATAGGACTTTAGTCTCTAAAGACTAAATGCATGGGTCGCATGTAAGCCGGTTTTTAAAATCGTTTCCTATAGCATCAATATATCAGTGTTTCAGTAGCATACGTGCTCTTCTTTGCAGTTATCGACTGTCGTTGCGAATCTTGAAATACACGCTTCAGTATTATGCCTCTTATAAGCGAGAAGCCTGAATTTGTGCTCTCTTTTGGTAGATGCGGTATGTAATAATGAATCACGTCGACCTTTGTCTAAATGCATGGAACATGGTGTTGAGTTATCTGAATTGCTGCCCAGCATTCAGCTTGTACTTTATTTACCTATAATATGGTATGTAATGGCAAGGAGGTCGAGGACTACGAGGGTGCTTGGATCCAAGGGACTTATTTTAGCTTGACTAAAAATATTCTCTTTAAGAGGCTAAAGTTCCAAGCACCCCTGACTAAAGAGGGGCTAAAACTAGTCTTGAGACTAAAAATTTTAGTCAGGGGTACCCCTACTAAAATGTGGATTAGTCCTCTCTCTCCTCATTTAACTCCTCTCCTTTAACACAGGCGAGTTCTGAATTGGAGGATTTGGAGGATAACAAATGCTCATTAATTTGATTTTAGTCTCTTTAGTATTTGGATCCAAGCATGGGTGATGCTAGCAAGTTTTAGTCCCACTACTTTTAGTCATGAGACTAAAACGTATCCAAGCACCCTCTACGTATGGATGTTGTTTAACTATATATTTCCCGGCGACTGTTTCTTAAATAGTTAGCTGGTCCCTGCCGTGTAATTTGTTGAGCCTTTTGATGCTCTTTTCAATTTCCGATCCATTCTTTGTGTCTGATTGAGCTTACCAATGCTGCTGCTCCCTCCTTTCCGGTTTATAGGGCTCAATTCAAAAATCTCACCAACCAAGGTAGATGGTGAGTGGTGGAATACTTCTTATAATTTGCAAAAGCACCCAAGTAATGCTCTCGTTTTCCTAAAAAATTTATGTTTACCAATGTATTAATTGCAATGCAAGAATGCATAAAGTACATGCGTTGGTCAATTTTCTTTTAATATTTTGCATGCAATTATTTAATGCACCTTGAAATCTGAACTTGTGATGAGGAACAACCAAATTGAGCCTTAAAATGAAAAAACTAAGATTTTGAGATAAGCCCTACAAACCGGAAAGGAGGGAGTACCAAATACTTATGTACATTGCAACTCTAATAGAGTTTAACTGTCTAAATATTTATAAGACTGGATTAGGTGTAATGTTAAACGACTGTAAATTTAGTTGGTAAACACAACTACATTATGCTATTTACTTATATTTGCAATGCTTCAGTGACTCTATTACCGGGTTGGATATCACTATGCCCGGCAGCACCACTGCCGCCTGCCGGATGCGGCAAGCCGAACTTCCTACCTAGTTGTGTAGGTGCGAGTGTGGCCGGTGGTGTGCTTCTTTTCTCCGTGTTAATTACAACAAATAAAGCACAACAATCTTTGCAAACTTGTTATGAACTATGATTACATGAGTAGAAGCCAACGAGCCAAGTATGCAGTTAAGCACGGAGGCAGTTTTTAGGGAGTATAATTTTGTTGTGTTACTCTCTTGTGCATATTTATACGAGTATACTATATATATGGTCTCTGGATGACTAGTCCATGGAGTAGCAGATCTGCTTGAAGGGCTGGACGTGTTCGTCATCGAGCGCCATGAAGAGGTCGACACCGCCCTTGGCGTCGCAGGACGGCACAAAGATCATTATTCCTTCGATGGGCAGGTCCGGCGGTAGGAACGCGCAGGGCGGCCCGCAGCCAAAGTCGAGGTCGTGGAAGCGGAACCCGAGCCAGCTGTCAACCTCCAGGTCAGGGCAAAACATTGTGCCCGGCGTCGCTGCCGTCGACGCCAGCTCCTCGCCGCCGTCTTCAATCGCGCCGCGCTCCGCCTCCCCGAAGTCGATAAACGACTGGATGTACTCGTCATCGACGAGCGCGACGGCGTCCCGGATGGCGGCGACCACCACTGGGTAGCTGCTGGACAGGAGGTCCCGAACCTGCATCTTCGGGAACGCCCAGAGCACCATGTTCCCGAAGAAGTCCATGGGCACGGGAGGCTTTGCGCGGCCGCGGCAGTTGACGGCGACCCTCACCTGCGTGAAATCATCCGGCGCCAGATCCCGCGCCGCCGTGATCTTCTTCCACGCGTGCGCAAGGAGGCACTGGAACGTGCTGCAGCGGGTACCCACACGGGCCTTGAGGTCGGCGACGAACTCGTCCGGGAAGTGCACGGCCAGGTTCTTGATCCTGTCCATGGGGAGGACACCATAGGAGTGGCTCGAGCTGCGCTCGCCCTTGAACTCGATATTCCGGTGATCATGCGCGGGCGTCGGTGGACTTCGGGGGACAACGGTGGCCGAGCGGTCGACGAACGGCGACATGAGGACTGCCGAGTCGGTGCGGACGGCGCTGGCCCACGCGGTGTAGAAGACGCTCATGGACTGACCGTCGGCGACCTGGTGATGGCAGGCGGTGCCGATCACCAGACCGCCGCACGCGTACCTCGTCAGCTGCGCCAGGAAGATGGGCTCATTCGCACGTTCCTGCAACCCAAAAGTATCAAAATCATCAGCGTGTTTTCAACCCTACAGTACTGATTTCCCTAAAAAAAAAGTACTGATATCTGATGTGCTTTATGTTACGTGTAGAAGCTCTTATTGGGACGTGTAAAAATACTCTGCATCTCATCACCTTTTCGGCCTTCGGGTAGAGCTCGTTGATGTGCGCGGACACCTCGTGCGCCAGCGCGTCGGCAAGGTCCGCGTCCGCGGTGGCCTCAAGAACAAGCACCCCGGCGTCGTTGAGGTGGAAGCACTTCCGTACGTGGTCGTCGGCAGCGAACCTCCCGGCGAGGTGCGGGAACCTGGCAACGGCCGCGACGAGGCCGGCCTTGAGCGCGTCGTTGGTCGGCGCAGGCGCGTTCCACGCGAAGACGGCCGGGATGTAGCCGTCGGTGGAGGCGCGGTCGAAGACGGTGAGAGGGACCTTCTTCCCGCCGCCGCGGGCTGCCTCTTGAGAAGGCCGGAGCACCGTGCTCTGCGTGATCTCCACCATCACTGCCATTGCTGGAGCACCCAAGCTAACTAATGCTCGTGTGTGTTTGTGTTGTGTGGGTCGTTGGGTTAGCGTAGGTTAGCGTGTGCATGTATATATAGGCGGTGGGACTTTTTGCGCCGGCCGGCCAGGCCGAATACCCTCGAAGGGAAGTTAATAGGTTGGCTGGTTAGTCAAAGTTTGGGTTGGTAACGTTGACGCCACGAGCACCAACCCTGCCAAGGTGCGTGCGTGCGTGCGTGTGGCTACTCGATTTTCTGGCTAACGGTGCAAAGATGATTTGTAAGCGCGTGTCCTCTCCTGGCATGCCAAGAGAGTGGTGTTCGTACGTACGAACATTCCCTGTTGAATTCTCGGCCTTCCGGCAACAGTCTCCTCTCCGCGTCTTCTTCAACCTTGGCCAGCAAGTTGTGCCTCCAAAACTTGGTTTTCTAAACGAACCTCGTCCACACAGCGTGTCAGTCTACGGCAGGTTTCATTATTTAGTTGTGGATGAACTACCTTGAAGTTGCGCGTAGATGTTCAACCATAACTTTACCCCACTGAAAGACTAGTATGTAAGTGACTGGATCGAACTTCAGCCAAACTTAGTGGCGTCTATGGGTTTCGGGGACTATGTATGGAATTAGTGGAGCTACCTTAAACGTACGGTGTATAATTCGGTTTTTTTCGTTGCACTCTTAACTATCAGTGATGATAGCATGATGTGTTTGATGCATCACGTAAGGACAACAGGCACAAGATTAAGCATCTCCAGTACACGCTTGTTGCTTGGTTAGTCAACAGTGTAATATCTTGGTAGGTAAGATCATATCTACCTAGGTGCCCAGGTGCATGATCAGGCGGCTAGCAGTATGGATTGGATGGACCAACGCTGATCTCTTGGGTGCACGGCCATGGGCAGTAGTATGGATTAAGGACGCGGACGTTCAGTCTTGGAGTATATGAAATAAAAATAGCAATTCAATAAAAAGTCAAAAGAAATTGAAAATATTTCTGAAATAAACTTGACCTTTCATTGTAATTGTGAGAAAAATTCCACAAAAAGAAAATAACCTTTTGACTTCTTTAAAAAAAAAGACATTTTTTGGCCAAAATAGCGTGAATAATGACCCATAATAGCAAATATTTTTTGTCATTTTCACTATGAAGTCAATGTTGATTTTTTTTCATGGTAATGTATATACTTGTGTAAAAGTAAGTCAAGTTTATTCTAAAAAACTTCTGAACTATTTTGTTTTGTTTAATTATTAAAAAGATCCTCATATAGGGCATATATACAACCAGAAACCAAAGTGTATTTTCCTATGGATTAAACTCTACTCACAAAACCTTTTTCAAATCTTTTTTTTTTTGCAATGGACCTTTTCTCAAATCTTGTCGTAATTACTATATGGCTGCATGCATGCGTGCCCCGCCAATGTGTGCCATAAATCGCATTCCACGTAGCGAGTATATGCTTTGTTAGTCGACAATGTTATCTTGGTAGGTAAGATAAAGCTACCTAGGTGCATGATCAGGTAGTATGGATGAGATCGGCCGACGCTGATCTCATGGTTGCACGGCTACGTGCAAAGGCAAAGGAAGGGTAACAAGGAAAGGGATGCGCACCTACTCAATCCGGAGAGACGATCTTACTTTGTCTTGTTGGGCGGCTTCTCCCCGAATCGATTCTCCGCGGCATGTTTTGTTTACTCACGAGTGCGCGTAAGTAACGCCCGTGACGCGAGCGCTCGAAGATGCATGATGTATGATCTCTCTGAAAAAGCAACCCAGTAGACCGTGTGAACATTGCACGCTTTTTGTTATAGATTAGGAGGACGCAAGCGTACACACGATTCCACGGTCACGCGGACACCTCCCTAATTAATCACGCGTTATGATTGACGGATCGCATCGGAAATGAGTTCGCCGATCACTAGTTGAATACACCCTCTGTCGTACGTACACGTGTTGATGCACGAGCATCATGACGTTCTTAGCTCACCTCTATATCAGACTGGCATCACCTTAGACTTGGGCAAATAGAAACAGACGTTCTCGATCCAGCAAGTTCAAAGTCCTTCAACCATTTTTCTCTAACGAACGCCGGTCGCCTACATTTCCTTTCAAAACTTCTCGTTAAGTGGAGGACAAGGCATACCATAACAGCACCGAAACTCCTAAAGCTATAGCTACGGATGATCCTCAAAAAAAAAAGCTATAGCTACGGATCTGTTACGCGTAGTCGGATGCATGCTTGGACCGGCCAGGGTGGCAAGTGGGAACGGAAGAGCCAGCGTTTCCATGGAAATTTCTTTGCCGAAACTCCCAAAAACCAAGCGCGCGACGCGAGGAGCCGATGCGGTGCATCTATCTACCCCGCGACTTGCATGACCACGACCAACGAGCAGCCGTGCCGTCGACGAGGTAGGGCGTATCCGTGTTGGTGGATGGATTCGGATTGGCGCGCACGCGTACGACTAAGCGAGAGCGACTAGACCTGTGAAGCGAAAAAAGCGGGTAAGTATGGAAAATAACTTTATGCCTGGAAGGTGGAAAATAGCTTTTCGACCAAGATTAACGTTTGGGCACTGGCTGGTCATAGCTAGTGGCAGTAACATCTCGCACTTAATTACTACTCCAGTAATTAACCTGGTTGTAAAGCTAGTGTTATGGTAACAACCCACTCATATAAAGTCGTAATCCAGGATTAGATAGACAGCTGCAAGAAGTGACTAGGTCGATGGCATGGCATCATCATTGGTATGCATGCATGCTTGTTGACTAGCCACAATAAATAGTAACATACACATATTCCTAAACTATATTACTACCTTTATAGTGGGTAGTAAAGTTTGGAGCCTATTGTATTGGTATGTGTGATGTTGCTCATACTATGAGTAATTAAGGCTACTTATAGTGTAGAGTATCATATACTAGTATCATGCATATGATACTAGTGTATGATACTACCTTCATAGTGCATAGTATCATAAAATAGTATCATAGTTGATTTTATTTATTGTCATTCATAGCACAAGTACTAGCATAGCATTTAACATGATACGGTATCTACCTATGTTACTCTAATCCCTTTTTTTAAATTCTCTGCCACATCAACATGTTTACTATTCTCAGGTGCATGATACCGGGTAAGATACCATCACTATGGCCAGCCTAAGTTACTCAAACCATCTATTTCCTCATTAACTCATTGCCATATAGGCAAATTTGCTGAGTTGGACTCGATGTTATTGCTGACGTTCCTCCCACTGTGGCTAGTCGTAGAGAAAAGACACTCCATGGAATCGAGACACAATTACTAGAAGCATGCGCCACACGGAGATCACCACGTAAATCTTGCCACCAACCCCAAATGGTTAATATTTATTAACCCGATAAAAAAAGAAATAATAAAGTTTTTTTTAACACAATAGCAAAGTTTATTTATTCAAAAAATAGTATAATGAGATGTATTAAAACACAATTTGGGTTCTGAATTGCTAACTCTTCTCTTTCAGTAGTATGAAATTTCATTCCCATCAGAATATTTCACTGGCAGATAATAATAAAAAGAAAAAATCTATCATTTTGTTCAGTTTACAAAGTTCAAAAAAGTTCAAAGGGAGGGAGTAAGATTGACATGGGGTCTCCCAATGTGATGCCTGCTTTGAGTATCCACGATTCCATGAGCTGAAATTTTCTTCTTATTTTCTTTGCTTGGACTAAACATGCATGCATAATGCATAAACCGTAGATGCCATTGACAGAGTCAGGCCACACTTAACTAATTTAGTTAGTTACCACATCTTACAACTGCCTACCTAGTACGTCGTCAACTATGATTTTGTATGAGTGGGTTGTTACCGTAACACTAGCTTGATCACCAGGTTAATAGTAAGCGCGGGATGTTACTACCACTAGCAAGTTGGTGTTGGCCATCCAAGTCGCGGGGCTTGTCGCATCCCGCGTTTGCTTTTGCATGTTTTGGCCCAGAATTTCCATCTTGGCCATATCCAAGGATCCGAGTGTGATGATACGATGCCTTCTCTTCCACTGCAAGACGTGCGCTGAAAGGAAATTAATGTAGGCGACCGACGTCCATTAGAGAAAAATAATTAAAGGACGTTGCACTTGCTCGAGAACGTTTCTTTTTGCCCAAGTATAGATAGATGTGATGCGAGTATGAGATAGGGGTGAGGTAATTAACAACAAGCTGAGTTGGGAGTGAGCGTACGTGGTGGGGCATGTGCTCTTGTGTCTTCCTAGTACTCCCTTCGACTCAAAATGTAGTGTATGCATACTTTTCCAAAGTCAATTTTTTTCTATCTCATGATGTATACTTCCTCCGTTCCTAAATATAAGTCTTTTTAGATATTCTAATATGAACTACATACGAAGCAAAATGAATGAATTTACACTCTAAAATACGTTCATATTCATCCGTATGTAATCTATACTCAAATATCTAAAAAGAATTATATTTACAAACGAAGGGGGTAATAATCCTATGCATTTCATATTTTAAATATAGACAAATTTTGTCTCTAAACAATATAGATAATTTTCTCTATAAAAATCTTGATGAATGTTTGTAAAAGTTGCCTTTTGAAACTATAACAGAGGTGGCATAGAACAACAAAAAGTGGACAGTAGCTTAAAACAACTTACAATGTACATAGAGGGAAGTGGTTCACACCGGCTCATCTCATCTTCAAGCGCTGGCGTCACAAACGTACTTACGCGCACTGTGAGTAAACAAAACATGGTACGCACAGAATCAATTCAGAAAGAAGCCATCCAACAAGATCTTCTCGCTGGATAGTTCCTCGTTGGGCTTATAGCTCCTGTGCGACACATTTCATGTGAATTGGAAGGAGTGCGATGTAGTTGCCAGAAATAGCTCCTGTGCGCCGTCTTGGATGGCAATAATAGCCCCAATATGACCAGGTGGTTAAAACACGGGTCCGGTCGTCAACGGGACTGGGGTTAAGGTAAAAACAGGGGGTCAAACTAAACAGTGCATCTGGTGGTGGGTCCCACTTGGCAGTGCATCGATTCCTCGCCTGACTGGACACGTGCTTCTCCCCCGCTTCTAGTTTCTGCTCTCTTCTTCGTTCTCGTCGTCATCGGCGGAGGCGGTGGCGGAGCTTTCATCCACGGCCGCTGCTGCGCATGTGGTGAGTGTATTCGGCACCATTCCCCTCCGTCTTGAGTTAGATCTGACCAAGAGCCTCTGTTTGCCCCCTGTTTTCCACGGGATCCAGATTGTGGAGGTGGGTGGGACTGGGGAGCGGCGGCGGGGCGGCGTTGGGCTGAACAAGATGGAGCCACGGGAGACAACATCGACCAGGTAATCACCCTGTCCAACCTCTTCAACCCATGCGATGTGTGCCTCGTCTGCTTTCGCTGCCTCACAGTGCCCGTCATTGATAAACAGGGGCAATGTTGCTCGGACCTTCGAATTCAGTGTTGAATTCTTACCATCTAAAGCAAAGCTAGTTGATGGTAGCGTGCGAGACATAGAGAGAGATACAATTGTGAAACGGGAGGTTGAATTTGAAGAGATTGATCCACCGGAAATACAGAGCATGGAAGGGAGGGCCGTGAGGAATGTTGTGAGAAAATTGGGGAAAACATTTTTTGGGGTCCAGAGCAAGAGGTAGCATTGTTACGGTTTGATAATTGGAAGGGTGAGTATGTGAGAACTGAGTGTGGTGAAGAGATGGTTGACGAAATCGAACGGCAAGACGGCTGGGCAAGCAAACATACTACCTTTCATGCATAGCTCGTTGATCTAAAATCAGATTCTAAGGTTGGATACGTGCCCTCAAAGTTGGCTTCGCAGATGGTAGATGATGATTGGGCTTCACAGAGACAGATAACGCCCATGTGTACGAGTGAAGTGACAGTAATAGAGGGGCCTGATCAAGATGCAGAAGAGGGTTGTGATGGTGCTGCAAGGGTTGTTTGTGTTGAGTGGAATTCAATACAATTAGAAGACACTACTGATTTGGTCATTGCACCAATGGCTGACACTGAGATGGCCAATTTTTTCGGCATTCCAGTAGATCCAGTAGATGATCAAGATGAGGAAGAGAGGGGTGAATCGAGCTTGCCTAATGATGCTAACATAGATGCCTGTGAAGATGTGGATGGACAGCTGATGAAAGATGTTGCAGATGATGTAGATGATGCACATGATGATGAGCTTGTAAGTGTATATGACAAAGAAAATCCTGTTATTGAAGTAGACAAGTTGTTCCCAAGCATGAAGGAGTTCAGGATGTGTTTCAAGATTTATGCAGTCAAACATGAGTTTGATGCCAAGACTATGTGGACTGATAAAAAGAAATTTTATGCAAGGTTCAGATGTTTTGATGGAAGCGTCAGGCCTTGCAAGTGGTACATATTTGCTAGAATTCAACCTGATGGAAGTACCATCAGGGTGAATCAAATCCCAAATCCACATACTTGTATTACAAGTTCACAGAGAGTATCAACCATGACATCACAGCTTTGGATTGCAGAAAAGATCACTCCAATTTTAGCCAAGAAACCGAACACTACAACAAAGAAACTTGAAGTGGACTTGGAAAAGCAGTACCCCAAGGTGAAGTATACCATAGTGTGGAAAGCAAAACAGAGGGCAATGAAAGAATTATATGGTGATTGGGCAAGTACTTTTAGGATGCTTTATAACTTCAAAGCAGAGGTGGAGAAGAGGTCACTTGGCAGTGTTGTGGAGATAGATACTAAGGTAACAGAGTATGGTAGAGTTCTTTTCTCCAAGTTCTTTATGGCTTTAAAGCGTTGCATAGATGGCTTCAAAGCAGGGTGCCGTCCATATTTGACCATAGACTCATCTTTTTTGACTGGCAAATGGAATGGTCAATTGGCAGCATGCAATGCTTTAGATGGACATAACTAGATGTTCCCTGTTGCTATTGGTTTGTTTCAGTTAGAGATAGAGGTTTCATGGGCATGGTTCATGATGTAGTTGAAAAGATGCCTAGGGCCAGTGTCACCTTTGGCAGTACACACAGATGCACGTAAAGGGATAGAAAATGTAGTGAATAATGTTTTCCCTCATTGTGAGCAGAGGAAGTGCTTCGGCCATATGTGGATGAATTTGATCAAAAAATTCAAAGGAGAAGAATTTGGGAGAATGTGGCCAGCAGCAAGATCTTACATCAAACAGACACATTCATATCATCTTGATAAGATAAAAGCAGCATGCAGCAAGTTTGGTCCATGGTTGGACACCTATCATTATCTATTGTGGTATAGGTCATGATTTAACACTGCCATCAAGTGTGATCATATCAACAATAACTTGGCAGAAAGTTTTAACAACAAGATAAAGCAGTTAAATAACTTGGCCGTGCATGACATGGTTGACCAAATCAGGATCATGATCATGCACATGTGGGAATTGAGAAGAAGGTTTGGTGATTGTCTGCAAGGGGATAAGTTTCTTGAGTGGTACAACAGGTGGTGAACAAGAGCAGAAATGTTACACATTTATCTGTTGAAAAATCTTCATTATGGGGTGCTGAAGTTAGAGATACCAAGACTGGAAGGAGGCATGTTGTTAACACTAAGTTTCATGACTGCACTTGCCTCGAGTGGCAACACACCGGGAAACCATGTGACCATGTCATACTTTTGTTGGCCTCTCAACCCAAGGTAAACATGCACCCATATTTGCATGAATATTTTTCAGTGGCAAGACTCAAGGCTGCATATGCAACTCGAATTCCAGCACTTACAGATCAGTCTCAGTGGCCTGAAGTGGAAATTGAATTTTCCATGTGCCCTCCCCTAACAAAAAGAAAGGCTGGCAGGCCTAAAGAGAGTAGATTCAAGTCATGGTTTGAGAAAGGTGGGATTAGTAAAAAGGGGAAGGGGAAGAAGGATGCAAAGCCAAAAAGGTCCCAAAAAGGTAACAAAAATAGATGTAAGTTGTGCCAGGAACTTGGGCACCGCAAAGGATCTCCAAAATGTCGTTACACTCCCGAAAGGCCAAAGTATGTTTATGTTTGTGTTTTTTTATTTGGATGTTGTTTTTAATTACTAGAAAAATTACAAGCTTTGTTTTCCAGGAGGAAGTGTGGAGGTCAACCCCTTATTGTTGAAGATTGCTGGGCAATCAAAAAGGCAGGAATCAATATCTGTAGAAAAAAGAGAAGTTTTTGTGAAAGTGTGCACACTGAACCAGACTTCGATGTTGTGGTGCAAGATGAACCTGGGTTGGATGATGTTGTGGTGCAAGATGAGCCAAACTTGGATGATGTTGTGATGCAAGATGAGCCAAACTTGGATGATGTTGTGGTGCAAAATGAGCCAAACTTGGATGATGTTGGGGTACACAATGAGCAAGATTTGGATGTGGTGCAAAATGAGCAAGATTTGGATGTGGGGCAAAATGAGCAAAATGAGCAGAATGTGGTGCAAACTAGAACTGAAGTTGATGCGACTGATGTGCAAACTGAACCTATATTGGAAGTTGTGTTATGATACGTCTCCGTCGTATCTATAATTTTCCATTGTTCCATGCCAATATTGTACAACTTTTACATACTTTTGGTAACTTTTTATACTATTTTTGGGACTAACATATTGATCCAGTGCCCAGTGCCAGTTCCTGTTTGTTGCATGTTTTTTGTTTAGCAGAAAATCCATATCAAACGGAGTCCAAACGGGATAAAAACTTACGGAGATTTTTTGGAATATATGTGAATTTTGGGAAGTGTAATCAACGCAAGACGATGCCCGAGGGGCCCACGAGGGTGAGGGGCGCGCCATGGGCCCTCGTGGCCACTCTGTAAGGTGGTTGGTGCCCTTCTTTCGCCGCAAGAAAGCCAATATCCGGTTAAAAATCGTGTCCAAATTTCAGCCCAATCGGAGTTACGGATCTTCAGGAATTTAAGAAACGGTGAAAGGGCAAAATCAGGGAGCGCAGAAACAGAAGGAAACAGAGAGAGATCCAATCTCGGAGCGGCTCCCGCCCCTCCGCCGCCATGGAAGCCAAGGACCAGAGGGGAAACCGTTCTCCCATCTAGGGGAAGGTCAAGGAAGAAGAAGAAGAAGAAGAAGAAGAAGGGGCTCTCTCTCCCCCTCTCTCCCGGTGGCACCGGAACAGCGCCGGGGCCATCATCGCGACAACGATCTACACCAACAACTTCATCGCCGTCATCACCAACTCTTCCCCCCTCTATGCTGCAGTGTAACCCCTATTTTACCCGCTGTAATCTCTACTTAAACATGGTGCTCAACGCTATGTATTATTTCCCAATGATGTATGTCTATCGATCCTATGATGTTGGAATAGATCCGTTTTGTCCTATGGGTTCATTGATGATCGTGATTGGTTTGAGTTGCATTTTTATTATTGGTGCTGTCCTATGGTGCTCTCCATGTTGCGCAAGCGTGAGGGATCCCCGCTGTAGGGTTTGCAATATGTTCATTATTTGCTTATGGTGGGTGGCGTGAGTGACATAAGCACATACCCGAGTAAGTAGGTTTGCGTATGGGAATAAAGAGGACTTGATACTTTAATGCTATGGTTGGGTTTTATTTTAATGATCTTTAGTAGTTGCGGATGCTTGCTAGAGTTCCAATCATAAGTGCATATGATCCAAGAAGAGAAAGTATGTTAGCTTATGCATATCCCTCATATAAAATTGCAATAATGATGACCTGTCTAGATATCGATTGGCTAGGGACAAATAACTCTCTTGTGACAAAAAAGCTCTCTACTAAAACTAAATTAGTTGTTTCTTTATCTAAACAACCCCTAATTTTTATTTACGCGCTCTTTATTATCTTGCAAACCTATCTAACAACACCTACAAAGTGCTTTTAGTTTCATACTTGTTGTAAGTGCATCTAGTGCCACCCCCAGTTGGTTTTGGAGTATTGACGACAAATTTGGTTGAGGGACTAATGTGTTTGTGAGAATTGCAGGATAACACAGGTAGTGTCCCTCATTGATTTGGTTTACCTACCGGAGATGACCCCTAAAAATGTATGAAGACATTGAAGACAATGGTGGTATATGAAGGTATTCATATTGAAGACTATGACAAGAGAAGACATTGAGTGAAGACTATGGAGCGCGAAGACTGTGTCGTTTCGTTGTTTCCTGTTTCTTCTGTGTTGAGTCATAGGAACCACCGTACTGTTAAGTGGGGTCCAAGTGAACAAAGTCAGAATGACTGAAGTGATGCTCAACCCAAATCCGATGTCTTCGAGCGAAGACAATGAGAGCAAATCTTATCCATTTGGATGAGTCAGCTTTGCTTGTAGCCCAAGTAAAGTTGCCGTGTGTGTTTGAAATCGACCGTTGGAACACGTGTCGGTTCTCGAGTGACCAGGGTCATTTCGGACATATCAGGTCGGGTTGCCTAATGGCTATAAATAGCCCACCCCTACACCATAAATTGGTGGCTGCTCAGAGTTAGTGCACGGCTTTTGTCGTTTGAGAGCAACCCACCTCGAAGCCTTTGAGAGAGAAATCCTGCGAGGATAAAGCCCAAACACCCAGTCAAAGAGTGTTAGGCATCAGAAGTCTTTCTGTCTGCGTGACTGAAGACTTATTACACTTGAGGACTGTGAATCCTCCGGCCCGGTTAGGCGGCGCGTTCTGAGAATCCAAGAGTCTTTGTGGATCGCCGGTGAACGATGTCTGTGAAGGTTTGGGAGTCTAACTTGAAGACTTACCAGAGTGATTTGGCGAGGACTGTGTGTCCTTAGCTCTAGGGGAATAAGGTGAAGACGCGGTCTTCTCGAGTTGAATCTCAGCCTCCCTAACCCAGACGTCTGATTGTCACAACAATCGAACCGGTCCAACAAATCCTATGTCTTCAACAAGTGACTGGTTCTATCCTCTCCCTTCCTTTACTTAGAGTTTGTCTTAGTGAAGTCATTGCCTGTTTGTCATACCTGTTTGACTTCATTGCTTGACTACTATAGTTGGTTGGCTTCATACTATCTTCCATCCTGATCCTTACTACTAAGCCGCTATTAGTCTTTGTACTTTCACATTACTGCATACTTGACTATGGTTTGCTTGTTGTAGTTTATCTTCCGCTACATATCAATTAGGTCATTTCTATTGTTTGTCTTCGAAACTTCCACGTTTTGAAGACTTTCATAAAAATCGCCTATTCACCCCCCTCTAGTCGATAACTAGCACTTTCAATTGGTATCAGAGCGCAAGGTACTGCCTTGTTCTGTGTGATTCGGTTTAACCACATGGAGTTTTAGCTATGTCGACTGCAGGGATAATCAAAGTCTCCGCTGCTTGCCCCGTGTTCGATGGAACTGAATATCCCTACTGAAAGAATAAGATGTGCATGCATCTTGAAGACATTGATGTCGACCTCTGGTATGTCGTCAAGAACGGCGTTCCCAAAACTGGTGAAGGTGTCACCCCTGCTGATGTCAAGAAGTTCATTCAACTGGACTCAACTGCCAAGAACATTATCTGTGGTCATCTGAGCAAAGGACAATATGGCCGTGTGAGTGCTCTGGAAACGTCGAAGCTAGTCCGACTGGCTATCCAAGGTCAACGATGGCGTCTCAACCCAGAGAGATCAAAGGATCAGTGTTCTTCGCAACCTCTTCAACCGCTTCAAGAGAAACGACAATGAAAATGTCCAGCTAACGTTTGATCGTCTCACCGACATCACAAATGAGCTTCGTGCTCTCGGCGCCACTGAGATTACCAAGCATGAAATCGTCAAGACACTACTGAGATCTCTTGATAGCTCCTTTGACACCCTTGCCCTCATGATACAAGAACGCATACGACTTCAAGACACTCGATCCTTCCGATATACTTGAGAGGCTCAACACACATGAGTTCGACTTTACGAGAAAAGAGATATCTATGGTCTCAACTATGGACGAACTCACGCTTGAAGGCAAAAGTTGTTTCCTCATCGAAGAAGAATCATTGCGATTCTAATGATCCACGAAGACATTGGAAAGGAACTTGCTTTGCTTGTGAAGAAGTTCCGAAGTTCACTAAGAAGAAAGGCTTCAGAAAGTCTTCACGATCTAGCTCAAGAAATGATGGTGCTTCCACTCATGACCACAAGAAGAGAACATGTCACAAGTGCAAGAAACCTGGACACTATATATCTGAGTGTCCACAGTGGGATAATGAGAAGAAGAAGAAAAAGAGCAAGGAATATGATTCTGATGACAAGAAGAAGAAGAAATCTTCAAAGTCTTCTTCCAAGTCCTCATCAAAGTCTTCATCTCATAAGAAGAGATCATTTGGCAAGGCTCATGCTTTTGTTGGCAAGGAAATGGATTCAGAGGAGGAGTCTGCTTCTGAGGAGGCGGAAGTGGAGTCTGGAGAGGAGTCCGACCCTGGCGTTGCAAGTCTGGCTCTAGCTACAGCCTATGTTGCCAATTCCATCTTCAACACTGAAGACAATGACTTCCACACTGGCTGAAGGCGATGACATGGACGACCCTGCTCCACCCTCTTGCTTCATGGCACGTGGTGCCAAGGTAAAATCACGTGATGCTTACTTTCAAACATCAAGTAATGATGACTCTGATAGTGTATCCAAGCCCAGCTACAAAACACTTGCTAAAATTGCAACTGAACAACAAAAAGCTATGGAACATACTCAAAAATTGTTAGACAAAAGCGATGACATGTTGGACGCGGAAATGACACGTTCACAGTCCTTAGTTGAAGACATAAAAAATCTTCATGCTAAGTACCAAGAACTTGAAAGTCGTCATGAATCGCTCTCAACCACTCATGAAAAGCTCTCCTATGATTATCTTCAAAGGAAGCAAGAGCTTGAGAAATTGAGAGCGGCTCATGAAGATCTTCAAAAAGAGAATGAGTCACTTCACGCTCAACAGATCAGTTCCGCTCAGGATGGATTTGAACCACCATGTCTAAAATGCCTTGAGCGTGATATCACTACCTCTATTGCTGAATGCTCAACTACTGCTATTGTTGCATTGTCTTCAACTACTGATGTGGTAACTAACCCCTCTGCGGAGGATACCACTGCTATTGCTGATGAAAATGCTAGGTTGAAGACATTGCTTGAAACAGGGATGTATAAAAGTCTGAAAGGACATCACACACTGCGATGTCCTCAAAAGAAGATTCTGAACCGAAACCCTAGGAAAGAGGGTGTTGGGTTCGAGAGGAAAATGAATGTTGATGGTTCCTACTGGAAGCATGAGCAATATCCCAAAACCACATGGGTTGCTGCAAAGGAACCTTAAGTGGATCCATCCACCTTATCTGGCATTACCTGTGCTAATCCTATTATCATTGATGAATCCTTTGATGCAAACTATAAACTGTTCAAAAATCAGAATGGTGAAGTGTTTGCCAGGTATATTGGTACTAACTGCAGGAATGGACCACCTATGAAGAAGATCTGGGTTCCCAAAAGTTGTCTTGAGAATCTTCCAGTGAATGTGGTCATGACACCACCTGGGATGAAGACAAACCCCAGACCTAAGGCGTCATATGGTCCAAAGGCTTCAAACAGACAGAGGACTCACCTGAGTCACCCTAACGCCAATGTTTTGCAGGGAAACCGTACTCAAAGTTATGAATATGAGCGTGTGTGTTCAAACCGCTATGCGCATAGAACTAAGAACTTTTCTGCTTATTCATATGAGTGTCGTTCATCTCCTGCAAGGCTATTTGCTAGGGCTTCAAAGCCGAAGTAATCAGATGCTGCACTTAGACTCATTACTTCTAAGCCACCCCTGAAAATGTGGGTGGTTAAGAAAAATTAACTTTCTTTTGCAGGAAAGGGTCTCCAGCCGAAAATCAAAGGCGTCTGATGATATTGCTGGGGACCTAAAACATCTTGTAGGGCGCAAGATTAAATGCCCAAATGGTCTCACTATGTATTTTGTTCCTAAATTGTTTGCCATTCATCCTATCAGTCCTAATCTTGATTTGAGCTTCAATAATCCACTTGCCCGTCAAATGTTTATTCTTCACAATGCTCTTGGTGAAGCCTATCCCCCTAACTGTACTGTAGGGTATGTCACCTCATGCTTCATAATGGATTATGGACAGCGGATGCACCAATCACATGACTAGTGATCGAAGTCTTCTCATGGAATCAACCTTATGTCCATCTGACAAAAGTCACATCACATTTGCTAACACTGGTAAAAGCAAGGTATTGGGTCTAGGTAGAGTTGCAATCTCAAAGGATCAACACATGGATAAAGTGATGCTTGTTGAATCCCTTGGTTTCAACTTAATGTGCATCTCAATGCTTTGTGACTTGAACATGATTGTGCTATTCGGAAAATATCGTTGCCTTGTACTAATGGAATCTGACAAGTCTCTAGTCTTTGAAGGGTATCGGAAAGATGATCTATACATGGTAGATTTCTCAGCAGGTATGCAGCTTGCCATATGTCTTCTGGCAAAAGCTTCAGAATCTTGGCTCGCATCGGAGGTGGGGCATCTTGGCATGAGGAACTTACACACACTCGCCAAAAGAAGCATGTCATTGGCATCGAAGGTGTCAAGTTCAAGAAGGATCATCTGTGGTGCTGCGAAGTTGGAAAGATGACTAGGGCAAAGCACCCATCGAAGACAATCATGACGACATCTCAACCCTTCGAGCTGTTACACATGGACTTATTTGGCCCTACTCACTACTCTACCCTCACAACAACTGCTTGTCTCTATGGCTTCGTCATTGTTGATGACTACTCAAGATATACTTGGGTGCACATAATTCTCTACAAGACTGAAGTAAAGATGTCTTCAGACGCTTCGCAAATCGAGCCATGACCAATTATGGCGTCAAGATCAAGCATATTAGAAGTGACAACGGCACTGAGTTCAAGAACACCGGACTTGATCTTTATTTGGATACAGTGGGAATCACTCATGAGTTCTCTGCTCCATACACACCTCAGCAAAATGGCATCGTAGAGCGCATGAACAGAACCCTCATTGAGATGGCTCGAACAATGCTTGACGAGTACAAGACACCAAGAAAGTTACGGCCTGAAGCTATTGATACTGACATGTCACGTCATCAACCGTGTTTACATTCATAAGCTTGAACAAAACATCCCACGAGCTCCTTCTTGGCAAGAAGCCAAATGTCGATTACTTGAGTATTTGGAGCTAGGTGCTGGATCAAGGATCCCCATCACAAGTCAAAATTTGCACCTAAAGCTCACGAAGGCTTCATGCTCGGTTACGGAAAGGACTCACACTCTTACAGAGTCTTCAATCTCTATCTCTACAAAATCGTCGAAACTGTGGACGTGCGATTTGATGAAACAAATGGTTCACAAAGAGAGATCCTGCCAAGTACACTAGATGAAGCTCCGCCCAGTGAATCTATCAAGCTGATGGGGACTGGGGAAATCATGCCTTCTGAAGCACAGCCTGAAGAGGAAATTATCATTTCTGCACCTAACCATCATGAAGACAATGCTCAGTCTGAAGATAATCCTCTCAATGATGACAATGATCAGCAAGAGCAAAGTCTTCGTCCAATTCATCCTCGAGTTGCAAATGAAGTACAAATTGAGAAGATAATTGATAGCATCAATGCACCTGGTCCACTTACTCGCTCAAGAGCAACACAGTTAGCAAATTTCTGTGGACACTTTTCCTTTGTATCAATATTAGAACCCAAGAAAGTAGCTGAAGCCTTTATGGAACCTGAATGGATACAAGCTATGCAAGAAGAACTTCAACAGTTCAAGCTGAACAATGTTTGGGAACTTGTCAAGCGTACGACCATCGCAAGCATAACATTATTGGCACAAAATGGATATATCAAAACAAGCAAGATGAGCATGGTCAAGTCGTCAGAAACAAAGCACGACTTGTGGATCAAGGATATACTAAAGTTGAAGGAATTGACTTTGATGAAACATTTGCTCCTGTGGCTAGGCTTGAAGCTATTCGCATACTTCTAGCCTACGCTAACCACCACAACATCCTGCTATATCAAATGGATGTGAAGAGTGCATTTCTTAACGGCAAGATTGAAGAAGAAGTATACGTCGCTCAACCACATGGCTTTGAAGATCCAAAACATCCAGATATGGTGTACAAGCTAAACAAAGCACTGTATGGCCTCAAAAAAGCTCCTCGCGCCTGGTATGATATGATCAAAGACTTCCTGAAGAGCAAAGGCTTCAAACCTAGATCCCTCAATCCAACACTCTTCACGAAGACATATGATGGTGAACTATTTGTGTGCCAAATATATGTGGATGACATTATCTTCGGCTGCACCAACCAGAAGTACAGTGATGAGTTTGGATACATGATGCAAGAGTAGTATCAAATGTCCATGATGGATTGCAAAGGTTACACGATGCCAATGCCAGCCAAACACCATCTGGGTCCCGACGACAATGGTAAAGAATTTGATCAAAAGGTATACCGCTCCATGATTGGTTCCTTACTTTACCTATGTGCATCTAGGCCAGATATTATGCTTAGTGTTTGCATGTGTGCTCGATTCCAAGCGGCACCAAAGGAATCGCATCACTTAGCGGTGAAGAGAAATCTTCGATATTTGGCTCACACCCCAACACTCGAATTGTGGTATCCAAAGGGCTCAGAATTTGATTTGGTTGGATTCTCGGATGCTGATTATGCTGGTGACAAGGTGGATCGCAAGTCTACATCAGGCACATGTCACTTCAGCACGATCACTTGTCTGTTGGTCTTCAAAGAAGCGTAATCGTATCACTCTCAACCGCTGAATCTGAATACATTGCTGCTTTGGATCTTCTGCGCTCGGCTTCTATGGATGAAGCAAACTCTCAAGGACTATGGCATCAATCTGAAACAAGTACCTCTTTTCTGCGACAACAAAAGCGCCATCAAGATTGCCAACAATCCAGTCCAACACTCGAAGACAAAGCACATTGAAATTCGTCATCACTTTCTCAGAGATCATGTCATGAAAAAGGATATTGACATCATTCACGTCAACACTGAAGAGCAACTGGCAGATATCTTCACAAAGCCCTTGGATGAGAAAAGGTTTTGCAAGTTACGGTGTGAGCTAAATATCTTGGAATCCTCAAATGTCATGTGATCAGGCACACATCCTAACACTTATGCATGCTGATGACTTAGATGTGCAACACACGAAGTAAAGTATATCTTCAATCAATGAAGACTTACATTCTGAGTGTGAATACATTAACATGGAATTTGACTTCGGAGCGCCACGATAATTGTGCGTCGTGTCTGGGTCTAATACTTCCTATACGGTGGGTAACGCCACCACCAAATTTCTCTGTTTGAAGTGTTTCACTCATGGCGTTATTTTAGCTATATCTTCACATTTGGTTTGTCTTCAAAGTTCAACTTATCTTCATGATTTCCTTCACTATGCTGATTTGATTGCTTTCTGATATATATATATATATATATATATATATATATATATATATATATATATATATATATATATACACACACTAGTGTTACATCCTCTACAACATTCACTTATAGCTATGTTTTCCTTGTTGAATCTTTTGAACTAAGTGAATGTGATCGGACCCTAATCTCTCTATGCTTTCTATCTCAAACTCTATCTGTCCAAATCATATGCATTCTATTGAAACTGTCGAATGTCTTCACTGCGTCCTTGTCAGCAGAAGACACAGAGACAAACACTGAGTCTATTTTAAAAGATTAATCATTATTGTTTGAAATCCGGAGAAGCCGGAACGACCATCCGACAAAGCTGGAGGGCGTGGGAGCGTGGGACAGCTCCGAGTATGTTGCATGCTTGCCACGTACCCCTCAGATGTGAACCGCCAGGGCACTGAGTAATTGTGTCATGCCGCACACCTCCTTATAAATACATGTCCCCTGCGGTAACGAAAACCTTCTTCCACCTCTCCACCTCGTCAAAACCCTAGCGCCACCGCTAGCTCGCGACGACGCCGGCGACGAAGCGCTTAGCTGCCGCGACTTCTCCGAAGCTGTCCTCATGCCGGCCGCGAACATCGTCCTCTCCGCCGCCGCCATAGCTATCCTCCGTCGCCAAGTTAGGGCACGGTGGATTGAACTGCTCGGTCTCCTACTCATCACATCTAGCAGTTCTTCGTGTGGTAAATATAACTCTATTTTTACCATCTTTTTGATCCTCAAAGATTCATCCTGTTTACCAAAGTTGGTTTCTGCCTATACAATGTTAGATCTATCACATGCGCATCTCATACTGCCTAGTATATTCACTTAAGCTTCATATCTAGTTAGATTCCTCACTTGTACCTATTCACGGACTCGTACAAATCTGGAACCAACTCTCATCGTATAAGTGAATGTCTTCGCATCATGAGGTCATTGTCTTCAAACTGATTTATCTTCAAAATCTTCTGAGAATGCATATGACCTCTTCCCCTTCCCTGGCATCTCTAATGCTGTCACAGGTACATGTCCGTGGGAGAATCCCTTGGTTCTCATAGTCTGCATTCGTTTGCAGAATTCTTACAGCATCACATTAACTCCCCCGACGCCTGTTCCTGTTTGTCCATCAAGCGAAAGCTTTTGAAGCCTTTGAACGTATTGAAGCCATTCAGTTTGAAGTTCATGGCTGCAGAGAAATCAGTAAGGAAGGGTGGCAGACAGCGTCGTGAGGGAACATCAAAGGATTTACCTGCTGACCTCGCAGAGCTCTACAAGACAGATCCTGAAGAGACTTACAATCAGCGCAAGACACAAATCCAATGGATTCGACGATATTGGGCTGAACAATGGTTCAAATACAAGTTCATGACCCAGGAGTACGCTGAGAAGAATGCTATCAAAAGTCCTTGGGGTGATATTCTCTTTCGCGGCCTTCCACCCAAGAACAGAGCTGAAGCTATTGCACAAGGTTTCTATCCTTGTATGGTCCATGGACCTCAGCCTGAAAATGCCGACCCAACGTCATTGCTCTGGTGTCGTGACGATAATCTCTTCAAGCAAAACTTCCAGCTCGCAAAGGCATCGACCAAGGAAAACAAGAAGTCATTGGGATTAGACTTCAACCCTGGTCCCTCTGCTCCCCGTGCTGACGGCTCACGTGATGCAGAACCCAATGTCATCGGTCCTTTCTACAACCTTGATGGCCTCATCACTCACATCGCGGTTCAAGGTGCCCAAGTGGATCATTCTGAAGATGACACTGACACTGATGAAGCCCCTGCTCCTACTCCAGAGCCGCAGAAGCTAAAGAAATCTAAGGCTTCAAGATCAGCTGCTCCTCCAAAAGCTTCACGTGCGAATAATCGCCACCGCACCTCCACGAAGGCAGTGTGCGATCGAAGATCAATCACGCATCTCCAAGAAGACGGAGAAGAAAAAGAAAATCGTCAGACATTCTGATCAGACATTGACTCCTGCTGCTATTATGCTAGAAGAGCACATTGATCTATCCAACGATGAAGATCTTGCAGATGATGCTCTTGAGCAACTGATCAATAGCAAGGAAGAAGCTGAGATCTTCAATGATTTGCCTCTCTTTGATGTGGCAATCATCCATCACTTCATAGATGAGTGGTTTGACAACCCAAATCTCAGCTTTGAAGATCTGCAACTTCCCATTGGCCTCAGCGTCTCCTTCAATGGCGCCATTTCTTCTGAGCTAGCTCTCGCTCAGCATCTCGTTGAACTGAAGCACAAGATCGACTATGAGAAGGCTCAGTTCAAGAAGCATGTGGCAAAGCTCAGCGTGCAAGATGTCAAGAACTTTAAGACCATGTTGCACGAGCTCAAATAAGCCTTTCACAAGAAGCGCGACGAAGCTAAAGGCTCTCGTGAGCGCATGAAGAGCCTGGCTGACAAGTGTGTACTAGCCTACAATGAGGCTGAGAAGCGCAAGGCTCTTGGCCGTCCTGGCATTGACCCCAGAATGGTTGCAAAGAAGAAGAAGCCATCAACTGATCAAGCTGAACCATCAAGGCAAGAACAACCTCGCATAGTCTTCCCAAGCAGCATGACTGGCTCGAAGCCAAAGGTCAGATCAACCGCTTCTGAACAGAAGAAGACGAGGGCTGCCGAGGCTGAAGCCAGAAAAAGGAAAAATCCTGAAGCCTCTGATGTTGCTCCCTCCAAGAAGAAGCGCAAAACCAAGAAGAATCGGGCTGCTTCCACAGAGCCCTTAGTTGTTGAACCTATCTCAGTGGTTCGACCTGCATCTGAACACCAAGAACGATGAATGATAGTTCATGAGCCTGCTTCCACAGAGGCTCCTGAAGCTGAAGACATTCCAGCAGTTGATCCCATCACTGCTGAAGACATTGGTCACCATGACAATGTTGAAGATGATGACGTTCTTCCTCAGATCAAACATAACCTGGTATCATCGCCTGTTCCCACGAACAGCGAACTCATCAGCATTGGTCGTCCTCTGACGCCAATTGCTCAGGATGCATCATGGGCTGATCACCCACAATAACAAGACTCCCTGTGTACTCCCCAACAACAACAAGTCACACCACCTGTCCAAGAAGAAGAGGAAGACCTTGAGGCCCAGCCAACTCCATCTCCAAAGGCGTTCCAGAAGGCTTCGCAAAGGACCAAGGCCACAAGTCCCTCTTCCGAGCGTTCCAGAAGGAGAAGTGCACCACCAAACTGTTGCACGTCAAGTGTTTCCAGAAGCCACTCCAACTGTGAATGTCTCAGAGTCTGAAGCCAAAGCTGCTAAAGACAATCCGACTGCATCAGCCGATGACAACCCAGTACAAGAACGTGTTCCTACACCACCAATTACTGAAGAAGCTGTTCCTGAAGTGAACATGACAGTGCCGGACCCTCCAGCTCATCAAGTAGAGGTTGAAAATCTTGAGGCTGCCACCACCAACAAAAATGAAGCCAATGACATAGTCATGGCTGAAGCGAATGTGGAGCCTGCTCCAACCAATGTGCCCGAAGCCAATGATACAACTGCTCCTGAAGCCCCTGTTGTGCAACCTGAAGCCACTGTTGTTGCCACTGCTCCTGTTCCGCCACCAAGGCCCTACACAATTGAGCAAGCCTACAACTATGGTCAGTTAGTCACTGTCAGATGGCCCGTTCTGGTCCCTCCGCCTCATGCCTCTGGTCCTCAGTTTGAATATCATATTGGGCATAGGCCTCTGGTCCGTAAACCAAAGCCAAGGCGCCAAGGTTCCTGTGTGCGCCACCTCTCGGGGTCCTTCAATGCAAATGGCTTCAAAGCCCACAACACCTTCTTTGACAGAGCAAAGAACCCCTACTCAAGGCCAAGAATATCATCGGATCGTTTACGAGCTATCAACAAATGAAGCTATTACTCCTGCGTTCAGTATGATCAAGGGCGATTTTCCCTCATATGCGCCTCGACACTGAAGCCATTGCGGGACTGCCATGCTTAGAAGAAGCACTTGACTGCTTTTCGTGATGCAGTCCGCCACTTTGTGATGCATAAAGAACATTGGAATGAGGAACTTTTGCTTCAATTCTATGCTACCCTCCACATTCGCGGCTACTACAGAGATACGAAGACATGAGTTCTCGAGTGGATGACCGGAAATGTTCATCATGAAGCCAAAGCTCTTGACGTCATTGAGCTTACAGGCCTACCCACTCTCGGAGAGCTATTCGAACCTAATTGTCAACTCTACCGCAATGCACTGGAGAGCATCTTCCATAAGCCAGAGCCCAACATGAGTGAGATGTTGAGCATGATGAAGCCTTTGCCACCGATTGAATACCCAACGGAGTTCTTTGTTGATGACCTTGAGTATCTGCCTCGCGCAATATATCACATCATTAGGCGAACTCTATGGCCTATCAAAGGGCATTCGTCATCTGCAAAACTTGAAGGAGCCATAAAGACATTGGTCTTTTACATCCTCAATGGCATCAGCTTCAATACACAAGAATTCTTCATCCGGCAATTGGCTGCATCTGGTTCTGATCTTTTTGGCATGAAATTCTATGCTCCATGGGTCATGCGCCTCATCAAGCTACACTTTGCTGTCAACTATCAGCCCTCTGCTCGCAATCATCTGATATTTCTACCCGAGGTTGATATGTCAGTTGAAGCCATATACCCTGAGCCTGCCAAAACGCCACTTTGTCTTCAAAATGCAGATCACCACAGCTTCTCTCAACCCATGGAAGGCATCCAAGCAGTATCTCGTGTCTATCCAATGGTTGGGAACACTCGTATGCCTCACCGTGCACAAACTGAAGCTGCTGAGAGCACAATAGCCCAAAGGCCTCGGAAGCGCTCTCGTGTCCTAAATGACCGAGAACTTCTTGTGGCACTGAATCAGAAACAAGAGAAGTATCACTTTTGGCTCAAGCAACAGATGCAAAGCCTCTTAGTGGACGTCAATCGCATTCGAAATCTTGCCACCAAGAATGCTTTTGTCACTCACGAGACTTGTCGTCGATCATGGAAGAGTTTGACATTGCTCAGTGCTGAAGCAGATCTTCAAGACGATGGCTTCACGGAAAGATTCCAGTTTGACTCCCCTCCTCCACGGAATGTTGTCTTACGTCGAACTCCATCCCTTGAAGACTCTGAGTATTCTTCCTCCGCGGCAACTGTGAATGCCAGAGTGATCGATGATGAAGCCGATGCTACTTCACCGCCCCCTACTTGCGCATCGACACTGCACCAAGTTCGTCTGCACCGCCAAACAACAATGACAACCCTGCTGCTTCACCTTCTCCTGATGAAAGCGAGTAGATGCTCTATGTCTTCAAACCTTTTTGGTCCTTACTGACAAAAGGGGGAGAAACATATGAGTTTGATAGTCTTCAAGCGGGTTCATATGGGCGGTTGCTTTATATTTTGCCTAGTGTTTACAACTCTCGCTTTTGATAAATTTGGTTCTTTGAGTTGTAACACTTAAACCTGATGGTCGTCTGCTACTTATTTGCTTTTCTGTGATGCGATGATAAATTCCGCATGTGCGATGATAACTTCCGCACTTAGATCGTTCTGCAGACGTCCATTTTTCATTATGCATGTCATTCTCTTAGTTATATCATTTCATGCATGATGAATTATCTTCATAAGTTGAAGAGGATCTCCACAAGTACAACCTGCCATGTGCATTTGCATTCCAAAAGCAAATTACTTATATGCACATCTTCAGGGGGAGCCCTTGCCACTTATGAAGACAATACCCTATCCTTTACAATTTCACATAGTTTATCCCCGTTGAAAACTTCAACCAGTTTGTCATCAATCACCAAAAAGGGGGAGATTGTAAGTGCATCTAGTGCCACCCCCAGTTGGTTTTGGATGACGATAGATTTGGTTGAGGGATTAATGTGTTTGTGAGAATTGCAGGATAACACAGGTAGTGTCCCTCATTGATTCGGGTTACCTACTGGAGATGACCCCTAAAAATGTATGAAGACATTGAAGACAATGGTGGTATATGAAGGTATTCATATTGAAGACTATGACAAGAGAAGACATTGAGTGAAGACTATGGAGCGCGAAGACTGTTTCTTCTGTGTTGAGTCATAGGAACCACCGTACTGTTAAGTGGGGTCCAAGTGAACAAAGTCGGAATGATCAAGTGATGCTCAACCCAAATCCTATGTTTTGAGCGAAGACAATGAGAGCAAATCTTATCCAGAGCTGGATGAGTCAACTTTGCTTGTAGCCCAAGTAAAGTTGCCGTGTGTGTTTGAAATCTGACCGTTGGAACACGTGTCAGTTCCTGAGTGACCCAGGGTCATTTCGGACATATCAGGTCGGGTTGCCTAGTGGCTATAAATAGCCCACCCCCTACACCATAAATTGGTGGCTGGTCAGAGTTAGTGCACGACTTTTGTCGTTTGAGAGCAACCCACCTCGAAGCCTTTGAGAGAGAGAAATCCCTGCGAGGATAAAGCCCAAACACCCAGAGTCAAAGAGTGTTAGGCATCACTGAAGTCTTTCTGTCTGCGTGACCTGAAGACTTATTACACTTGAGGACTGTGAATCCTCCAGCCGGTTAGGCGTCGTGTTCTGAGCATCCAAGAGTCATTGTGGATCGCCGGTGAACGAAGTCTGTGAAGGTTTGGGAGTCTACCTTGAAGACTTAACAGAGTGATTGGGCGAGGACTGTGTGTCCTTAGCTCAAGGGGAATAAGGTGAAGACGCGGTCTGCTGAGTTGAATCTCAGCCTCCCTAACTGCACGCATAGCTTGTCACGGCAATCGAACTGGTCCAACAAATCCTATGTCTTCAACAAGTGACCGGTTCTATCCTCTCCCTTCCTTTACTTAGAGTTTGTCTTCGTGAAGTCATTGCACATTTTTCATACTGTTTGACTTCATTGCTTGACTACTATAGTTGTTTGGCTTCATACTATCTTCCATCCTCATCCTTACTACTAAGCTGCTATTAGTCTTTGTACTTTCACATTACTGCATACTTGACTATGGTTTGCTTGTTGTAGTTTATCTTCCGCTGCATATCAATTAGGTCATTTCTATTGTTTGTCTTCGAAACTTCCACGTTTTGAAGACTTCCATAAAAATCACCTATTCACCCCCCCCCCCTCTAGTCGATAACTAGCACTTTTACTTGTTGTAGGTAAAGCGAACGTTAAGCGTGCGTAAAATTGTATTGGTGGTCGATAGAACTTGAGGGAATATTTGTTGTACCTTTAGCTCCTTGTTGGGTTCGACACTCTTACTTATCGAAAGAGGCTACAACTGATACCCTATACTTGTGGGTTATCATGTTACAAATTGAAGCTGTTGTAGTTGATGTTGTGCAAACTAAGCCTCATTTAGATGTTGTGGTGACAACTAAAGCTGTCCTAGATGGTCCAGTGAAGAAAACCAGGAGCTTGAGTGAACTAGGTGTTGTACCCATCATAGGATCAACAAGTGCCAAGAAAAAGAAGAAGAAATCGAGTGGTAAGAAGAAGTAGAAGTGAAATATTGTTCTTGTCTGAATAAAAAAACTTGCCTGGATTTGTGTAAAAAACTTTCCTGAATTTGTGTAATGCTATTTTTACTTTGATGGGTATTTGTGTAACTCTATTCAAATTCTAGCCGAATTTCAAATTTGAGACAGAATTCAAATGTGAAGTTGTTTAGTTTGGGTATTGATGTTACAATGATTTCTCAAATATTATGCATGTTAGGTGATCAATCCGATGACTTTTTGTTGAGTGAAATACTAGTCATGAAAAATGTGCTCCAAATGAGCTTCAAAGCTAGGATAAACACCCTATTTCCAAGCAATTTTTTTCGAACCTTCTCTAAATGAGCCAAAAATCAAAACTTGAATTCCAGTGTGCAAATATAGGGTCCATGCCCAATATTGGATCGTTTGGATAAACTATGACATGCTTAACCCTAAACCCTAACCTGAATCCCACACAACCTCGTTCGTGATAGCTAGGTTTTCTGAAGGGTTTTTCATGAATATACCCGTAGACCAGGTTTCTTATTTTTTCCAGCAACCTAGTAACATAAAACGATGATGGGTGCAAGGTTCATATTTTTATGATTTTTCAAATTAATTATGGTCAACCCTAGCCCTCATAACCCCTTCAAAACCCCTCAAACCCTAGCCAAAACCCCGCATCCTTCTGGCTCGTTGGATATTTGCGAATGGACGGTGTGGATCAGGCGATAGGGCAACATCAGCGGTCCGAGTGAGGCGCTCTGATTAGCCGTATTCGACAACGCTGGATCACCCCCAACCATTTCTGACCATTGGATCGTGATATGTCTCCAACGTATCTACTTTTCCTAACACTTTTCCTCTTGTTTTGGACTCTAATTTGCATGATTTGAATGAAACTAACCCCGGACTGACGTTGTTTTCAGCAGAACTACCATGGTGTTGTTTTTGTGCAGAAATAGAAGTTCTCGGAACGGAACGAAACTTTGCGAGGATTTTTTATATCAATAAAGATAATTTCTGGAGCCAAGAACCACTGGAGCGGGGCACCTGGGTGGGCACAACCCACCAGGGAGCCCCCCCTCCAGTCGCGCCCAGGTGGGTTGTCCCCACCTGGTGGCCCCGCAAACCTTGAAACTGACGCTATAAAATCACATTTTTCCAGAAAAAAATCAGGGAGAAAGAATTATCGTGTTCCACGAGACGGAGCCGCCCTTACCTCCTTTTCTTCGTCGGCAGGTCAGATCTGGAGTCCGTTTAGGGCTCCGGAGAGGGGGATCTTTGATCTTCATCATCACCAACCCTTCTCCATCACCAATTCCATGATGCTCCCCACCGGGAGTGAGTAATTCCTTCGTAGGCTCACTGGTCGGTGAGGAGTTGGATGAGATTCATCATGTAATCTAGTTAGTTTTGTTAGGGCCTGATCCTTAGTATCCACTATGTTTTGAGATAGATGTTGCTATGACTTTGGTATGCTTAATGCTTGTCACTTTGGGCCTGGGTGCCATGATTTCAGATTTGAACCGTTTATGTTATCACCATTATATCCATGTCCTAGATCAGATCTTGCAATTTATAGTCACCTACTACATGTTATGATCCGGCAACCCCGGAGTGACAATAGTCGGGACCACTCCCGGTGATGACCGTAGTTTGAGGAGCTCATGTATTCATTGTGTGTTAATGCTTTGTTCCGGTTTTCTATTAAAAGGATGCCTTAATATCCCTTAGTTTCCAATTGGACCCTGCTGCCACGGGAGGGTAGGACAAAAGAAGTCATGCAAGTTCTTTCCATAAGCACGTATGACTATTTACGGAATACATGCCTAATATTTATGAACTGGAGCTAGTGTCGTATCGCCCTAAGTTATGACTGTCACATGAAGAATATCATCCAACAAATTACTGATCCAATGCCTACGAATTTATCTTATATTGTTTCTGCTAGGTTACTACCGCTGCTGTTACTATTGCACTTGCTACAAAGTTACTGTTATCACTGTTACCATTACTATTGCTGCTACTATTATCAAAACTATCATACTACTTTGCTACTGATCACTTTGCTGCAGATAATTAATCTCCAGGTGTGGTTGAATTAACAACTCAACCGCCAATACTTGCAAATATTCTTTGGCCCCCTTGTGTCGAATCTATAAATTTGGGTTCAATACTCTACCATCGAAAACTTTTGCGATCCCATATACTTGTGGGCTATCAGATCGCTGTGCATCGAACAGTGTGGATCAGCCTGCAGAGCCACGTCGACGATCCGCGTGAAGCTAGTTTGGCACTGTGATTGGTTGGATTTGAAAACGCCTATTTTTGCACTTTGTTTGTACTGCGCTCAAGGGTGGGATGCTGCCATGCATGCACGCTGTTGGGCTGTGGTAAAGAAGCCCACCTGTTGGACCTTTGGACCGAATGTTGCCACGCCTCCCTCTAGCCGCCCTATCCAGTGATACGTCTCCAACGAATCTACAATTTATGAAGTATTCATGCCATGTTTATAACAATTTTATATGGTTTTGGTATGATTTGCATGGAACTAACCCGGACTGACGTTGTTTTCAGCAGAACTACCGTGGTGTTGTTTTTTGTGCAGAAATAAAAGTTCTTGGAATTGGACGAAACTTTTTGACGGTTTTTTTGGAACAAAACAGACCCCCGAAGCTTCGTGGAAGGACCAGAAGGTGAAGGAGTAGGGCACAAGACACCGGGGCGCACCTGGGCCCTTGCCCGTGCCCCGGTGGGTTGTGATCACCTCGAGGCCCATCTTACCATGAAAGCGACGCCAAAATCCTATAAATAGAGAAACCATTAGAAGTAGCCCTAGATCAGAAGTTCCGCCGCCGCAGGCCTCTGTAGCCACCGAAAACCAATTTAGACCCCGTTCCGGCACCCTGCCGGAGGGGGGAATCATCACCGGTGGCCATCTTCATCATCCCGGCGGCCACCATGATGAGGAGGGAGTAGTCCACCCTCGGGTCTGAGGGTTTGTACTAGTAGCTATGTGTTTAATCTCTCTCTCTCTCTCTCTCTCTCTCTCTCTCTCTCGTGTTCTTGAGATGTCACGATCTTGATGTATCGTGGGCTTTGTTAATATATTCGGAGCATATGGTGTTTTCCACTCTCTATCTTGTGATGAATTGAGTTTTCCCTTTGAGATTTCGTTGTTATCGGATGGAATGCTTTTATGGATTTGAGAACACTTGATATATGTCTTGCAATTGAATACTCGTGGTGACAATGGGGTATCGTATTGATTCACTTGATATATGTTTTGGCACTCAACTCGCGGATTCCTGAGGTGACATTGGGGTAATCTATGCATAGGGGTTGATGCATGTTCTTGTCTTTAGTTTCTCCGGTAGAAATCTCGGGGCACTCTTTTAAGTTCTTTGTGTTGGATTGAGTATTATGAATATGAATTTGCTTTGGTGTTATTTTAGTACGGACTCTAGGATAGATTGAACGGAAAGAATAGCTTTGTGTTATTTTAGTACGAACTCTTGAATAGATCGAACGGAAAGAATAGCTTTGAGGTGGTTTCGTACCTTACAAACAATTTATTCTTATGTTCTCCGCTAGATAAGAAATTTGGAGCGATTCTTCATTGCACGTTGAGGGATAGTTATATGATCCAATTATATTAGCATTGTTGAGAGATTGCACTAGCGAAAGTATGGACCCTAGGCCTCATTTTTAAGCATTGCAGTACCGTATTTGTGCCTGTTTACTATTTGCTACATTGTTGTTTTTATTTATTCAGATTATAAAAATATATTTCTACCATCAATATTACACTTTTATCACCATCTCTTCGCCGAACTAGTGCACCTATACAATTTGCCATTGTATTGGGTGTGTTGGGGACACAAGAGATTTCTTGTATTTGATTGCAGGGTCGTTTGAGAGAGACCATCTTCATCCTACACCTCCCACGGATTGATAAATCTTAGGTCATGCACTTGAGAGAAAATTGCTACTGTCCTACAAAAACTCTGCGCTTGGAGGCCCAACACGTGTCTACAAGAATAAAGTTGCGTAGTAGACATCAGCCAGCAGGCTACATTACCATGCATGCGAGCGACCAGCCTACAATGCATGCATGCACGGGCGGCACATGCAGAGAAGACCGAGCAGGCGTGAACCCCCGACTGACGGCACAACTGCGTGCACTGAAACGTCGCAGCCTGGCTATTGATGCAACCTTGGGTTTCCCAGGCACGTGTACACACTCCCGATACCACCCAACGCCGCCCGCTCATTACTTCCACTCGGTGTGAAACTAGTCAAAAAACACGTCGCACTGGGGCTATTTAAGAAGAAGAAGTCAATAAAATGTTTGGCACAAAATATTTGAATGATGAGCATGATTGCAATGTTGTTAGTATGAATTCTTTGAATATCCATGATGCTAATGATATGCAAAGCCATAAGCTTGGGGATGTTATGTTTGATGATTATGATATTTTTTGTCCCCCAAGTTTTCATGAGAAAAATTATTATGATGATAGCATGCCTCCTATTTATGATGATTATATTGATGAAAGTGGGTTTGGAAAAGTGTCAACTTTAGGAAGTAATGATCCCACTATTTTGGAGGGTGTTGATTCTTGTTACAATATTGAAAAAAAATGGATTTGGAGAGGTCATGACTTTATTTAGTGATGAATCCACTATTTCGGAAGAGATTTGAATTGACTATGAGAACAAAGTTGCTATCTATGATGATTACGGTGATGACATGTATGCTATATCGAATAATGATAACCATGAAACTTGTCATCATGATTTTAATTTTGAATCGCATGATAGTTATTTTGTTGAATTTGCCCCCACTACTATTGATGAGAATAAATTTGCTTATGTGGAGAGTAATAGATTTTCTATGCTTGTGGATCATGAAAATGATGCTTTATGTGATAGTTATATTGTTGAATTCATTCATGATGCTACTGAAAATTATTATGAGGGAGGAACTTATGCTTTTACATACTGCAATAATATCAAGTTTCCTCTCTATGTGTTGAAATTTTTGAAGTTTTGTTTCTTTTGCCTTCGTATGCTAGTTGATTCTTGTTCCCATAAGTTGTTTTCTCACAAAATACCTATGCATAGGAAGTGGGTTAGACTTAAATGTGCTAGTCATATGCTTCATGATGCTTTGTTTGTGTTTCAACTCTTTACTTTTATGTGAGCATCATTGAAATCATCATGCCTAGCTTAAAAGGCATTAAAGTAAAGCGCTTGTTGGGAGACAACCCAACACTTTTACCTACTGTTTTTGTGTGTTCACATGATTATGCTACTTTATTAATCATTTTTATTGCTTTTGTTTCAATAAAGTGCCAAGTAAAGCCTTTGGGATAGTGTGGATGATAGTTGACTTCAATTTGTGAAAAAACAGAAAATTTTGCACTTAGTCCAGGAAATTTGAAAATTCACTGGATTGTGCTTTTGATCTGAATTTTTATACAGGTTACAGGTATACAAATTCTCTACGTTGTCCTAAGTTTTCAGAATTTTTGGAGTAGCAGAAGTATGGTTGGAGTACAGATTACTTCAGACTGTTCTGTTTTTGACAGATTCTGTTTTCAATGCATAGTTTGCTTGCTTCCTAGTTTCTATGGCTTATATTGCTCAATATAAATTGTGGAAATGATATGCTACAGTAGGCATTGTGTGGAAACAATTATGAATCTTGTCTTTGAAAGTACCAAAGTGAAATGATTTGCTCTTTATCATACTAACCTATCTCACGAAGTTCCGTTAAGTTTTGTGTGATTGAAGCTTTCAAGTTTTGGGTGAGATATCAATATGAGGAGAATAAGGAGTGACAAGACCCTAAGCTTGGGGATTCCCAAGGCACCCCAAAGTAATATTCAAGGAAGATCCAAGCAACTAAGCTTGGGGATGCCTCGGAAGGCATCCCTTCTTTCGTCTCCACATTATCGGTAACCTCACTTGGAGCTATGGTTTCATTCGTCACATGATATGTGTTTTGCTTGGAGCATCAATTTATTTTGTTAGGATTTGCTTTCTGTTATTTATAATAATGTTTTGCAGCTTTTATTTCAATAAAAGTGGAATTGATAGCCTTTACTATGCTTATTTTACAAGCCTACATGTTGCTGTTTGAAAACAGAAAGTTTACCATTGTTGCAAAATTTCCCTAGAAAAGTCAGAATGTGATAAAATGTTGAAACTTTTTGCATAATAAGCTCTGATAAATTTTCTACAGTGTTCTAGAATTTCATAATGTTTGGAGTTAGGGAAGTATTGATACTCTTGCATTCTTTACAGACTGTACTGTTTTGGCAGATTGCTGTTATGTTTGCATATGTTTGCTTGTTTATTGATTTTGTTTGAGGATAGGAGTATTAAATATGCAGAGGCATTTAGTATGCAATGTTGAATAATAATTTTGGTGATTTCCTACAGTGGAGAATGATAAGGTTTTTGCATTGATTTATACTAACTTATCTCACGAGTTCTTGTAGAGTTCTGTGTGGATGAAGTTCTTGAGATTTAGGAAAACCGTGATATGAGAGGAATAAAGAAGACACAAGAGCTCAAGCTTGGGGATGCCCAAGGCATCCAAGTTAATATTCCAATAAGTCTCAAGCATCTAATATTTTTCTTCTTCACCTTTCTTCTTCAACAATTATCAGTTAGTATTGGTTGAGCCTAAGTTTTTGCTTCTTCACATGACGTGTGCTATTCTTGGAATAGCATTTTGTTTTGTTTTTGCTTGCTGTTTTAAGAAAATACTTAGTTCTTAAAGTTTTTAAATAAAATAGAGTCCTCAAATAATTGCCAGGGAGGCTAAGTAAGCAGCATTCACATCTCGTCAACGAAGCTCTTTTCTATGAAATTGCTCTAGTGCTTCACTTATATCTTTTTGAGCAAGGTGTGCTTTACTATTTTTGAAGAAATTCTCTCTTGCTTCACTAAAATTAATTTGAGAGAAAGAAATATTATGCTCATGATCTTCACTTATATTTGTTTGAGATTATCAAAAGCAACACATGAAAATTAGTTCCAAAGTGATAGATATCCAAGAAGGATATAATAAAACTTTCATGAAGATCATTGGACAAAATAAACTTGATTCCTTGTAATAGTTTTGAGATATGTTGATGTGATATGTGAGTCATGTTGATGAGTAATTATGCTTTAGTAAGAATATTGGTGTTAAGGTTTGTGATTCCCTATGCAAGCACGAAAGTCAATAGTCATGCAATGAAATTACATCCTACTTGTGGTGCATTATTCGGTGCTAATTGTGCTTAATGCTCGCTTATGAGATTATTTGTTTCTTGGTTGGTCACTTCTCAATCTTTTGCTCGCCTTCATTTTGCACTAAGTATGATCACTACTCGTGCATCCAAACTCCTTTAAACCAGTTTTGCCACATGAGTCCACTATACCTACCTATATGCGGTATTCTTTTGTTGTTCTAAGCAAATTTGTATGTGCCATCTCTAATTTTCAAAATAAATTTCTCTTTTGTGTGCTCGTACCGCTCGCGAGGCGGTGAGGGGTGGCCAATATTTTCCATGCTAGATGTATTATTCTCAGGATGAGTGTTTATTCACTTGTCATGCACGAGAGTAAGGTAAAGGTATTAGGGATGCCCAGTCCCGAAATGAAAAATGAATTTACTTTATGTTGTCAAATAATAATTTCATTGGAAAGTGTTGGTATGGAGGGCACCCGTGGATACGGTTAGCCATGGAAAGTAAAAGTATGCTGGAAAAAGGAATAAACGTTATTTTCTGTTTGGGATCCGCCTATGATATATCTAGGATGGAAAGTGTTGGGAGCTCTAAGTCATTTTCGTTGGTGGGAAAAGTATGCCTCTCAAGATGTTTCTTATCTCTCAATTTTCGGTTTGAGCTCTGGCACCTTTACAAATCCCTACTTCCCTTTGCGAAGGGCCTTTATTTTAATTTATGCAATTTTTATTTTTAATTTGAGTCTCCATCTTCTCTTATAAAGCACCAACTAGGAGGCACTATGATCGTACTTGAGCATTGGGTGTAGCTAATATGCGAGTGTGTTTCATGAATGGATCGATGATTGAGCATGATGGGCTAGGGATAACTTATTTTAGCGTTGATATTTTGAAAGACATGGTTGATTGTTGCTATGCTTGAGTATTAAAGTCCTCATGTCAAAACTAGACTATTGCTTGGAACCATATAAAATTCCAAATGTCCATGCTACAAAAGAAAAGAGTTTATGATGAATATGATAGGTAGCATTCCACAACAAAAAATCCATTTTCAATTGCTACTTTATCATGATAAGTTTTATGAGAAAGAGTTGTTGTTATGATGCTAGGAAAAGTGATTGAAATTATCATTGATCAAACTTATGCACTTTGCTAGCATTCACACTTCATAAATTATTTGTTTTATCATTTACCTACTCGTGGACGAGTAGGAATTAAGCTTGGGGATTGTCGGTGTCAAAACCGGCGGATCTCGGGTAGGGGGTCCCGAACTGTGCGTCTAGTCGGATGGTAACAGGAGACAAGGGACACGATGTTTTTACCCAGGTTCGGGCCCTCTCGATGGAGGTAAAACCCTACTCCTGCTTGATTAATATTGATGATATGGGTAGTACAAGAGTAGATCTACCACGAGATCAGAGAGGCTAAACCCTAGAAGCTAGCCTATGGTATGATTGTTGTTTGTCCTATGGACTAAAACCCTCCGGTTTATATAGACACCGGAGAGGGTTAGGGTTACACAGAGTCGGTTACAATGGGAGGAGATCTACATATCCGTATCGCCAAGCTTGCCTTCCACGCCAAGGAAAGTCCCATCCGGACACGGGACAAAGTCTTAAATCTTGTATCTTCATAGTCCAGAGTCCGGCCAAAGGTTATAGTCCGCCATCCGGACACCCCTAATCCAGGACTCCCTCAAGAGCCCACGAACCTGGCTTCAATGACGATGAGTCCGGCACACAGATTGTCTTCGGCATTGCAAGGCGGGTTCCTCCTCCGAATACTTCATAGAAGATTTTGAACACAAGGATAGTGTCCGGCTCTTTAAAATAATTTCCACATACCACCATAGAGAGAATAATATTTACACAAATTCAACCTGCTGACATATTCCGCAGCGTGACATCACACCACGGCTGTCGTGGAATTGTCACGGCAGATGTCCTCATGAAAGGACTTAGTCGTAGGGCCATCGTACGGGTTAACCTAGAGGGGTTAAAGCGGACACAAGAAACGGGAATTATACTGGTTCGGCCCCTTCGATGAAGGTAAAAGCCTACGCCCAGTTGTGATGTGATTGATATGATTTGGCGACTAGGGAGCAATAGCTTTGCCTTAGCCTCAATTCTCTGTCCCAACTTCGCCGCCGGGTCGTCCCCTTATATACGGGTTGGCCTTGCGGCGGTGTCTGAAGTCCCGATCCGGCTCATACAAGCGTCCGGCTCGGTCTCTTCTTTCTTAACTTACAACACAAGTTACAATACTAAGGCGGTTTACATAAATGGACCTTAATTCTCCTCTGGGCTCCGGGCCTCCTCCGTGGGCCTGAATCATGGATTTAGGTAAACCGGCCCTTCGGGCGGTTCACGCTCGATAGTTGTATCCCCAACATTAGGCCCCGGATTGACATGAACCGGTTCATGTTAATCTTCAACACCTTCAGGAAACTCTTGATCTCTTTTCACATTTTGTAAACCGCCAGCTGCTTGAACCGCCGTGATGTCATCTTCCGATCCGCGTGTCAGGGTGTCTTGACGTCATTTTTAATAAAGAAATCCAAGCAATAAGATTCCCGCATTTAATGCCATCCGGAAATCGAGGCGGCTGCACCGTCCGCCGCTTTTGACTCCTCGAATCTCGCGCCCGTTGATTGCTCCGGTTCCTTATAAATAGACCGGCCGCCTCCTGTCTCTTCTTCTTCTCCTTCCTCGCGCCGCTCCAGTCTTGAAGCTCCGCCGTCGCCTCCGACCTTCGAACGACGCGTCAGCGCCGGGCCGCCGCATCAACCTGACCGTATCAGAGGCTTCCGACGCTCCTCCTCGGCTTCGCTCATCAGGTAAGGTCCTTTTCAACCCCTAGATCGCATTCAGAGACCCTGTTCATCCCGCAGCTCATCTCGGTTTCTTCACACCTGCTCCGCCATGGCCATGCAATCCCGATCGTATATCACATGCGGGGACTGCCCGCCGTCCATCTATCCTTTCACGCATCGGCTTTTTTCCGTAGATCCTCGAGTTTAGAATACCCGAACCCTCCTGTTCTTTACGAGGTTTGCATAGGTCGTGAAGGTTTTTTCTTCTTTGGAACTTGGTAGATCTTGATTACTTCCCTTCGCATGTGAAAACTGTTTACATCCATACTTAGCAGTTTTCAATTACGCCTTATTCGGCGGTTTAACTTTTGATAGCTAATCCGTCACTCCATTAGCCCTCGCTTAAACCGGAATGGGAGGCCGGCCGCTGAATCGCCGGTTTAACAATGCATAATATGCCTGAACCGCTTTCTCCTTTATTCCACAGCTTAGTCTTCCGGAATGGCTCCTCAATTCTCAGCTTGCAATTGGGTCGGTCAAAAATCAACTGAAACGCAAACTCAACGGCTATGTCACCACCGGCGGTTTGGCTCCAAAAATGCCCTCCTTTGGCGTGTTCCGGATGGCGAGTTTCCTCCGGAGCCACAAGAGGGAGAAGTAATTGTGTTTATGCAGCATTTAGACCGGGGTTACGCCGCCCGGTTCAAAATTTTCGGGGCGTCCTTGCAAGCTTGCAACTCCATCCGCAGGATATCGGCCCGAACTCTGTGTCAAACATATGCAACTTTCAAGTCTTCTGTGAAGTCTATCTTCAGGAAGAGCCCTCTGTGGAGCTATTCCGGGATTTCTTTCACTTGAACCGCCGTACGGAGTTTTCTGATGGTCCCAACACATAACTAGGCGGCGTTTCAATCGAGAAAAGGAAGAAAGCGGACTTTCCTCACGCCAAACACCACAGCCATCCAAAGGATTGGAACCAAACCTGGTTCTATTGCGGAACACCGCTCCTCGCCAACGAGAATCCCTTGCCGATTCTTGTCCTCACCGGCTCAAGAACAACCATCCGCTGCCTTTACGCTTAATCGCCGCGGAGCGGAAGAACTTTGCACCTCGGATCATAAAACTCCGGGCTCTAATGGCCAATGGACTAATCGGCGTGGACCTTGTGCGATCTTTGGGTTTCTTGGGGCATCTTGCCCTTAAGCCGCCGGCCGGATTGATGCACGAGTATCTTGGCAGCCTCAAAGACCCTCAAAGGCGTCACGAATTACCAATAACTGAAATTGAGGTTACTGAGGGTAAAAAGATGCTTGATGAACCAATCTCCGTCTGCAGCCCTAACCGGGTTGGCTCCGTTACGTGTTGCCAACCCGCCACCTGCGGTAAGACCTTGCTCACCGCTTTTGGGCTTTTAACATTTTGTTGATATTCATTAATCCTTGCTACCTCGCGGTGACAGCTCATACGGAGACGGACCAAACCGGCCCGAGCTCCGTATAAAGTCCAAGGCTACCAAAAGGCTGGCAAGAAAACCGACGGTCTTGATCCGCGGAAGAGGAAGAATCTGAAGTCGAGGTAAAACTTGATATCCTTACGAGGGAGCCGCCAGAACCGGCTCTCCTCCTTGTGTTTCTTCTTATGATTTACCCTCTTATTCTTCCCTTCAACGACAAATTTAATTCGAGGATGATGCGAAGCCAGCCATGCCGACCATTTTGAGGTAATCCTTCTTTCTTCCGACCCGACCTCGTGTCGGTTAAAAGAATTCGTCGCTGTTCGGAAAGTGAAAAATCTCATTCCTATGCTTATCTCGAAGACACGGAGGCTAAAGAGCGCCTGCATAACCCGGCACGATGGTCAACAGATTCTCTCCTCCGGTTTACGGATACACCAACCGGAAGCGTCGTCGAGGTGACTTGTTCTCTGAAAAGCGTTATCCCTTAAAGGTTTCTTCCGATGTCCTCTCAATCCGTCGACCCGAATTATCAGGCCTCTTCCAACTCCTCCGGCGGTTCATCAACCACGCATAGCGCCTCCGCTTAAAGTTGCTGCGGGGTATGTAACTGCTGCCCATCGATTCGATTTACAACTGCCTTGGTTGATTTGCCTTAATCCAATTACGAACATTGCAGCACCAAGGCTCGCTTGAGTAAGAAAGCGAAAACCCTTGACCCTCTGCGGATGTTGATCCAGAAAAACCGGAACAAGCCCACGAAAATCCTGAAGTCGCCAAAGATAGCTACGGCGAGTTGTACAAAGACGATCTTGCCGATCCGTCGGAAGCTGAACCGGAGGTCCAAATGGAAACTTCACAAATTGCTCCACCAAACCCGCCGATAGAGCGAGTCGTAACGATTGAACCGCCGAGCCGTAGTAAGCAAACATCAAGCCCAAAGAAGACCGCCGACAATGGCGATGTTATTGTGACGGGTATCGCTATCTGCTCCTAGCCAACGGTCGCTTTAACAAAACATAGTGCCAAGGGCGAGTCGGCCGTGAGTAAAGATAAAGGAAAACAGACACTGTCGACTTACGGCAACTTCTCCGCCCAAGAACTGCACTCCGGGTTTACGAACCGGCTCTATACCAGCCGTGACCTTGAAGCTGATGCAGTAAACCGGATGAAGGACCGCTATGAGGTAATGAATTATGTCTTTCCTGTACTTTAGCTGTATAGTATCCCCCAAGGGTCGGTTCAACTTAGCATAGTTAAACCGGGACTTGAATTCTGTACCCAAATGGAAAACTGAGAACAATTAGCCATTAGCCCCCAAGTGCCAAGGTGAATATGTATATTGAACTTGGGACTTGATAATGAGACACCTAACATGCTTCCTTTGTTACGAGAATGAAATAGAGCGACAAAGCGTGCAACTCAAAGACCTGCGAGCCAATCTGGAGACTCGACAAGCAGAAACCACTAAGGCCAAGGGCGAATTGAGAACGGCCTTGGCCAATATGGAACAGTTGAAGGAGTGGTATAAATCCGAGCGGGCCAATTGGGACACCGAGAAGGCCGGTTTGAAAAACGGGCGGAAGAAGCGAAGCAGCCCTTAAACCGGTGGTGAAGAGCTTACAGGACTCAAGCGCCAAGTGCATGCCATGACCTCTGCCGTCTTTGGTAAGAAACTATGCAGCGACTATCTTAATTTTGATATTTCCGCGGTTTATCCTGAGTTGTCTTAAACCGGTGCGAGCAAGCGTATTGCACATATGGGCTCGATGTTGGAAGAAGCTCAAGGCCGCTTATACGCTGATTGAGCAGCTGTATACCGGCGCCAATGAGTCATATGTGCTACATCATACGACAACACGGCGCCGTCCCTCGATCGGAGAAACCACGACGGTTGTCCATGGTTCCGGGGCAGCTTGAAGAGTTGAAGCGATCCGCGGCTCGGTGGCACCTTCTTGGCTCGGCAGCGCCAAGGCGTGGATAGCAGATCTTGATCCGGTGACATAGCCAAAGGTTTCTCGGTGCTCAAGAGAATGGTGAAGCCTTTGATAACGGCATACAAGCGGATCACAAAGGAAATCGTCATTGGCGAGTCAACTGGGAGACGAAGCCAACTGACGGTTCACCGCTCCTTTTATGGCGCCAACAACAAGCGGGTGGATTTTGTCATCCACGAAGTGCGAGCCTTGTTCCCCAATCCGTAAGCACACTTACGCCCAGCGTTGATCCGGCTGAGCTGATAAGTGAAGAAGCATCTTCGTGCCTTAACCCGGATTGGTGGTCTACCAATGACTTCCGGGCTTTGGGTGAGGAATAAGAAGAAGTTGAACCGGCGTCAGCGCCCCTCTACCTCACGTCAACCCGGTGAGCGGCGTAATTCGTCAAGCCGGGTGGCGCCTCCAAGCTTCAAGGCATAACCCCACATGAAACGCCGGGCCTCAAAAGGCTTTGTAATAGGATAGTCGATGCTTTGTTTTGAACAATGCCGTTACAACCTCGGTCTGTAAACTTTTGCATGGCGGTCTTTGGATACTTTGGTTTTGAAGTAGTGAATCACGCAACATATTTTGCACTGCAATCACAAATTCTTAAACCGCCATGGCGGCTTGCGCCTCTAGCCGGATTGTGATACCAATATATTTATATAAGAAAATATCGAGGTATACGATCAAAATTTTGTGATACAAACATACACGCGATGTCGGGCACAGTTGGCTTTAGCCAATCACGAAGCGGAGGCTTTATAAACCATCACCGTCAAAGGAGAACAATCCTGTGTGTATAATACCGATTTACCGTGTAAATCGTGTCGGGTATGATAAGCCCCCTGTTACTCCATAATGGGATGTTAATAGCAAAATCAAACCGGAACAATCAATCGCCGGAAAAAAATGGACCAAATTCTGAAAACTTGAATCCGGTTGAAAGAAGGTTTGTCGGTTTAAGACAACAAACAAAAGTCAAATTATATGTATATAAAAAACACATGGAAGCAAAAACAATAACAAAGACTGTTTGCAAGAAGAGGCTTTATTGAGTCTGATCAGATGGCGTTACCATGGTCGGACAGGACCAAGCTCCCTATAAGGTGTAGCGATGGTTCAAGTCAGCCAGTCCCCAAGCGACATCGTGGCATTACGCCGATCAAGTGGCATTGCATTGGTTCGGGTTCGACCAAGCCCCAAGTGATTCTATGGCCTTAGGCCGACCAAGAGGCGTGTTGGTTCAGGCGTGACCATGTCCCCAAGTGATCTGGTGGCTTCGCTGTCAAGAGGTGTTGCATTGGTTCGGACACGACCAAGCCCCCAAATGATCTGGTGGCTTTCGCCTGCTAAGAGGTGTTGCATTGGTTCGGACACGACCAAGCCCCCAAGTGACAAAAATTTCACAAAAGCAAGGCCGAGGGTTAAACCGGAGGCCGCTTCACGACAGCATCTCCATGTACCCAAACCGGACTTTGATACAGAACAGATACCCCGCTTTAGCCGAGGATCCGGTTTATTGCTTTTATTCATAATATATACATTGTCTTAATATGTACATAAGTGGAGCCAATGGCTCGGTATAATAAGGCGAAGATGAGCTATGTTCCACGGCTCGTTGGTCGCCTCCTCGGCGTCGCGTGAGTCCTTTTCGCTCTCGAACATCAATCAGATAGTAGGACCCGTTGTATAGATTCTTGCTGACCACAAAAGGCCCCTCCCAAGGTGGGGATAGCTTGTGCATATTTTTACGGTCTTGAATGAGCCGCAGCACTAAATCTCCTTCACGAAAGGTTCTGGTTTTAACCGCCGGCTGTGATACCGGCGAAGATCCTCTTTGGTAAACCGCCCGAACGAGCGGCTGCCATATCGCGCTCTTCATCCGGTCGATCCAAATCATCTTGCCGTGCTGCCTCGCTATCTGCCTCAACATAAGCTGCCACTCGAGGCGTAGTCGTGACGGATATCGCTGGGAAGGACCGCCTCCGCTCCATAGACCATAAAGAACCGCGTGTATCCGATTGGATCGGTTGGGGGTAGTATTTATACTCCATATCACCGATGGTAGCTCTTCCACCCAACAACTTTGGCGTCCTCTCTAAAGGGACCATAAGTCGGGTTTAATACCTTTCAAGATCTCCTGATTAGCTCGTTCCGCTTGACCATTGGATTGCGGGTGGGCTACGGAAGAAACATCAAGTCGGATGTGCTCTCGTTCACAAAATTCCTTCATAGCTCCTTTGGACAAATTGGTGCCATTGTCCGTGATGATCTTGTGTGGAAACCCAAACCGAAAATCACCTTTTTGATGAACTGAACCACCGTGGCTGCATCACACTTGCTAACAGGCTCTGCCTCCACCCACTTTGTAAATTTATCAACCGCCACCAGGAGGTGGGTCTTTTTATCCTTGTACCTTTTGAAAGGCCCAACCATATCCAACCCCAAAGTCGCATAAGCGGCCAAGTAATTGGAATCATCCTCAATTCTTGGGCTGGCACATGAGCACGCTTTGGAGAACTTTTGGCAACCATCACATCGTCGACCAGATCCTCCACATCGGCATGGGCGGTCAACCAATAGAAACCATGGCGGAACGCTTTGGCCACCAAGGACTTTGAACCGGCGTGGTGACCACATTCCCTTCATGGATCTCTCGCAATATCTCACAGCCCTCTTGAGGGGGACACACAGTGAAACGCATACGACACACCGCAATGGTGCAACTCGCCATTAACAATGGTCATAGACTTAGACCGCCGAACTATCTGTCGGACCAAGCGTCTCATCTTACGTAACTTCGCCCGGTTCATGTATGCCAAATAAGGGAGCGCCCAATCCGGAATGACATGCAGGGCCGCCACCAATTGAGCCTCCGGATCAGGGATAGCCAAATCAATTTCATCAGAAGCTTAAGCGGCGGATTGTGCAGCACATCAAGGAAGGCGTTAGGCGGGACGGTTTACGTTGAGAGCCCAGCCGGCTTAAAGCATCAACCGTTCTTCCGACGATCCACATGGTCCACGATATCCTTTAAAATGTCCTGCAACAACATCCACCTCCCGACGATATGCAGCCATGAGTGGATCTTTGGAATCCCAAGTACACGATACTTGTTTGGGCCACCAAGTCCGAGTCACCAAAGCATTTAACCCGGCTGAGATTCATTTCCTTAGCCATCCGGAGACCATGGAGCAAAGCTTCATACTCAGCTGCATTGTTAGTACAAGGGAACATTAGGCGGAGAACGTATGAGAACTTGTCACCTCGCGGGGAAGTTAATACGACTCAGCCCGAGCCCCTCAATTGCTGGACCCATCAAAGTGGATGTTCCAATAAGTATGATCCGGCTTCTCTTGGTAGCTTGCAACTCCGTCCAATCATTAATGAAATCCACAAGTGCTCGAGACTTCACCGCCGTCGAGGTACATACCTTAAACCGTGCGGCCCAAGTTCTATAGCCCACTTAGCAATCCGGCCAGTCGCTTCCCGGTTTTGTATGATATCGCCCAAAGGAGCTGAACTGACCACTGTGATGGGGTGCCCTTGGAAATATTGCTTTAGCTTCCGGCTTGCCATAAAAACCCCATATACCAGCTTCTGCCAATGTGGATATCTCTGCTTAGACTCAATGAGGACCTCGCTGATGTAATAAACCGGCCGTTGAACCGGATACTCCTTCCCGCCTCCTTCCGCTCCACCACGATGGCCACGCTAATCGCCACGGCATTAGCGACAACATATAACAACAACGGCTCTTTGTCGATGGGGCGGCTAGAACCGGCGGGTTGGCTAACTGCCGCTTCAAATCCTCCAATGCTTCATCGGGTGAACTCGGACAAACTGATCCGTTTTCTTCAACATCTGGTACAAAGGAATGGCTTTCTCGCCCTAGGCGGTGATAAACCGGCTTAAGCGCGATAATCCGGCCTGCCAAACGCTGGGCGTCATTGATGCACTTTGGCTTAGCCAAGGAGGTGATAGCCGTAATTTTTTCGGATTAGCTTCCATCCCCTGTTGGACACGAAAACCCAATAACTTGCTCGCCGGAACACCAAAGACGCACTTGGCCGGGTTGAGCATCATCTTGTACACCCGCAAGTTGTAAAGGTTTCCTTTAGATCCTCAATCAAGGTTTCCTTCTTCCTTGACTTAACCACGATATCATCCACATAAGCATGCACGTTACGGCCAATCTGTTTGTGCAAGCAACTCTGAACGCAACGCTGATAAGTCGCTTGGGCGCTCTTGAGTCCAAAAGGCATAGATACATAGCAGAAGGCTCCAAAGGGGGTGATAAACGCCGTATTCTCCTGGTCTTTAACTGCCATCTTAATCTGATGATAACCGGAGTACGCATCCAAAAAGCTCAAACGCTCACAACCTGCCGTAGCATCAATAATCTGGTCAATGCGGGGGAGGGCGAAAGGATCTGCTGGACAGGCCTTGTTGAGATCTGTGTAATCCACACACATGCGCCAAGTGCCATTCTTCTTAAGAACCAACACGGGATTGGCAAGCCACTCTGGATGAAAGACTTCGACGATAAACCCTGCTGCCAAGAGCCTAGCAACTTCTTCTCCGATGGCCTTGCGCCTTTCCTCATTAAACCGGCGAAGAAACTGCTTTACCGGTTTGTATTTTGGGTCAACATTAAGAGTGTGCTCAGTGAGTTCCCTCGGTACACCTGGCATGTCAGAAGGCTTCCATGCAAAAATGTCCCGATTCTCACGGATGAACTCGATGAGCGCGCTTTCCTATTTAGGATCCAAGTTGGCACTGATGGTGAACTGCTTGGACGAATCGCCGGGCACAAAATCAACAAGCTTCGTCTCAGCCGATTTGAACTTCAAGTCCGGATCATGCTCCGTAGTTGGCTTCTTCAAAGGGGTCATATCCGCGGATCAACATTGTCTTTATAATATTTTAGCTCTTGATGGCACAAACCGACTCTGCGTAAGCCGCATCACCTTCCTCGCACTCCAAAGCGATCCGGTGGTTCCCATGAACCGTTATCGTTCCTTTGTGACCCGGCATTTTCAGCTGTAAGTAAACATAACAGGGCCGTGCCATAAACTTAGCATAAGCCGGCCGCCCAAAGAGGGCGTGGTAAGGGCTTTGAATTTTCACCACCTCAAATGTCAATGTTTCTGATCTGGAGTCATGTTCGTCCCCAAAGGTCACCTCTAGAGCTATCTTACCGACCGGGTATGCCGACTTGCCAGGCACCACTCCGTGAAACACTGTGCTGGATGGCCTAAGATGCCTATCCGTCAACCCCATACGCCGGAAGGTCTCGTAGTACAGGATGTTGATGCTGCTTCCTCCATCCATAAGAACCTTGGTAAACTTGTACCCTCCTACAGGGGTGCCACCACTGGGGAGCTAATCGACCCGGATTGTAAACCCGGGAGGATGGTCCTCTGCTCCACATGATCGGTTGCTCGGACCAGCGTAGGTAATGGCGCAGCCGGTTCAACAACACCGACCGCCCGCCTCTGAAGTTTTCGGTCTCTCTGTCCAAGCTGGTGGTAAAGACGTGGTCGCATCCACCGTTCAACTGCTTTGGGTTACTTTGATAACCCGATTGCTGCTGTTGTTGATTGTAGCCCCTTGGTTCGATTGTTACACTGTTACGATTACTTTGATTATTCTGATTGCCTTGCCCGCCCGGATTACCACTGAATCCTGGGCCGGAATTTCCTCTGCCGTAACCCGGGGCGGACCCTGAACCACCGCCGGGCCCTTGATCATACCGGAAAGAGTTGGAGTTTTTGAACTCCTGCATAATGTAACAATCCTTCGAGAGGTGGTTCGCCGGTGCCTCCTTCGTCCCATGCTTCGGACAAGGTTGATTCAATATGAAATTCAAACGATCCTGATTGTGACCGCCCCGGTTTGATTGACTCACCCTGCGCCGCTGACACTTGTCCTTCGCGTTGGAGTTGGCCACAAAGCCCATGTTGCCGTTAAACTACGCTTGTTCCCTCCATTGCTCGCCGAATGATGCTTTGGCCCCGGAGTTGCCGTTCTGTTTTCCCTTCCCCACTTCATCATTCTCAGATTTGGGATCCTTGGTACTATCGAATCAGCGTACTTTACCAAAACGCCCATTAGAGTGCCCATGTCATGGCAAAACGCTTCATGCGGCCCAGCTTCAATTTCAATGGCTCGAACCGCAATTGGCTTCCAAGGTCAAGATCGCGGAATCAGGGTTGATCCGGTCCGAAGAATGTAAAACTTCCAAACGGGCGCGCACCCAATGGGTTGTGGACTCTCCTCCGCCCTAGACACAAGCTGCTAAATCCACCACAGACATGGGCTGCTTACAGGTGTCTTTGAAATTTTGAATGAATCGGGTTCGAATCGGGTCCACGAACTGATAGAGTTGGGCGGCAAATTTTTCAACCAAGTCGGGTCGTTCCTTCCAACATCATTGTGAAGTACTTCGCACATGCGGCTTCATCCACATCTAGCATCTCCATGGCCATCTCATAGCTTTCTATCCATGCTTCTGGAGCCAAATCGGCAGTATAATTGGGCACCTTGCGCGGCCCCTTGAAGTCCTTGGGCAAGCGTACGTTACGTAAAGCGGGGATGAGGCAAGGCACCCCCAAAGAGCCAGACGTGACCCCTGGTTCGAAGATGGTCGGACGAACCGGCGCGAGCGGATGATCCTCTGCTTGTGCTGCTAACTCGGCCTCCCTACGTGCCCTGGCGCGGTCTACTACCACTTGAGCATCCTCAAAGCCGCCCGCCGGATTATTGCCGCGAGGCGGACCACGCTGCGCATTGCTTGACACGGCCGGTTCGTCGGCGCGTCGGCTATAGCTCCGGCTTGGGCGGGGGGTGGAGTGGATCCAGTCCCGGCGTATGAATACGCTTCTTGCCGAGCCAGGGCCGTCTGAGGAGCTCCTTAACCCGGCGTGTCTCCACCGCTGTGGTGAATCGCCTTCAATTGGAATCGCCTCCAACCGTGCCGCAGCCGCCACGAGGTTATCCATCGGGTTGGAGTAGTGACCGGAGGTGTCTGCACGATCCGGGCGCACCGGTATGATGGCGAGGTAGATCTATTACACGGGGCTGAACGGCGGCGGCCGTCCCAGTGCTTCCGGCGGTTTACCGCCCGGCGGCGGTTCGGGTCCCTGCCTCAGGGTATTGAAAAGCTCTCTTCCCTCGAAAACCGAAGGTAAACGGGACCTGTACTTCCTTTTCATGACTTCGTGACGGCGCTCACGATCCGGCATGAGCCTATAAGCTGCGCATCCAAAGCGCCCGCTCCGCTGCCATCCTCACGTCCGCGGCTGCCAGGTCCGCTTTAGCTTTAGTGATCTATTCTCTCACCTTTGCAATCTCCGCGTTGTGCAGGTCCTGATCCAGCGGATTAGCCTCTGCCATGAGCACAGCCAACGCGTCGAAAAGCTCTGACAAGACTTGAGCCGGCGGGCGCACAGGGCCTCCTTCCCCGGCTGCCATCACCGCTGTTGAACCGGCGACCAGGGGCGCCGCGGTCGAAGAGTGAAGCGCCGCCTGCGTACCGGCCATGAAGATCCCAACCCGGTTGGGTAGATCGAAGGGTTCCGGAATACTCTCACCGTCGGAACAGCCACCGATCTGTCAATCTTGCAGCTGTTAAAGAGACTCGGTTTCTCCGGCCGACGATTAAATCGCCAGAGTAGACAATAGTTTCGTCACCGGATGTTGATCCGTCTCGCAGCCTCCGTGGACGACTCCCACGAAAACATGCACGACCGCCGGTTTAGCCAGGGCAGGACTCTTCTTCGCCCGCTGAGCCGTCTCGACGAGATCGGTGCAGACGTCCGGCCCAGGCCCTGGCTCGCCGATCTTGCCGATGAACACGTGTATGCCGCCAAAGGGGACCCGGTATCCGTACTCAAGCGAGCGGCCTCGGGGCCCCAGTCCGCATCGTCGATGTAGAGCTTGCCACGACGACTCTCGGTCATCCGCCCTTTGCATAACCTTCGAGTCCTTCGAACTTGCCCTCTAAGATCATCAAACCATCGTGCGATAGCCCCACGGTGGGCGCCAACTGTCGTGGAATTGTCACAGCAGATGTCCTCATGAAAGGACTTAGTCGTAGGGCCATCGTACGGGTTAACCTAGAGGGGTTAAGGCGGACACAAGACACGGGAATTATCTTTGGTTCGCCCCTTCGATGAAGGTAAAAGCCTACGCCCGATTGTGATGTGATTGATATGATTTCGGCGACTAGGGAGCAATAGCTTTGCCTTAGCCTCGAATTCTCTGTCTCAACTTCGCCACTGGTCGTCCCTTATATACACGGGTTGGCCTTGGCCGGTCTCTGAGTCCCGATCCGGCTCATACAAGTGTCCGCTCGGTCTCTTCTTTCTTAAATTACAACACAAGTTACAATACTAAGGCGGTTTACATAAATGGACCTTAATTAGCCTCTGGGCTCTGTGCCTCCTCCGTGGGCCTGAATCATGGATTTAGGGTAAACCGGCTCCTTCGGGCGGTTCACGCCAAGAGTTGTATCCCCAACAACGGCCAAGCCTTTATTGAATCATTTTCTTGTCCCACCTCAAGCACTTAGCGAGGCGGTTTCCTTGGCACGTCTTGTTGAAGCAGAGATAGTGTCCCCTTATTCCGGGATTCTCATCAATACGGGCGTGGGTAACCCAACCGTGCCATTAATTTATGGCGCTTGGGAGATAAGCGAGTTGTACCAGGCTGGTGGGGGCACATAGTTTCGCCGGCCCATATAAGGGGATAAGGATCCACCTTTTCCACCTACCCCTTCTTCCTCCTTTGCTTATCTATTTTCGCGCACTCGAGCTCCAGCGCCCAAGTCCGCACATCCCGCCTCAACCTTCTCCAATCATGTCCGGAGCGGGAGGCAAGTGGATGGCCTCCTTCGTCACGGAGGGGCACATCAAAAAGCTGAGGAAGGCCGGATAATTGTCCAATGACATCGCGCACCGGCTCTCCCGACAAGGGGCAGCTCATCCCCACCCCCAGGCCCCATGAGAGGGTGGTGTTCCTCACCCACTTCCTCCGCGGACTAGGTTTTCCACTTCACCCATTTGTGCGGGGGCTCATGTTCTACTATGGCCTGGATTTCCACGATCTGGCCCCGAACTTCATCCTCAACATCTTGGCGTTCATCGTCGTGTGCGAGGCCTTCCTCTGCATCCAGCCCCACTTCGGCTTATGGCTGAAGACCTTTAATGTCAAGCCGAAGGTAGTGGGCGGCCGCCAAGCGAAGTGCGGAGGCGCCATGGTGGGTAAGATGCCCAACGTTACATGGCTCGAGATCTCCTTCGTGGAGACCATAAAGGGATGGCAATCGGGGTGGTTCTACATCACCGAGCCGCGTGACCCTAAATGGGCAGTGGCCTCCGAATTCCGATCTGGCTTCCCTACAAGGCTCACCTCTTGGAAAGAGACGGGCATGTCGTGGGGTAATTCGGAAGAGCTGACCGGACTCCAAACCTGTGTCCAAAACTTGGTGAACAAGAGGCTCAAGCTCGTCAACGTAGTCCAGGTCATGCTCATCCGCCGGATCCTCCCGTGCCAACAACGGGCTTTCAGCTTGTGGGAGTTTGATCCGGCACAGCACCAAACCCTGAGCAGGATCTTCGACACTACGTACGAAGATGCCTAGAAGGTGATGTTCAAGGGCGCCGAGGCTCCCGCATCCGCTACCGAAGATCGCGGATTCAGCGCGCAGCATCAAGCCAACGCGGTAAGCTATTTTTCCCTTTACGGGACACTCGTTTCCATAGTTTGACTCTATGCGGGATCTAAACTCCCTTACCTTTGATAGGATTGGCAGAGGACGTCCAGGCAGATTGGCTGTCCGGCTCCCCTGCCAGAAGACCCAGCGGACGCCCGCTTGACGGGCTGCTGGCTCCGACACCTTACGTGGTGCCGGAGAAGAAGGCCAAGAAGAAGGCCACGGGAACTCGAAGGAGTTCCCAGCGCCAGGTGGTGTCGGACTCATCGTCCGATGACTCCGAGGCGGACTCCTCCCGTGAAGACGAGGAGGAGGAAAGAGAGGTCTCTCCCCCAGCAGGGGGAGAGAAGAAAAGGAAGGTCGCCCCAACTGGGGGGGCCGGAGGGTCCCAGAAGGGAAGGACCCTCCCTCCGGACTACTCCACCAACGTCGATGACGGCGAGGAAGAGTGGCCACCCAGGGCCAAGCCCCTGGCGAAATCGTAAGTGTCCTGATACCAGAGTAACTCAAGGCGCTTCTTCATTGCACAGTACCTTCTGACGCCGAATATAATCATCCAGTCCGCCCAAGGCCGGGCTCGACGCTTCGTCGAGTGGTTCCTTGGGTTCGTCGGATGTGAACAACACTTCACTTCCAGTCGCCTCCTCTCCTCACGCTACGGATGATGCCGAGGTGGCGTCCCAAAAGGGGCCAGGCCAGGAGGTGGTGGTCCTGGAGGCGCCACAAGGCAACCTCCCGGACTCCAGGCACAAAGGGGATAAAACCCCAAAGGGCTCTAAGTCCGGCCCTGGGCCGGACACCGCACCGGAACCTTCAACGGTTCCGGTGTCCGGCAGGCGACCCCCTGCTAAGAAGGGCAAGCCTATGACGCCGGTGACCTCCGTCCAACCGGAGGCACCGAATAATCTGCTGGAGGTGCTTAAAGGCGCCTCCATCGACGAGGAGCACCGCACTATTATGAGTGTGGTGATCCGAGAAATTCGATCTGCAAGAAGAGCGGGCTGGCCAAAAGCTGTGCCAGCCTTCTAACAGGCTTTGAGGTATGTTTTAAGACATGTAAAATATTACCGCATAGACAAGAGCTCGATGCTTAGTTTGGTGTTCAGAAAGAAAAGCCGAACTGAGGATCTAAAAGATATACGCAGGAGTCTAACAAAAGTATGTCAATATGGGAGTGCAGGCTACGCTGCTGACCTCTGCCGCACTGACTGCGGAGGTCGATGCATTGAAGCAGAGCCTCGAGCGGTCCGAGAACGAGCTCGGCCTTGCCAAAAATCAGCTCGAGGACAAGGAAGGTAAGGAATACCTTATGTAAGTATATAAAAAGATGTGGTTGCCAAAATGACAGGATCGACGTGGGTATTGCAGGGGCCACGAACGAGGTGGCGACCCTGAAGGAAGCGATGTCCAAGGCCGAAGAAAATGCGGCCGTGGAGCGTACCCAGCGAGAAAAGCAGGAGGCGCGGGTGGCAGAGGTGCAGCAAGAGCTCCAAGCTCTCGTGAAAAAACACGAGAGTTTGGAGCTTGACTCAAAGACTCGAGAGTCCGAGCTCGCCTCGGCGCTTGAGAGCGCCAAATCTGCCAAGGCCGAAGCCCAAAAAGCCCTCCAGGATATTGAGGCGATGAAGAAGATAGCGGCGGGTAAGGCATTCTTTATGCAAAGCAAGCACGTGAAAGTGAATTACTTGTTACTTACCCGAGTCCGGAGCTCTCCAGGAGCATTCGCAGATCTTCCCCGGAGTGTGTCCGACGCTGCCGCATTCTACCGAGCCGAAGAGGGGAGCTCGACGGAGAAGGTGTTCTGGTCTCAGTATGCTGAGGCCGGACACCCGATGCCCTTGAGCGACCAGCTGAAGCAGCTGGTCGAGCTCCATAAGGTGGCCAAACAGGCCATGAAGGGTCTCGTAGTCCGGCTGTGGCCTGGGGAAGCCATGCCTGGGAGCTACTTCGGGTTGGTAAGGCGGCTGGTGGATGCCTGTCCAAGGCTTGAAGTCATTAAGCGCTCCGTATGCATCGAAGGTGCCCGTAGGGCCCTTGCCCGTGCTAAAGTGCCTTTGAGGGCAAGATGGACGCCGAGAAGCTTGTGACAGACGGACCACCGCCGGGCAAGGAGCATCACAAGCCCGAGATGTATTATGAGGGCGTCTGAAAGGTGCCCGCCATTATAAGCGGATGAGTGCTCCAAAGATGTAATTTTTGAGTAAACTCGCATTTGTGATCCTGTACGCTGAAAACTTGTTCATATGCACTAAGCAACACTTTTGAATTTAAGATATTACCTTATGTGCGGCCGTTTATTAAATTTGAGAGATGGCGAGTCGTCGGCTTCTGCCCCCATGCCACGAGTGCTGGGGTGTTCGGGATAAACTTGAGCGCTCTTTTCCCCATTATTGGGTCCTTCGAGGGAGGCGCTCAACACAATGAACAAGGCAATCGGACTATAATGCTTGAACACTCTCACTTAGCCATAGAATTCTATAATTTTAAATTTCGGCGAAGCCCCTAGTATTTGGAAGACCGAGTTCAGGGCGCTATTCACGCCTAGGCCGGACTAAGCCGACTCCTCGCTGTAAGCGGCATAAGTCTTTAGGGACTCGAAAACCTCTCGAACAGCGACTAGCTCTCGCCCTATCATGACAGTCAGTTTTAGCTTTCTCCACTGAGGTGCTTACCAATCGCAGTGGTTCTCCCAGTGCTACCTTAGCCGATATAACGGAACGTAAGGTACCAAAACATGGGAGTCGGGCAAACCCAACAATTGACCCAAGACATGATTCGGAGCCGATGCATATAATGCTATAAGTTCGGGGTGCCGCACTCATGAGAGTGTTTGGACTTCTCACACCATATTCTGGGGTACGTAAGCCCCTGGTGTATTGGCCGTACCAAAGTGTACGGTTGCATATGTCATAACTGAACATATTTTTATAAAAAAGGAATGCAATAATAGACAAAATCTATGTATTGTTTATTCGAAAAGTCTGCGGTAAAAGCAGAACGATACAAATAGTGCGATAAGCAAGAGATGGGACTATTTAACATGTCCCCCTCCAGGGGCGAGCTGCGGGATGATATGTGAAACAAGTATACTGCTCGTTATAGAGACCACCTGGACACTCGACGTAGCTTTCTGCCTCCCTAGTTGTTGCGTCGTGTGTTCGGCGATTGTACTGCCGGACAGGCCTTCCGAAAAGTGGAGTCCTGAAAGTAAGAAAAAAAAGAATGACAAAATCGGGAGCCCCTGGTACGGTTGAGCCGCATTTTGGGCATGCCGTGGTCGTGCCCCTCCCCCTATGCCCATGGTATTTCCAGAGCGTAGTTATGTACACGTAGTACTGGTTCCGCAATTTCGCGAGGGCTGGGGTTGGGGCCGCATTGCTACGCGTGCTCGGAAGTGCCAGGCGGTCTTGTTGTAGGTTACTCCGGGCACGCTTGACGGTGTCCGGACGTTTAATGGCCGGACTGGAGAATTGTCTTGAGAGGCTGCTTTGTACTTCCGCCGCGAGGGCCGCCGTATGCTCCTCCGTTCGGAGAGAGCTTTCGGTGTTTCCATTGACCGTAATGACTCCTCGAGGGCCTGGCATCTTGAGCTTGAGTTATGCGTAGTGCGGCACCGCATTGAACTTTGCAAATGTGGTTCGTTCGAGCAGTGCGTGATAGCCACTGCGGAATGGGACTATGTCAAAGATTAACTCCTCGCTTCGGCAATTATCCGGGGATCCGAAGACCACCTCAAGTGTAATCGAGCTCGCAGTTGGCCTCTACACCTGGTATGATGCCTTTAAAGGTCGTCTTTGTGGGTTTAATCCTTGAGGGATCTATGCCCATTTTTCGCACTGTATCCTGATAAAGCAGGTCGTCTCTAGAACCAATGCGGCGAATCCGCCATGGCGGATGCTAGTGGGGTGGTTCCTTCGATCAAAAGTGATCGGGCAGGAGGACCATGGTTTGAACTTTGGGGCGACTAGCTCCAACGCATATACGTCCCTGAGTGCATGCTTCCGCTCCCTTTTGGGTATGTGGGTTGCGTATATCATGTTCACCGTCCGCACTTGTGGGGGAAGCCCTTACATCCCCTATTGTTTGGCGGCCGGGCTCCTCCTCGTCATCGCTATGCAGCCCCTTGTCATTGTTTTCGGTGTTTAACTTGCTCGATTGCTTGAACACCCAACAATCCCTGTTGGTGTGGTTGGCTGGTTTTTCGAAGTGCCGTGTATCTGGCACGAGCGATCGAGTATTCGTTCCAAATTGGACGGGCCCGGAGTATTTCTTTTGAATGGCTTTTTCCGCTGGACGGGTTTAGAGCCTCTGAATCCGGCATTAACTACCGTATCCTCAGCATTGTCGCCGTTAATGCGGTGCTTTTGCTTGTTGCGACGCGACTTGCCAATGTTGTCCTTGGTATCCGAATTACCAGGGCTCTTGGTCATGTTATTACTACCAGCTAGCCAGCTGTCTTCTCCCGCGCAAAAGCGGGTCATGAGTGTTGTGAGGGCTGCCATGGATTTCGGCTTTTCCTATCCTAGGTGCCGGGCAAGCCACTCGTCACGGATGTTATGCTTGAAGGCTGCAAGGGCCTCTGCGTCCGGACAGTCAACTATTTGATTTTTTCTTGGTTAGGAACCGTGTCCGTAATTGTCCGGCCGATTCCTCTGGCTGCTGAATTATGTGGCTTAGGTCATCGGCGACTGGTGGTCGCACATAGGTGCCCTGGAAGTTGTCGAGGAATGCGGCTTCCAGGTCCTCCCAACAACCAATTGATTCTGCTGGCAAGCTGTTAAGCCAATGCTTGAGTGGGAGGTATTTGATGGCGTGTAGATCATCGCCGCGGGCCATGTGGATATGAAGGAGATAATCCTCGATCCATACCGTCGGATCTGTTGTGCCATCGTATGATTCGATGTTTATGTGTTTGAAACCCTCGGGGATTTGATGATCCATTACTTCATCTGTGAAGCATAGTGGGTGTGCGGCGCCTCTGTATTGGGCTATATCACGACGTAGCTCAAATGAGCTTTGTCTCATCAGTGTTCGCCCGGCTGGATTTACCATATCCGGCGTGACGGTTATCGTCACGTGTCGTGGGGCGCCCACGCGATCCATAGATCGATCTTGTTTGCCTTGCCCTATCCTCCAATATATCTTGCAGGTCTGGCGCATTTCCCCGTGCCTTGGTATTCTTTGAGCGACGTCGGGGTGAGGCTTGAGTGGAGGGCCGAGAGGCCTTTCTGTCGCGGCCACGAGGTGGCCGGTCGTCCGCATCATGCGCTGGTGATATAGGTCTAGGTGCTTCCTCCTCTAATGGGGGTAGCAGCCTGCGTTTTGGGTAGCTCTTGGAGGGGCGTTCGAGTTCGTACTCTTCAGCCGGAAGGACATCCGTCCATCTGTCGGCTAGTAAGTCTTGGTCAGCTCTAAGCTGTTGCTGTTTTTTCTAGAGGCTGCTCGCCGTGGTCATAAGCCTGCGTTTGAAACGCTCTTGTTCGACGGGATCCTCAGGCACGACAAATTCGTCATCGTCGAGGCTTGCCTCGTCTTCAGACGGAGGCATGTAATTATCGTCCTCTACCTCTCTGTCTGCCGCTCTCTCATGAGGGCTGGCTTCTTCATCCTCCTGCGCCGAATCCTGCTGGAGGGGATTGTCTTCGGCACTGTTCGGGGTGTTATTATCTCCCGTGCCGGAATCACCGTTTTTGCTGTGGCCGGATTTAGAGCAGCGCAGCTGACGCCGACGCTTAGGCTGTTTCTTGGAGGGGTCATCCTCCGTTGTTCCATCGCCATTCCCTTCCTTTGGGGTGTCCACCATGTATATGTCATCTGACGAGGTGGCCTTCCAAAGGCCCTCAGAGGGCGCTGGTTTTTGGTCGTCTCCTGCATCGGGCGTCCCATACCGTCGATGTCTTGAGTCAAGTCGAGCATGTCGGTTAAATCGTTGGCGGTGGCTCTGAAGTGGGTGGTGGGTGGGCTTTGAATTTCTTCGTCGTCCGCATCCCAACCTTGCTGACCATAGTCCGTCCGTGGCTCGATAAAGAGAGAGACTTTAGTGAATTCAGAATGTCATTGAAAGGAGAGTCCGAAAGATGTCCGTGTCGGTGAACTCCATGATCGGCACCCAATCGGATTCGATTGGCAGGGGCGCGGAAGGTTCGGAGTCCGGAGAGGAGTCCGGCACCTTGGAGCCATGAGCTTCACAAAGGACAGGTATGGTGTTCGGCTTGATCGCCGTAGAGATTGTAGCCCCCGAGGCGGTGTCCAGCCACCCGTCCTCGATTAGCGCGATCGGCTCGAGCTAAGGGTCGGAGCGGACATGGGTGCGGCCTCCAGGGCACTGTTCAGCGGCAGAGCTAGATCATGCCCATCGTGACAGTGCGGCGCGCTTGGATGTGGCTCGACCCCGTCGAAGATCAAGTCTCCGCGGACGTCCGCCGTGTAGTTCAAAATTCCAAATCTGACCTGATGGCCAGGGGCGTAGCTTTCGATCTGCTCCAGATGGCCAAGCGAATTGGCCCGCAGTGCAAAGCCGCCGAATACGAAGATCTGTCCGGGGAGAAAAGTCTCACCCTGGACTGCATCATTGTTGATGATCGGAGGAGCCATCGGGCCTAAAGGTGACGACACAGAAGAACTCTCAATGAAGCACCAATGTCGGTGTCAAAACCGGCGGATCTCGGGTAGGGGGTCCCGAACTGTGCGTCTAGGCGGATGGTAACAGGAGACAAGGGACACGATGTTTTTACCTAGGTTTGGCCCTCTCGATGGAGGTAAAACCCTACTCCTGCTTGATTAATATTGATGATATGGGTAGTACAAGAGTAGATCTACCACATGATCAGAGAGGCTAAACCCTAGAAGCTAGCCTATGGTATGATTGTTGTTCGTCCTACGGACTAAAACCCTCCAGTTCATATAGACGCCGGAGAGGGTTAGGGTTAAACAGAGTCGGTTACAATGGGAGGAGATCTACATATCTGTATCGCCAAGCTTGCCTTCCACGCCAAGGAAAGTCCCATCCGGATACGTGACGAAGTCTTCAATCTTGTATCTTCATAGTCCAGGAGTCCGGCCAAAGGTTATAGTCCGGCCATCCGGACACCCCCTAATCCAGGACTCACTCAGGGATGCTGATACGTCTCCAACGTATCTATAATTTATGAAGTATTCATGCCATGTTTACAACAATTTTATATGGTTTTGGTATGATTTGCATGGAACTAACCCGGACTGATGTTGTTTTCAGCAGAACTACCGTGGTGTTGTTTTTTGTGCAGAAATAAAAGTTCTTGGAATTGGACGAAACTTTTTGATGATTTTTTTTGGAACAAAATAGACCCCCGAAGCTTCATGGAAGGACCAGAAGGTGAAGCAGTAGGGCACAAGACACCGGGGCGCACCTGGGCCCTTGCCCGTGCCTCGGTGGTTTGTGCTCACCTCGAGGCCCATCTTACCGTGAAAGCGACGCCCAAAATTCTATAAATAGAGAAACCATCAGAAGTAGCCCTAGATCAGAAGTTCCGCCATCGCAGGCCTCTGTAGCCACCGAAAACCAATCTAGACCCCGTTCCGGCACCCTGCCGGAGGGGGGAATCATCACCGGTGGCCATCTTCATCATCCCGGCGGCCACCATGATGAGGAGGGAGTAGTCCACCCTCGGGGCTGAGGGTTTGTACCAGTAGCTATGTGTTTAATCTCTCTCTCTCTCTCTCTCTCTCTCTCTCTCTCGTGTTCTTGAGATGTCACTATCTTGATGTATCGCGGGCTTTGTTAATATAGTCAGAGCATATGGTGTTTTCCCCTCTCTATCTTCTGATGAATTGAGTTTTCCCTTTGAGATTTCATTGTTATCGGATGGAATACTTTTATGGATTTGAGAACACTTGATATATGTCTTGCAATTGAATACTCGTGGTGACAATGGGGTATCGTATTGATTCACTTGATATATGTTTTGGCACTCAACTCACGGATTCCCGAGGTGACATTGGGGTAATCTATGCATAGGGGTTGATGCACGTTCTTGTCTTTAGTTTCTCCGGTATAAATCTCGGGGCATTCTTTGAAGTTCTTTGTGTTGGATTGAGTATTATGAATATGAATTTGCTTCGGTGTTATTTTAGTACGGACTCTAGGATAGATCGAACAAAAAGAATAGCTTTGTGTTATTTTAGTACGAACTCTTGAATAGATAGAACGGAAAGAATAGCTTTGAGGTGGTTTCGTACCCTACAAACAATTTATTCTTAGGCTCTCCGCTAGATAAGAAATTTGGAGTGATTCTTCGTTGCACGTTGAGGGATAGTTATATGATCCAATTATATTAGCATTGTTGAGAGATTGCACAAGCGAAAGTACGGACCCTAGGCCTCATTTTTAAGCATTGCAATACCGTTTTGTGCCCATTTACTATTTGCTACCTTGCTGTTTTTATTTATTCAGATTATAAAAATATATTTCTACCATCAATATTACACTTTTATCACCATCTCTTCGCCGAACTAGTGCACCTATACAATTTGCCATTGTATTGGGTGTGTTGGGGACACAAGAGATTTCTTGTATTTGATTGCAGGGTCGTTTGAGAGAGACCATCTTCATCCTACACCTCCCACGGATTGATAAACCTTAGGTCATCCACTTGAGGGAAAATTGCTACTTTCCTACAAAACTCTGAGCTTGGAGGCCCAACAAGTGTCTACAAGAATAAAGTTGCATAGTAGACATCAGCCAGCAAGCTACATTACCATGCATGCGAGCGACCAGCCTACGATGCATGCATGCACGGGCGGCACACGCAGATAAGACTGAACAGGTGTGAACCCCCGACCGACGGCACAACCGCGTGCACTGAAACGTCGCAGCCTGGCTATTGATGCAACCTTGGGTTTCCCACGCGCATGTACACACTCTCGATGCCACCCAACGCTGCCCGCTCATTACTTCCACCCGGTGTGAAACCAGTCAAAAAATACGTCGCACTGGGCTATTTAAGACACCCATCATCTTCCTCCTCCTCTCACACCCTCATCCATCTCCCATCCTCTCCCATCTTCATCCGTCCTTCTTCTTCTTACCACAAACAACCCCAAAACCAGGCCGCTACAGCCATCCAGTACACCGGGCCATCCTACCGCTTTCCCTCCCACCGTGCCGGAGAGGCTCTACCCCGCCGGGGTGTACGTCGAGAACACACTCCGTGTGTGGGCGATGTCAATATGGAGGGGCGTATGGGAGTTCACCAACTTCTTCCTTGGGCCCGGCTACCGCCACCTCCCCTGGGGATCTCCAAGGATGTACCAAGTCGAGGAGGTCATCCACAACGGGGTTGTGGTTGCTATAATTTCCCACTTCACCAACCCCTTCGACGCGTTCTACCTCCTCGGCCGCATGTTTTGGTGTGGTTGTGGTTTCATCGCTTTCACCACCCACAACATCTTCACGGACCACACCAACATCTTCCCCACCGCGGAGCGCATGCACACTCTGTCATACCCCGTGGACAACGCCCCGGAGGAGGAGTGAAGGGCACCCGGAGGAGCAAGGAGAGCAAGGAAGGCAGCGGCCAGGATCTATCTACTTTTTTTAGCTAAATCTATCTATATTTGTGTTATGTCTTTTAAGTTGTAAGCATACTATGGGTACTCGCTGTGGGCTTGGTTTCCCCGATCGAACTATCTATATTATGTGTCTTTCTATTATATATTAAGTTCTTGCTACTTATTTAAGTTGCATGGTGTTTGGCTTGTAGGTCTAGATACACTCATTATTAAAAAATGCATTTCAAAATGTGAAAAGGCAACTTTTTTGGACTGTAAAGGACAAAAAATGACTCGTGAAAAAAAATGAATTTTCTCTTTTTTACACAAGCCACAAATAATTTCTTTTTAGTGGATTTTTTATTTACATTATTCCATGAACAAAAACAAGTAACAGAGTTTTTGAAACATTAAAAGAAGTCAATTTTCTATGAGCTAACACAAGTAAAACGGGCGCAAGTAAAACATGTGCCATGTGCTACCTCTTTGCATTTTGCCGCATTTTTATTTACATTGTTCCATGAATAGAAATTTGGCCAAAGAAAAAACAAGTCGAGAAGTATATGTTTGCTAGAGGTTTATTTGCCCAAGCAACATTTTATTTAGTCGAACCATTTTTTGTTAAACATGGGTGCCTCTATGCTATAAAAAAGGGTTGGTGCCCCTATGCGGGTGGGCTGGTTTCTCTTTGGGCGTGGTTATTTCCTCAGTGCCCAACATCTATTCGGCAGCCTAGATTATTTTTTACTTGAAACTAATTTTGGGTGTGCACTCTGTTAACTGAAGAACAAAAACAGGGGCATGAACACTGAATAATTTTCCAAATTGCTGCTTGATACGTCTCCAATGTATCTATAATTTTTGATTGCTCCATGCTATATTATCTACTGTTTTGGACAATATTGGGCTTTATTATCCACTTTTATATTATTTTTGGGACTAACCTATTAACCGGAGGCCCGACCCGTAATTGCTGTTTTTGCCTATTTGAGTTTCGCAAAAAAGAATATCAAACGGAGTCCAAACGGAATGAAACCTTCGGAGGCGTGATTTTGAACGAACATGATCCAGGAGACTTGGACCCTACGTAAGAGAAGCTTCCAGGAGGCCACGAGGTAGGGGGCGCCCTCCACCCTCGTGGGCCCCATGTTGCTCCACCGACATACTTCTTCCTCCTATATATACCTACGTACCCCCAAACGATCAGACACGGAGCCAAAAACCTAATTCCACCGCCGCAACATTCTGTAACCACGAGATTCCATCTTGGGGCCTGTTCCGGAGCTCCGCCGGAGGGGGCATCCATCATCGAGGGCTTCTACATCAACACCATAGCCTCTCGGATGAAGTGTGAGTAGTTTACCTCAGACCTTCGGGGTCCATAGTTAGTAGCTAGATGGCTTCTTCTCTCTTTTTGGATCTCAATACAATGTTCTCCCCCTCTCTCGTGGAGATCTATTTGATGTAATCTTCTTTTTGCGGTGTGTTTGTTGAGATCGATGAATTGTGGGTTTATGATCAAGATTATCTATGAACAATATTTGAATCTTCTCTGAATTCTTTTATGTATGATTGGTTATCTTTGCAAGTCTCTTCGAATTATCAGTTTGGTTTGGCCTACTAGATTGATCTTTCTTGCAATGGGAGAAGTGCTTAGCTTTGGGTTCAATCTTGCGGTGTCCTTTCCCAGTGACAGTAGGGGCAGCAAGGCACGTATTGTATTGTTGACATCGAGGATAACAAGATGGGGTTTTTGTCATATTGCATTAATTTTTCCCTCATCTTGCTTAAGGCGTTACTCTATTTTCATGAACTTAATACTCTAGATGCATGCTGGATAGCGGTCGATGAGTGGAGTAATAGTAGTAGATGCAGGCAGGAGCCGGTCTACTTGTCTCGGACGTGATGCCTATATACATGATCATACCTAGATATTCTCATAACTATGCTCAATTCTATCAATTGCTCAATAGTAATTCGTTCACCCACCATAAAATACTTATGCTCTTAAGAGAAGCCACTAGTGAAACCTATGGCCCTCGGGTCTATCTTCATCATATTAATCTTCCAACACTTTGTTATTGCTTTTGCTTTTTACTTTGATTTTATTTTACTTTGCATCTTTATCACAAAAATACCAAAAATATTATTCTATCATATCTATCAGATCTCACTCTTGTAAGTGACCGTGAAGGGATTGACAACCCCTTATCGCGTTGGTTGTGAGGATTTATTTTATTGTGCAGGTGCGAGGGACTCGCGCGTAGCCTCCTACTGGATTGATACCTTGGTTCTCAAAAACTGAGGGAAATACTTACGCTACTTTGCTGCATCACCCTTTCCTCTTTAAGGGAAAACCAACGCAGTGCTCAAGAGGTAGCAAGAAGGATTTCTGGCGCCGTTGCGGGAGGTCTCATAAAAGTCAACATACCAAGTACCCATCACAATCCCTTATCTCCCGCATTACATTATTTGCCATTTGCCTCTCGTTTTCCTCTCCCCCACTTCACCCTTGCCGCTTTATTCGCCCTCTCTCTTCCGTTCGCCTCTTTTTTGCTTGCTTGTCTTTATGGCTAGTCCTCTATCTTCTCTGTTGTCTCCCGAGAATGAAGTTCTAAAGTTTAAGCAAAGGGAGGGAGAAAATCTAAAAGATGCTTGGTATAGAATTTGCAATGCTCAAAATAGATCTACCAGGAAGCAATCTACTTCTGTTCTTCTCTGCAATTTTTATGTAGGTGCTAATCCTTGGTATAGATATGTCCTTGATACCATTACCGGAGGGAATTTCTTAGGTAGCCATACTTTTGATTCTTATAATGCTATGATAGATTTGTTTGGCTCACCCCCTCTATTGGTTAATGGAACTATGTTGACTTTGGAGCATGTAATGCAAAGGCTTGAAATTATTGATAATAAGGTTGCTACCGTAGAATCAATTGAAAATTTGGATAAAAAGATCCACAACCGAATCTCTCAATATGGATCTAAAGTAGGAGTCACTTTGAAAAATATTAAAGAGAAGGAACCCATAGTTAATGAGAAAATAAATCAGGATTCCACTAGGATCGATAAACTTGACGATATTATTACCAACTTGGGAACCGCTTTTTCTTCCGTAAAGAATACTCCAAGTCCTCTTACTAAATCTAGTAGAATGCCCGTGCGTTGCTACGGGAAAATGATTGAAAATAAATTAAGAGGGAACCCATACATCAGGTACTTGACAATACTCTTCACGTCAGTCACTTCTATTTACGGCCATCAAATCAATATCCAACGGTTAGGAACACGCTACCACCTATTCATCTTCTCGCTCCTTTCCCATGACGGTTACTCTTCTTCCATCGTGCCCTACCCAAGCCTAATTGCCTGCCTCCATCCCCGCAACCGGCGGCTATCACCTCCCTCCCCTCCCCTCAACCTCCCCCGACCACCATGTCAGTTTCCGCCCCGACCATCCTCAATGAACAACTCCGATGTCCCCCTCTCCCACCCACACCCCGATGCACCCTCATTGGTTAAGTCTCGGACTCGCTCCCACTCGTACACGGCTCGGCCTCGCCGTGGCCATCTCTCCTCATGTCATCCTTGTCTTCGGCCTCGTGCAAAGAAGAAAGTTAGTGACACAACAATAACAAAAAGTCACATATGAGATTTAGCAAAACCGATAAAATCAAAGAATAAGTGGACGATACTTGATTCAGATACATACTTCACATCTCAAAATTATCATACATCAAACATGTGTCAACAACTTGATCAAACAATCAATGAACAATAATTTGATATCACAATGTTATAATTCACGCTTCACCTGAAGGTCCAAAAACACAGTCTTCTCTACCGCTTTCTTTTCCGAAAAAGGCTCGCCCCACTTTATATATAAAGCATAGACCAACAGTGTCCCGTACAACCGCACTCACCCACCACAAACGGGCACACACCCAAGGCAGGATACATAGGCACTGAGTGCAGCAACACACACCCTAGTACAACCGCACTCACCCACTACAAGACTCGCCTGGGGCTTCATCCGTGAACAACGCGAAGAAGGGAAGCCGCATATGACGAACCGTGGGCTCCAAGGCGGCGCCTTCAGGAAGGATACGACACCGGAGCACCGCCACCGCCCAGTCCGAGGATCAGAGTTTCCCCTAGAGCAACACGACGGGCAATGATAGCCGCAACGATGCCTTCAAGAAGGGAGCGATCTTCGCCGTTGCCAGTCCATCCGAAGATAGAGTAGGTTTTCACCCCGGCCAACACTCACCGCCACTGAACGCCACACCCCGGCTACCACGCCGCCCACACGGCCGTGCAGTACTGAGGCACGAGCTCTGCCCATGAGTACCGCGCCACCCCCAACCGCCCCCCCCCCCCCCCCCCCCCGGGAATCCAAGACCTTGACACCAAGTCCCCCGAGCCCCACCGCTACCCCAACCGCAGAGACGGGCAGGAAGGATGCCCGTGCGTTAACACAGGCTTTAATTTATCTTTTTTCAAGTACACTTACGAATGCAATGCATATCAAATTTCACACTTATTAATTTTTTTCTGATTGCGTATATCAAATTACATGTAAGCACATACAGCACATGTAAGCACACACATCAGGTGCCATCTGAAAATAAGTAATCATTAGTGGTACATGCATCACTTCATATACGTACACAGTACATCTATATTGTTATTTTTTGTGGGTTACATCAATATTCATTGAATTTACCATTGAGGATGGAAGGCACCTTGCAACAACTTGGATATAAGCAACGCCCCTTGCTCACCATAATCCAAAGGGATGGGTCCCTGAAAACCAAAAATAGAGTGGGAAAAAAATTAGATAATCACATGGAATAAGCAACTACCTTAGTTGGTAGGAAAGTACCAGTACAAAAGATTTTTGGCTCCCTTCTTCTCCAAGTGATGCTCTTATCTTAACTAAGTCATACCTTATAAGCTGGTTAAGTTACAATGGGCTATGGAGTTATATTGTTCATCCAAGAAGCAGATATCTTCACATATTCTATTATAATAGTTGTCACCATGAAGACCCCTGCATTTATAGTTGACATTAGTGAATGCAAATAACTAAAAATATCTTTATAGCTTCCATTATATTTTTGCATATGAAGACGTGTGGTGTTTGACACTTTCATAACACATGAAGTGCTATGACTACAAAACACTTCCGTAAGACAAGGTTGATAGCTGACAAGTCTCCAATGCTCCTCGTTGATTGGCAGTGTGATGTGCTTCAAGCTGGCTACAGACTCCCACAACATGTCCAAGCTCTCATCTTGCTCCGCATCATAGTTAAATTAACAATTAATGGAAACTGTTTAGTTAAATAAATTAAACTAATGATTAAGGTCGTCTTCAAAATCGAAGCTCATTTCTCCCTCATATGTCCGGGTATTTTTGACATCAAACAGGTGGATCAGTAGCTTCAACTTTTGTGCAAAGAGAATAGAAGCAATCAGTAGTTAATGCTTCAGGACAATTGACGAGCTCCCTCCCTCCCTCCTTTACCAGTGAAAGCGAATAGAAGCGGCAACTACACTGCAGTGACGAATCTCATCTCGTCTCTCTCTTACTCTTTTTTTGCCAAACACCTCTCAGCCAATGGGATCTCTTTGTCATTCCCTGCTCTATGTATTTAAAAAAGCCGATGACCAAACCCAAACATTTTGGAATTAATGTCTGCTACCACTTCCAAAAGATTAACACCAATTCTCAACTCCACCGGCATGCAGTAGAATTTTTACTATAGGATACTGGATACAAATGGCTTTGTAAAGGGTTTCATGCACTCTTCTTGACGTGGAAGTACATCAAACATGTTCGAACAAGCAGAAATTAATTCGCCACAAAAATAAATAAGTTGTACTTCAGTAAGCCAGTAGAAATCCACACAGAAAAATAAATAAGTTTACTTCAGTAAGCAGATAGGGATCAACACACTTGGGGACATAACTACACAAATATAGGACCTGCAGAAATAGAAAAATATGAGGTGCAACCATGGGGTACAACTTGCAGTGGTATAATTCACCTCATAACTTTCTCATGTGACGAGCTATTCCTATCATCCTGGTTGTAAAGATAGGACATGAAAACAAAACAGAACAAATCCGTCATAAGATTTAAAGTCACAAAGCATGTACACAGTCCTATGAAAACCACAATGCATGAATATTTAGAATGGGTCACTCGCAAATACAATCAAATGTTCAAGTACCTAAGTGTACCACAAAACAAGGCAAATTTAACTAATAGGTTAGCCACCTAAAAATTAAAATCTAAGGCTAGAATATGTCACAAATCATCCTGGAGTAAGAACTAAGACAAATGAGCTAGCAAAATATTTAAGATGCCATATTAATATGTTTCCATGGATCCTCAATGAGCACCAGTGCAAGAGGGGGAAGGAGGGTTGAACCTGCTGCCATGAGAAGATTATGAAGGCAATCAAGTAACTGACCGGTGAAATCCCTAATTAGTTACTTCACAAATGCAATTATGTTTTCCTGTAACTTGGAAAAAATTTATGTGCACCCGCCACCCGACAAATGAAATACATATGCAACTATATTTTCCTTTAACTTAGAAGAAATTGATGTTAGCCCGACAAATGAAAACATCTGCAACTATGCTTTCCTGTAACTCAGAAGAAATTAATGCGAGCCTGCTAAATGAAATACATATGCAACTATGCTTTCCTATAACTTAGAAGAATTGATGTCAGCCTAGCAAATGAAATACAAAAGAACAATCTTAAAGATAATAAACACATACTCCCTCCATCCCAAAATAAATGTCTCGACCTTAGTACAACTTTGAACTGAATTTAGTACAAGTTAAGAAACTTATTTTGGGACGGAGGGAGTATCAGGTACATACCTCAATGTAACCACAAACAACATCAATCTACATGTTAAAATAACAACATATGATACACCCCAAAAATAAGCCTGGGCAGATGATAATAACACCAGTTTCCCATCTACCATCTCAATCTAAACCCAAGGATCATGCATCATTTGTAGAAAGGGAAGAACAACTCAAATGTAGAGAGATAATAGAAGTTTTCATAATGCAATTGTTTTTCTAAAAGTAGAGAGATATCAGGTATTATGTCCATATGTAATCTAAAATATTTAGGAAGCCAGCACCAACTATCTGTTTTGTGATAGCTTAGTACTGAAAGAAGTGATTATAATCGAAGGAATAACTCACTGCAAGTGCGTGAAACAAGATCAACAGAGTTGCTGATTTTATTAAGTAGGAACAAAATGTAAATCATGCAAAAAAACAGCCCAATGTAGTGCAGATGACGTCAAACGTCCAGGTAAGTATCTAAAGGCCTACTCTTACTACTCGAACTAGAAAATCATTGGCTTTATAGCAATCTGGATTAGCAGTACTTGTTTAATTGTTTTAGTTTTCCAGATTTTAGAAAGCTACAGGAGTAGTTGCCACATTTAGCTACAAGAGTAGTTTTCTAGATTTTAGAAAGCTACAAGAGTAGTTCCTTTTCGAGCTGGCTACTGAATTCTATTTGATAACCACATTTTCTTGACAATCTTAGCTTATTAGGTTGCTTTTCTCTAGCTCTATAGTGTACAGTATGGGACAAAATTACACCATACACAACAAGGGGGCGTTTGGTTACGAGGTTATCCCAAGCTGGTTAGGAATAGCCACTTTCAGGTGGCTGTTGCGCCTTTGGTTGAGAGATGACCAATGATATGGGCAACCAAGATATACTTAATTTGCTCTCAAAACTTGGGTGAGCACATCCGCAAAAATCTGGCTGTTACAGCCACCACCCACCCCACTCTCGTTCCATCATAGAAGTACCCGGTCCTGCACCAGTAGCAGCTCATCATTGCTGCTGAGCTCGGCCTCCAGCGCTTCCTCTAGAAGCCTCCGCACCCTCCTAACCTCGAGAAGTATATGAGAGACTTTCCCAAAATTCATATATCTGAATCAGTGCCCAACAGAGAATGCAATTTTCATCAGGTAATCTACAACGACGATATAGTTTCAAAAAATAGACATCAGAATGGCCAAATTATATTAAGAAATAAACCTCATCTCATGCTTGTATGCTTGGAAAGAGCCTTTCCAATCATCTTTCTGGTCATATGGCTCAAGTAAGGAAGAATCGAACTTTCTATCCAGATGTCTCTCGCGTCAACCAACAGAGCCTGACAGAAAAATCAACAACCAGCACTACGTTAAACAATGAGGTGTTGGCATATGATTCCAAAAAAATACAACCACACAATTGCTGAACTAAATGAGCAACATGTCTGCACCTCGATCACTGAGTTGTCAATCTCATCCTTCTTGGCCTTCTCTTTGACGCTAGAAATTGCAAGATGCATCGTAAAAAGAGTACATATGATCCACTTGCTTATAAATTCTCCGCAACTGTATACTGCAAACAGAAAAAGGGAGGCGTGTGAAACTACAGGGCGTCGAACTACAATGATAAAATCCATGACTATTTAACCCGTAACCGCATTAATGGATCGAGCAATGGCGCGGTGTGGCAGCAACCACGCGGGCGCATTTCTGGGAAATTCAAACTCAGGAGCAGAAAACAAACTCGGGAAATTCAAAAACTTGCACAGTATCTCAAAGACTAAAGCAACGGTAACATGTGACACAAATAACCTCACGGAAATAAAGGATCAGTCACCTCCATGGTTAACTTGAACCTGAACTCCAAAAACAGCCAGAAGCACCCAGATCCGAACTGAAATCACAAAGATGAAGATAATTTTGACAGTTTGTAGAACTGCAAAACACGCATAGTTATTATTAAATATAACCATAGATGCCCCATAACTGAGTGCAAAATGATAGAACCGTGCCTAGATTAATTTATTAATTAGTTGCTTATAAGCAGAAAAAGGAAGCCTATCTTCATGGCCTACATTATGAGCTAAACCATATCCAATGGAGGATTAACATGCATGAACATCTGGATGCAAGTGATTCAAGCTAAGCTCATACCCACAAAGGAAAAAAATACATATGCAAGTGAATCAAGCCGAGCTCCTTCCCACGCGGTCGAACCCCTGGATGTCTGCGTTAATGGAGCAGAAGTTGTGCGCTCACCTGAAGGCTGCTGGAGGGGCTCGATGGGAATGGTCCAAAACTCAAGGGGCCAACACGGGCGATGCCGCTGACACCGGCACCTCGCCCTCGAGTTGTGGTCACGGTCTCCGGCGCCGGCGCAGACATCGGCATCTCGCCCTCATTGCAGTCACTGTCGTCGGTGTGATGCCCCGTCCTTGGCTGCTATAGAACTGAATAAATTACATGTAATTTTTCAGGGAATAAATTACACGTAATTTGAATTAGTAGAGACAGAGACAAGATGATGTTCGTCCCAGCCCGTACTGCATTGGTGTTCGAATCGCCCTACCCTGAGGTTTGGCGCAGACCTCCAGGCCCGGAAAAACACAATGATCAGAAGGATTAGTAGATTCCAACACAGTAACCAACATCTGAATAGGCCTTGACGTACCACCAGAGAGAAACACAACAACACTAAACTATTTCTGAAGACACAATCCAAGAGTTTCTCCACTTTACTTGAAAGAACCTACAAACAGATCACTTCAAAAGCGAACTCCCATGTTCATTTAAGGTACTTCCCAAGAAAATTACATCTAGAATGCAAACAAAACAAGCACCTACGCTGGTAGAAGCGCCCACGACAACTTCCTCCTCGTCCAGCAGACCGCGCGGCAGCTGCATCAGCTCAAACACCCTCGTGTCCTCCTCAAGCTCGACATTGCGCGCGCCTTTGATTCGGTGTCCTAGCCGTTCCTGCTCCAAGTGCTGCTGCATATGGGCTTCGGCCCAAGGTGGCGCGAGTGGATTTCCATTCTGATCTCGATGGCCTCGACGCGCGTTTTGATCAACGGCGCACCAGGCCCCCCTATCCCGCACGGCCAAGGCCTCCGTCAAGGCGACCCGGTGTCCCCCATGATGTTCGTGCTGGTCATTCACACACTCAACACGCTGCTCCAGTTCGCCGTGCAGTCCAGGATCCTCAAGCGGCTCACGCGCAGGCATGCTCCGTCGAGCATTTCTCTCTTCGCTGACGACGTGATCATCTTCTGCCATCCTGATAGGTCGGAGCTCTCCACTATCAATTCTCAGCTCGATCATTTTGGCATTGCATCGGGTCTACGCACCAACTTTGCTAAGTGCCTGGCCGCTCCAATCCAGTGCTCCACCGATGATGCCAACACCGTTGGCGCGGCCCTCGCCTGCCCGGTGGTGCCCTTCCCCATCCAGTACCTGGGTCTGCCTCTCTCGCTCAGAAAAGTGCCCACCTCCCACCTGCTACCCCTGATTGAGAAGCTCGCCCGCAAGCTCGCTACCTGGAAAGCTGTTCTGCTCAACCGTGGTGAGTGGTTCAATCTCGTTCGGCAAGTCTTGAGCGCCATGCATGTCCACATACTCCTTGCCATGGCCCTCTCCCCCGCCATCCTCAAACAGGCCAACTGCATCCTTCGCGACTTCCTCTGGCATGGAAGAAAGGAGGCGCACGCTGGCTCCTGCTTAGTCAGCAGGGCAACGTCTGTCGCCCGATCGAGCTGGGAGGTCTTGGCATCCGCGACCTCCAACGCACTGGCATCTCTCTCCGGATTCGTTGGCTATGGCTCCAGGCCACCGATCCCTCTCGTCCGTGGTCCCACCTGCAGCTCCCACGTGACCCTGAGGCGCTCCAATTCTTCCGGGCTTCCACGACATGGACCATCGGGGACGGCAACACTTGCCGCTTCTGGGTTGATCCGTGGCTGGATGGGCAATCGCTCCTTGATAGCGCCCCTGCTCTGGTGGCATTGGTCCCTCACCGCGTCCGGCGATCCCGCACTGTGGCCCAGGCGCTTTCCGACCGCTGCTGGATATCTGACATCCAATGCCCCCTTGGCCCTGTTGCTGCTGTTGACTATGTTGGGCTTTGGCGCCGCATACAGCTCATTGAGCTCACCCCGCGCCCGGATCTGCTCCGTTGGCGCTGGACTGAGAATGGTGTCTACTCTGCCTCCTCCTGCTACAACGCCCTATTCTATGGCTCCACGGCCTCTGAGTTTTGGCGCCTCACCTGGCACACCAGCGCCCCCACATCCGTGCAGTTCTTCATTTGGCTAGAATCCCTCAACCGATGTTGGTATGCCGACCGCCTGGCCCAGCGCGGCCTGCCACATGAACCGGCGTGCGTCTTCTGCTGCCAGGAACCCGAAATGCTGCACCACATCCTAGTGGGATGTGTGTTCGCGTGCATCACTTGGCACGAAATCCTCTCGTGGTGCTCCCCGACAACCGCTCCGCCGGATGGGAACACCGGCTACTTTGCTTGGCTCTCTGAAGCCACTCTCCTCCTCCCGGCTGCGCGGAGCCGAGGCCTCGCCACCATCGCCTCCCTCACTGCATGGTCCCTTTGGCGACACCGGAACGCGATCATCTTCGACAAGATTACCCCCTCCTCCTCCTCCCTGATCGCCGCGATCAAAGATGAAGCTCGCTCCTGGGCCGCCGCGGGAGCTCGAGGTCTCGCTGCGCGTACTCTTATAACCTGAACTTGTAATTTTTGGGGCTGAGCAACCCCCTGCCCTTTGCTCTCTCTGGGATCATGGGCTCGCCATTAGTGCGCACGAGGCTTTGATTTCCATTCATTTACTTTGTTCTCTTCTCCTATCAATGCAATGATACGCTAGCTTAGCGTATTCGAGGAAAAACCTATGATTTTCCTAGGAATCTTGAAATGAAACCAACTAAAAGCTGACACCTAGAGATCAAGGGTTGAATGGGCTCCCGCATCGCCTAACCTAGGCGACACGGGCGGAGATCGATCCACCACACCTTCGACCCTGTCACTGGTTCCTCCCCCCTCGCCGCCGTCGGAGGCCAGCGCCGGGCAAAGTCTGTGCGATAGCGGCGGCGGCGGGGCCTCTCTCTGCTCTAGAGACAAGACGGCGGTTGGTGGGTCCGTGTGCAGATTGGATCGGCCAGAGGCGGAGCCCCGGCGGCGGCCGTCGGATCCGTGGATGTCGGCGCGTGCAGCGGCAGGAGCGGAGCCTCGGCAGCGGCTGTTGGATCTGTGGATGACGGCGGTTGCGGCATGCTCTTGCTCGGTCAAAAGACCCGGTGAGCCATAGTAGACGGATCCAACCAGGGCGGTTTGCATGTCCAAAACGTGCTCAGATGGATGGATCCAAGCCGTGATATTTGCATGTCCAAAACGTGCTCAGATGGATGCAATCCAGGTTACCGCTTCCTTGTGATGTACGTGGACGTGATCCAGCAGCCTTCTCTCGGCTATTATGTCTGCCGGCGCCTCGCACAAGGACGCACTGAGCCGCAGAGTCGAGCACCAGGACGCGCCAGCCCTTCGCTTGGATCCGGCCTGACCGTGCCGGCGTCGAACTGTGGATTTTGGTGACCATCATAGGTTCTTCGCAGGCCTGCGACGGTGATATGTCTTTCATGCTTCAGTTCAGGCCATGACACCCCGACGGGCATGGGCAGAGCTCTCTTCGGCTAGGTGGGACGGTGGTGGTGTTGATCATTGTGGCGACCATCCCGACATGCGGCGGCAGACTTGTTGTGAAGCGTGGTGACCACTGAAAGGTCTTTCTGAGGGTGCTCTCTCAAGATCCGGTGGTTTACTTCGGCGGGGAGATAAAAACTATGGACGGCGCCTTGACGCAAAGGGATGGTTGTGCAGCCTGAGCACATCGCATGGAGCTGCTGGGATCGTGGAAAAGTGGTGGTGACAACACATATGATGTCGATGGTGGTGCTGCTTGAGCACCTGGTCTCGAGCTCCGGGGTAAAAGCCTAGGTCTGACCTGAGTTGGTTATACCTGGCAATGGCGATGCTTTTACATCGTTACCTTCTTGAAGGCATTGCTCGGATATGCTCGTTCAGGTTCTTCAGGGTGAAAACCTAGATTCTGACCTTGGATGGTTGGATCCGGTGACGGCGGCGCTTGAGCGCCAATCCCTTCCTGAAGGCGTTGCTGTTGAAGAATCTCGTCGGTCGTGTGATGTCATGGGATGGGTGGTGCCGATACGGTCACCGATTTAGTTTGCTGATCATCGATCTAATCGTTTTTGTGTTTTTTATCGCCCGTGTATAGCTTTGGTCTTATTTGACTTTGCTATTTATCGGCGTGTTTTTTTATGTGTGCGTGTGCGTTGATGTTGACTGTGTGCATCTTAATTATGCAGAGGCCGGGTGTATGCTCATTATGTTCGTATTCTCTTGATGCTCCATTCTGAGCCAATAAAATTCACCCTTTGTCAAAAAAACTAAAAGCTGACACCCAAATATAGCCACTGAAGAATCACCTCCGCCATAAGCATGTCCCCACAGCTCAAGAAAGACATATCCTACATCTACCTTTATAACATGGCAATATAGCAGAATCCCCATCATATAATCTGATATTTATAGGCTGCTAGGCGAAAGAAAATATATCAGTTCCGACCTAACAAACCTCTTTCCAACTTGCTCTCATTCTTGTTGAGTCTGACTAACTATGAAGGAACAGGATCAAAAGCAAAAAAATACTGCAGAATTTTGACTGTCTGAATTGTCTCCAACAAGCTGTTTTTGACCGCAAAAATATGAAGCAATTTGTACGCAGAACATTATTGAATCACCTTGAATTGAACAGAACAATCAAAACTGAAACCACAACCTTCAATCTCTCATTTGGATCATGTCAAACATCTCCACTGAACCGACCAGACCAATCCGTCTGCCCTCAAAAATGCCGCCGGCGGCTCTTCCGCTGCCCTCAAAGACGTCGAACCATGGAGGGAGTACTTCCATCCACGTCCTCACCAAAGGGACCTGTAAAAGCACAAAAACAACTCAAAACCAAAGGAAACATCAATTTCCACCGCTCCAGATTCATCAATTTTTTCTTACCATCTCATCGGTCGTAGAAGGAATTCCTTGCGGCCTGTGCCGCGGCCGCAGACACGACCTACCCCGGCGGCTGCGGCGGTCCATGAATCGGGGGCCTCGAGCAGGCAGGCACGCTAGATGAGCTCGATGCTGGCAGGTGGGGCGGAGGGGCGGCAACGGAGGAGGAAGAGGTGGATCCGCGACGACAGCAATGGATCCACGAAGGCGGAGGCGTCCGAGGGGTTCCGCGGCAACGGCGGTGGCGGATCCAAGAAGACCGAGGCGTCCGAGTCGTTGCGGCGGCGGATGCGCGAAGGCGACAGTGCTAGGAAGATCACACCAGGGGATCGAGACGAGCGGTGTTTTGTGCGTGATGGTTTTTTTGGGTGCGTGCGTGGGCTGGGGTGTGAGAAGGGGACGAAAAAACCGACGAAAAAAATCGGATGAAAGTGGTGGGATGAAGTTAAACCTGGAAGCGAGACTACCAACTGCTCCATTAGAAATAGAGATTTGTTTCCTAATTAATGTGATCGAGCAATTTAAGGTAAGGTTAATTAATTTAGATTTGGTCTTTAGAGATTGATCGTGATTGATTCTTTCACATAAAGACATTCCTCAATAACTTGCGTCAGAATGGAAATTTCTGATCCGTTCAGATTTTTTGTTGTGTGTGAGGGTGACACGAAACTAAACCGGTGGGGTGGGGAAGGTGACGAAAAAAACCAGCAAAAAAAACCATGAAGACTATTCACCAACTGCTCCATTAGGAGTAGAGATTGCCAAGCTTATGTATGTTCCTAAAAATAAGGGCGAATCCTCTAGTAAGGAAACTGCGGATCTTAAATCTATAAGTATTCATCCCAACCTTGTTGCTATCATTAAGGAACCATTTGCTACAAATGAGTTGTTTGATCTTGTGCCCAAAAGTTTGATAATTACTAAAAAGAAAGAAATTTCTAAGGATAATAGATGTCTCATTGAAGAATTGCCTACCAAAGATGGCAGTACCTAGATCTATCCTTGCTTTTATGCCTAGCTAGGGGCGTTAAACGATAGCGCTTGTTGGGAGGCAACCCAACTTTATTTTTAGTTTTTTTTTGCTTTTGCTTCTGTTTAGGAATAAATCTTTGATCTAGCCTATGGTTAGATGTGTTTTGATGTTTTAATTAGTGCTTGTGCCAAGTTAAACCTATAGGATCTTCTTGGATGATAGTCATTTGATCTTGCAGAAATTTCCAGAAATTTTATGTTCACGAAAATAATTGTTAAAAATCACCGGAACGAGATAAAATACTGATTCCAATTTCTTCTGATCAATAAACAAATTGCCTAGGTCTTCCTATTTTGTCTGATTTTTTGGAGTTCCAGAAATTTGCGTTAGCTATAGATTACTGCAGACTATTCTGTTTTTGACAGATTCTGTTTTTCGTGTGTTGTTTGCTTATTTTGATGAATCTATGGCTACTAAAATAGTTTATAAACCATAGAGAAGTTGGAATACAGTAGGTTTAACACCAATATAAATAAAGAATGAGTTCATTACAGTATCGTGAAGTGGTCTTTTGTTTTCTTTCGCTAACGGAGCTCACGAGATTTCTGTTGAGTTTTGTGTTGTGAAGTTTTCAAGTTTTGGGTGAAAGATTTTGATGGACTATGGAGCAAGGAGTGGCAAGAGCCTAATCTTAGGGATTCCCATGGCACCCCCAAGATAATCTAAGGACACAAAAAATTCCAAAGCTTAGGGATGCCCCGGAAGGCATCCCCTCTTTCGTCTACTTCCATCGGTAACTTTACTTGGAGCTATATTTTTATTCACCACATGATATGTGTTTTGCTTGGAGCGTCTTGTATGATTTGAGTCTTTGCTTTTTAGTTTACCACAATCATCCTTGCTGTACACACCTTTTGAGAGAGCCATACATGATTTGGAAATTATTAGAATACTTTATGTGCTTCACTTATATCTTTTGAGTTATATAGTTTTACTCTAGTACTTCACTTATATCTTTTAGAGCACGGTGGTGGATTTGTTTTATAGAAACTATTGATCTCTCATGCTTCACTTAGATTATTTTGAGAGCTTAAAATAGCATGGTAATTTGCTTAAGTAATCCTAATATGCTAGGAATTCAAGATTAGTAAAAACTTTCTTATGAGTGTGTTGATTACTAAGAGAAGTTTGATGCTTGATGATTGTTTTGAGATATGGAGGTAATAATATCAAAGTCGTGCTAGTTGATTAGTTGTGAATTTGAGAAATGCTTGTGTTGAAGTTTGCAAGTCCCGTAGCATGCACGTATGGTAAATGTTATGTAAGAAATTTGAAACATGAGGTGTTCTTTGATTGTCCTCCTTATGAGTGGCGGTCGGGGACGAGCGATGGTCTTTTCCTACCAATCTATCCCCCTAGGAGCATGGGCGTAATGCTTGGTTTTTGATGACTTGTAGATTTTTGCAATAAGTATGTGAGTTCTTTATGACTAATGTTGAGTCCATGGATTATACACACTCTCTCCCTTCCATCATTGCTAGCCTCTTCGGTACCGTGCATTGCCCTTTCTCACATTGAGAGTTGGTGCAAACTTCGCCGGTGCATCCTAACCCCGTGATATGATACGTTCTTTCACACATAAACCTCCTTATATCTTCCTCAAAACAGTCACCATACCTACCTATTATGGCATTTCCATTGCCATTCCGAGATATATTGCCATGCAACTTTCCGCCATTCTGTTTATCATGACACATTCATCATTGTCATATTGCTTAGCATGATCATATAGTTGACATAGTATTTGTGGCAAAGCCACTATTCATAATTCTTTCATACATGTCACTCTTGGTTCATTGCATATCGGTACACATGGGAGGCATTCATATAGAGTCGTGCTTTGTTCTAGTATTGAGTTGTAATCATTGAGTTGTAAATAAATAGAAGTGTGATGATCATCATTTAATAGAGCATTGTCCCAATAAAAAAAGAGAAAGGCCAAATAAAAAAAGAAGGCCCAAAAAAAAGAAATAAAAAGGGGCAATGCTACTATCCTTTTTTCCACACTTGTGCTCCAAAGTAGCACCATAATCTTCATGATAGAGAGTCTCTTGTTTTGTCACTTTCATATACTAGTGGGAATTTTTCATTATAAAACTTGGCTAGTATATTCCAACAATGGGCCTCCTCAAGTGCCCTAGGTCTTCGTGAGCAAGCAAGTTGGATGCACACCCACTTAGTTTCTTTTGTTGAGCTTTCATACATTTATAGCTCTAGTGCATCCGTTGCATGGCAATCCCTACTCCTTGCATTAACATCAATCGATGGGCATCTCCATAGCCCATTGATTAGCCTCGTTGATGTGAGACTTTCTCCTTTTTTGTCTTCTCCACATAACCCCCATCATTATACTCTATTCCCCCCATAGTGTTATGTCCATGGCTCACGCTCATGTATTGCGTGAAGGTTTATAAAGTTTGAGATTACTAAAGTATGAAACAATTGCTTGGCTTGTCATCGGGGTTGTGCATGATGAGAGCATTCTTGTGTGACGAAAATGGAGCATGACTAAACTATATGATTTTGTAGGGATGAACTTTCTTTGGCCATGTTATTTTGAGAAGACATAATTGCTTCGGAGTCCCGTATGAGATCCGGACGTCACGAGGAGTTCCGGAATGGTCCGGATGTAAAGAATTATATATAGGAAGTCAGGTTTCGGCCATCGGGAAAGTTCCGGGGGTCACCGGTATTGTACCGGGACCACCGAAAGGGTCCCGGGGGTCCACCGGGTGGGGCCACCTATCCCGGAGGGCCCCATGGGCTGAAGTGGGAGGGGAACCAGCCCCTGGTGGGCTGGTGCGCCCCTTGGGCCCCCTGCGCCTAGGGTTGGGAAACCCTAGGGGTGAAGCGCCTCCACACGGCTTGGGGGAAGCCACTGGCACGCCCCTTGGAGATCCCATCTCAGGGGCGGCGCCCCCTAGGGGCCTATATAAGAGGGGGAGGGAGGGCAGCCGCACCCATGCTCTTGGCACCTCCTCTCCCCTTGCTACACCTCTCCCTCTCAGACGCTTGGCGAAGCCCTCGCCGAGATCATTCTTGCATCCACCACCACGCCGTCATGCTGCTGGATCTTCATCAACCTCTCCTCCCCCTTGCTGGATCAAGAAGGAGGAGACGTCTTCCCAACCGTATGTGTGTTGAACGCGGAGGTGATGTCCGTTCAGCACTAGGATCATCGGTGATTTGGATCACGACGAGTACGACTCCCTCAACCCCGTTCTCTTGAACGCTTCCGCTCGCGATCTACAATGGTATGTAGATGCACTCCTCTCTCTCGTTGCTAGATGAACTCATAGATTGTTCTTGGGGAAACCGTAGAAAAAATTTATTTTCTGCAACGTTCCCCAACAGTGGCATCATGAGCTAGGTCTATGCGTAGTTCTCTTTGCACGAGTAGAACACAAACTTGTTGTGGGCGTAGATGTTTTCAACTTTCTTGCCACTACTAGTCTTATTTTGCTTCAGCAGTACTGTGGGATGAAGCGGCCCGGATCGACCTTACACGTACGCTTACGTGAGACAGGTTCCACCGACTGACATGCACTAGTTGCATAAGGTGGCTAGCGGTTGTCTGCCTCTCCCACTTTAGTTGGAGCGGATTCGATGAAAAGGGTCCTTATGAAGGGTAAATAGAAGTTGACAAATCACGTTGTGGCTTTTACGTAGGTAAGAAAACGTTCTTGCTAGAACCCTATTGCAGCCACGTAAAAGATGCAACCACAAGTAGAGGACGTCTAACTTGTTTTTGCAGCAATTGCTTTGTGCTGTGACATGGCCAAAAGTTGTGATGAATGATATATATGTGATGTATGAGATCATGTTCTTGTAATAGGAATCACGACTTGCATGTCGATGAGTATGACAACCGGCAGGAGCCATAGGAGTTGTCTTAATTATTGTATGACCTGCGTGTCAATGATTTAACGCCATGTAATTACTTTACTTTATTGCTAAACTGTTAGCCATAGTAGTAGAAGTAATAGTTGGCGAGCAACTTCATGGAGACACGATGATGGAGATCATGATGATGGAGATCATGGTGTCATGCCGGTGACGAAGATGATCATGGAGCCCTGAAGATGGAGATCAAAGGAGCTATATGATATTGGCCATATCATGTCACTACTATTTGATTGCATGTGATGTTTATCATGTTTTTGCATCTTGTTTACTTAGAACGACGGTAGTAAATAAGATGATCCCTCATAATAATTTCAAGAAAGTGTTCCCCTAGCGTGCGCCGCTATGAAAGTTCGTTGTTTTGAAGCACCACATGATGATCGGGTGTGATAGATTCTAACGTTCACATACAACGGGTGTAAGACAGATTTACACATGCATAAACACTTAGGTTAACTTGACGAGCCTAGCATGTACAGAGATGGCCTCGGAACACAAGAGACCGAAAGGTCGAACATGGGTCGTATGGAAGATGTGATCAACATGGAGATGTTCACCGATGATGACTAGTCCGTCTCACGTGATGATTGGACACGGCCTAGTCGACTCGGATCATGTATCACTTAGATGACTAGAGGGATGTCTAATCTGAGTGGGAGTTCATTAAATAATTTGATTAGATGAACTTAATTATCATGAACTTAGTCTAAAACCTTTGCAAATATGTCTTGTAGATCAAATGGCCAACGCTCATGTCCACCTCAACTTCAACGCATTCCTAGAGAAAACCAAGCTGAAAGATGATGGCAGCAACTATACGAACTGGGTCCGGAACCTGAGGATCATCCTCATAGCTGCAAAGAAAGATTATGTCTTAGAAGCACCGCTAGGTGAAGCTCCCATCCCAGAGAACCAAGACGTTATGAATGCTTGGCAGTCTCGTGCTGATGATTACTCCCTCGTTCAGTGCGGCATGCTTCTGACTTAGAACCGGTGCTCCAAAAGCGTTTTGAGCAACACGAAGCATATGAGATGTTCGAAGAGCTGAAAATGGTTTTCCAAGCTCATGCCCGGGTCGAGAGATATGAAGTCTCCGACAAGTTCTTCAGTCGTAAGATGGAGGAAAATAGTTCTCTCAGTGAGCACATACTCAAAATGTCTGGGTTGCACAACCGCTTGACTCGGTGGGAGTTAATCTCCGGATGACGCGATTATTGACAGAATCCTTCGCCGCTCTGTGGGATGGAAAAGACCATTCCTGAGGTATATTCAATGCTGAAATCAGCGGAGGTAGAGATCAAGAAGGAACATCAAGTGTTGATGGTGAATAAAACCACTAAGTTCAAGAAAGGCAAGTGTAAGAAGAACTTCAAGAAGGACGGCAAGGGAGTTGTCAGCGCCCGATAAGCCGATTCTTGGGAAGAAGTCAAAGAATGGACCCAAGCCTGAAACTGAGTGTTTTTATTGCAAGGGAAGCGGACACTAGAAGCGGAACTGCCCCAAATACTTAGCGGACAAGAAGGCTGGCAACACTAAAGGTATATGTGATATACATGTAATTGATGTGTACCTTACCAGTACTCGTAGTAGCTCCTGGGTATTTGATACCAGTGTCGTTGCTCATATTTGTAACTCAAAGCAGGAGCTGCGGAATAAGCGGAGACTGGCGAAGGACGAGGTGACGATGCGCGTCGGGAATGGTTCCAAGGTCGATGTGATCGCCGTCGGCACGCTACCTCTACATTTACCTATGGGATTAGTTTTAAGCCTCAATAATTGTTATTTAGTGCCAGCTTTGAGCATGAACATTGTATCTGGATCTCGTTTAATACGAGATGGCTACTCATTTAAATCCGAGAATAATGGTTGTTCAATTTATATGAGAGATATGTTTTATGGTCATGCCCCGATGGTCAATGGTTTATTCTTAATGAATCTCGAACGTGATGTTACACATATTCATAGTGTGAATACCAAAAGATGTAAAGTTGATAACGATAGTCCCACATACTTGTGGCACTACCGCCTTGGTCACATTGGTGTCAAGCGCATGAAGAAGCTCCATGCTTTGATGGACTTTTAGAGTCTCTCGATTATGAATCATTTGACACATGCGAACCATTCCTCATGGGCAAAATGACCAAGACTCCGTTCTCGGAACAATGGAGCGAGCAACCAACTTATTGGAAATCATACATCTTGATGTGTGCGGTCCAATGAGCGTTGAGGCTCGTGGAGGATATCGTTATGTTCTCACTCTCACGGCGACTTGAGTAGATATGGGTATGTCTACTTGATGAAACACAAGTCCGAGACCTTTGAAAAGTTCAAGGAGTTTCAGAATGAGGTAGAGAATCAACGTGACCGAAAAATAAAGTTCTTACGATCAGATCGTGGAGGAGAATATTTAAGTCACGAATTTGGTACGCACTTAAGGAAATGTGGAATCGTTTCACAACTCACGTCGCCTGGAAAACCTCAGTGTAACGGTGTGTCCGAACGTCGTAATCGCACTTTATTGGATATGGTACGGTCTATGATGTCTCTTACCGATTTACCGCTATCATTTCGGGGATACGCTCTAGAGACAGCTACATTCACTTTAAATAGGGCACCGTCTAAATCCGTTGAGACGACACCGTATAAATTATGGTTTGGGAGGAAACCTAAGCTGTCGTTTCTAAAAGTTTGGGGATGCGATGCTTATATCAAGAAACTTCTACCTGAAAAGCTCGAACCCAAGTCAGAAAAATGCGTCTTCATAGGATACCCTAAGGAAACCATTGAGTATACCTTCTACCTCAGATCCGAAGGCAAGATCTTTCTTGCCAAGAATGGGTCCTTTCTGGAGAAAGAGTTTCTCTCGAGAGAACTAAGTGGGAGGAAAGTGGAACTTCATGAAGTACTACCTCTTGAACCGGTGAGTAGCGCAGCTCAGGAAGATGATCTTGTGGTGCCAGCACCAACTAAAGAGGAAGTTAATGATGATGATCAAGGTACTTCGGATCAAGTTACTACTAAACTTCGTAGGTCCACGAGGACACGTTCCACACCAGAGTGGTATGGCAACCCTGTCCTGGAAATCATGTTGTTAGACAACGGTGAACCTTGAACTATGAAGAAGCGATGGCGGGCCCAGATTCCAACAAATGGCTTGAAGCCATGCAATCCGAGATAGGATCCATGTATGAAAATGAAGTATGGACTTTGACAGACTTGCCCAATGATCGGCGAGCGATAGAAAACAAATGGATCTTTAAGAAGAAGACGGACGCGGATGGAAATGTTACCATCTATAAAGCTCGACTTGTCGCTAAGGGTTATCGACAAGTTCAAGGGGTTGACTACGATGAGACATTCTCTCCTTGTGAAGCTAAAGTCCGTCCGAATCATGTTAGCAATTGTCGCATACTATGATTATGAGATATGGCAAATGGACGTCAAAACGGCATTCCTTAACGGCCATCTTAAGGAAGAACTGTATATGATGCAGCCCGAAGGTTTTGTCGACCCTGAGAATGCTAACAAGGTATGCAAGCTCCAGCGATCCATTTATGGGCTGGTGCAAGCATCTCGGAGTTGGAACATTCGCTTTGATGAGATGATCAAAGCGTTTGGGTTTATGCAGACGTTTACAAGAAAGTGAGTGGGAGCTCTGTAGCATTTCTCATATTATATGTAGATGACATACTTTTGATGGGAAATGATATAGAACTTTTGGACAACATTAAGGCCTACTTGAATAAGTGTTTTTCAATGAAGGACCTTGGAGAAGCTGCTTACATATTAGGCATCAAGATCTATAGGGATAGATCAAGACACCTCATAGGTCTTTCACAAAGCACATACCTTGATAAGATATTGAAGAAGTTCAATATGGATCAGTCCAAGAAAGGGTTCTTGCACAGTATTGCAAGGTGTGAGATTGAGCTCGGCTCAATGCCGACCACGGCAAAAGATAAAGAAGAGATGAGTGTCATCCCCTATGCCTCAGCCATAGGATCTATTATGTATGCCATCTTGTGTACGGACCTGATGTAAACCTTGCCGTAAGTTTGGTAGGAAGGTACCAAAGTAATCCCGGCAAGGAACACTGGACAGCGGTCAAGAATATCCTAAAGTACCTGAAAAGGACTAAGGACATGTTTCTCGTCTATGGAGGTGACGAAGAGCTCGCCGTAAAGGGTTACGTCGACGCTAGCTTCGACACAGATCTGGATGACTCTAAGTCACAAACCGGATACGTGTATATTTTAAATGGTGGGGCAGTAAGCTGGTGCAGTTGCAAGCAAAGCGTCGTGGCGGGATCTACATGTGAAGCGGAATACATGGCAGCTTCGGAGGCAGCATGAAGCAATCTGGGTGAAGGAGTTCATCACCGACCTAGGAGTCATACCCAATGTGTCGGGGCCGATCGCACTCTTCTGTGACAACACTGGAGCTATTGCACTTGCCAAGGAGCCCAGGTTTCACAAGAAGACCAGGCAGATCAAGCATCGCTTCAACTCCATTCGTGAAAATGTTCAAGATGGAGACATAGATATTTGTAAAGTACATACGGACCTGAATGTAGCAGATCCGTTGACTAAACCTCTCCCTAGGGCAAAACATGAACAACACCAGAACTCTATGGGTGTTCGATTCATCACAATTTAACTAGATGATTGACTCTAGTGCAAGTGGGAGACTGTTGGAAATATGATCTAGAGGCAATAATAAAATGGTTATTATTATATTTCTTTGTTCATGATGATAGTCTATTATTCATGCTATAATTGTGTTATCCGGAAATCGTAATACATGTGTGAATACATAGACCACAACGTGTCCCTAGTAAGCCTCTAGTTGACTAGCTCGTTGATCAACAGATGGTCATGGTTTCCTGACTATGGACATTGGATGTCATTGATAACGGGATCACATCATTGGGAGAATGATGTGATGGACAAGACCCAATCCTAAGCATAGCTCAAAGATCGTGTAGTTCGTTTAGCTAGAGCTTTTCCAAATGTCAAGTATCATTTCCTTAGACCATGAGATTTTGCAACTCCCGGATACCGTAGGAGTGCTTTGGGTGTGCCAAACATCACAACGTAACTGGGTGACTATAAAGTTACACTACGGGTATCTCCGAAAGTGTCTGTTGGGTTGTACGAATCGAGGCGGATTTGTCACTCCGTATGACGGAGAGGTATCTCTGGGCCCACTCGGTAATGCATCATCATAATGAGCTCAATGTGACCAAGTGTATGGTCACGAGATCATGCATTACGATGCAGAGTAAAGTGACTTGCAGAAACGAGATTAAACGAGGTATTGGGATACCGACGATCGAATCTCGTGCAAGTAACGCATCGATTGACAAACGGAATTGTATATGAGGTTGCTTGAATCCTTGACATCGTGGTTCATCCGATAAGATCATCGAGGAGCATGTGGGAGCCAACATGGGTATCCAGATCCCGCTGTTGGTTATTGACCGAGAGGCGTCTCGGTCATGTTCGCATGTCTCCCGAACCCGTAGGGTCTACACACTTAAGGTTCGGTGACGCTTAGGGTTGTAGAGATATGAGTATGCAGTAACCCGAAAGTTGTTCGAGTCCGGATGAGATCCCGGACGTCGCGAGGAGTTCGGAACGGTCCGGAGGTAAAGAATTATATATAGGAAGTCAGGTTTTGACCATCGGGAAAGTTCCGGGGTCACCGGTATTATCTGGGACCACCGAAAGGGTCGAGGGTCCACCGGTGGGGCCACCTATCCCGGAGGGCCCCATGGGCTGAAGTGGGAGGAACCAGCCTGGTGGGCTGGTGTGCCCTTGCCCCAGGCCCCTGCCTAGGGTTGGGAAACCCTAGGGGTGGGGGCGCCTCCACCTGGCTTGGGGGGGAAGCCGCCCCCCCTGGCCGCCGCCCCCCTTGGAGATCCCATCTCCAGGGCCGCCCCCCCCTAGGGGGCCTATATAAAGAGGGGGAGGGAAGGCAGCCGCACCCATGCTCTTGGCGCCTCCCTCTCCCCTTGCTACACCTCTCCCTCTCGCAGACGCTTGGCGAAGCCCTGCCGAGATCATTCTTGCATCCACCACCACGCCGCCGTCGTCTTCTTTGGATCTTCATCAACCTCTCCTCCCCCTTGCTGGATCAAGAAGGAGGAGACGTTTTCCCAACCGTACGTGTGTTGAACGTGAAGGTGCTGTCCGTTCAGCACTAGGATCATTTGTGATTTGGATCACGACGAGTACGACTCCCTCAACCCCGTTCTCTTGAACGCTTCCGCTCGCGATCTACAAGGGTATGTAGATGCACTCCTCTCTCTCGTTGCTAGATGAACTCATAGATTGATCTTGGTGAAACCGTAGAAATTTTTTATTTTCTGCAACGTTCCCCAACACTCCATGCTATATTATGTACTGTTTTGGACAATATTGGGCTTTATTATCCACTTTTATATTATTTCTGGGACTAACCTATTAACCGGAGGCCCAGCCCAGAATTGTTGTTTTTTGCCTATTTCAGAGTTTTGCAGAAAAATAATATCAAACGGAGTCCAAATGGAATGAAACCTTCGGGAGCTTGATTTTTGGAACGAACATGATCCAGGAGACTTGGACCCTATGTAAGAGAAGCTTCTAGGAGGCCACGAGGTAGGGGGCGCGCCCACCCCCCCAGGGAGCGCCCTCAACCCTCGTGGGCCCCATGTTGCTCCACCGACGTACTTCTTCCTCCTATATATACCTACGTACCCCCAAACGATCAGATACGGAGCCAAAAACCTAATTCCACCACCGCAACCTTACATGCCCACGAGATCCCATCTTGGGGCTGTTAGGAGCTCCACCGGAGGGCATCCATCACGGAGGGCTTCTACATCAACACCATAGCCTCTCGATGAAGTGTGAGTAGTTTACCTCGGACCTTCGGGTCCATAGTTAGTAGCTAGATGGCTTCTTCTCTCTTTTGGATCTCAACACAATGTTCTCCCCTCTCTCGTGGAGATCTATTCGATGTAATCTTCTTTTGCGGTGTGTTTGTTGAGGCCCGATGAATTGTGGGTTTATGATCAAGATTATCTATGAACAATATTTGAATCTTCTCTGAATTCTTTTATGTATGATTGGTTATCTTTGCAAGTCTCTTGAATTATCAGTTTGGTTTGGCCTACTAGATTGATCTTTCTTGCAATGGGAGAAGTGCTTAGCTTTGGGTTCAATCTTGCGGTGTCATTTCCCAGTGACAGTAGGGGCAGCAAGGCATGTATTGTATTGTTGCCATCGAGGATAACAAGATGGGGTTTTTGTCATATTGCATTAATTTTTCCCTCATCTTGCTTAAGGCGTTACTCTATTTTCATGAACTTAATACTCTAGATGCATGCTGGATAGCGGTCGATGAGTGGAGTAATAGTAGTAGATGCGGTGAAGCCGGTCTACTTGTCTCGGATGTGATGCCTATATACATGATCATACCTAGATATTCTCATAACTATGCTCAATTCTGTCAATTGCTCAACAGTAATTCGTTCACCCACCATAAAATACTTATGCTCTTGAGAGAAGCCACTAGCGAAACCTATGGCCCTCGGGTCTATCTTCATCATATTAATCTTCCAACACTTTGTCATTGCTTTTGCTTTTTTACTTTGCTTTTATTTTACTTTGCATATTTATCACAAAAATACCAAAAATATTATCCTATCATATCTATCAGATCTCACTCTCGTAAGTGACCGTGAAGGGATTGACAACCCCTTATCGCATTGGTTGCGAGGATTTATTTGTATTGTGCGGGTGCAAGGGACTCGCGCATAGCCTCCTACTGGACTGATACCTTGGTTCTCAAAAACTGAGGCAAATACTTATGCTACTTTGTTGCATCACCCTTTCCTCTTCAAGGGAAAACCAACGCAGTGCTCAAGAGGTAGCACTGTTTCAACTTAGTTGCATCAACTTGGCATGGCGCACAGTTCGCGTCCTCTGCCCTGACAGGCCTAAATTCCCATTCTAATGACGGATGAACAACAAGCACAAAAAAACAGAGCAATGATACAACAATAGAACCCACTGCCCTGATATTTACTTGCTTCTGCAAATCGATCATCTGCATTAGATGTTTGTTGATCTTCTTCAGTTCCTCGTTGCTACCTCTTGAGCAGTGCGCTGGTTTTTCCCTTGAAGTGGAAAGGGTGATGCAGTAAAGTAGCGTAAGTATTTCCCTCAGTTTTTGAGAACCAAGGTATCAATCCAGTAGGATACCACGCTCGAGTCCCACGCATCTACACAAAACGAATAAGAACCTCACAACCAACGCGATAAAGGGGTTGTCAATCCCTTCACGGTCACATACGAGAGTGAGATCTGATAGATATGATAAGATAATATTTTTGGTATTTTTATGATAAAGACTAAAAGTAAAGAAAGCAAAATAAACGGCGCTAGCAATAGTTTGTTGACGGGAGATTAATATGATGGAAAATAGAACCGGGGGGCATAGGTTTCACTAGTGGCTTCTCTCAAGAGCATAAGTATTATGGTGGGTGAACAAATTACTGTCAAGCAATTGATAGAATTGAGCATAGTTATGAGAATATCTAGGTATGATCATGTATATAGGCATCACGTCCGCGACAAGTAGACCGACTCCTGCCTGCATCTACTATTATTACTCCACACATCGACCGCTATCCAGCATGCATCTAGAGTATTAAGTTCATAAGAAAGGAGTAACACTTTAAGCAAGATGACATGATGTAGAGGGATAAACTCATGCAATATTATATAAATCCCATCTTTTTATCCTCGATGGCAACAATACAATACGTGCCTTGCTGCCCCTGCTGTCACTTGGAAAGGACACCGCAAGATTGAACCCAAAGCTAAGCACTTCTCCCATTGCAAGAAAGATCAATCTAGTAGGCCAAACCAAACTGATAATTCGAAGAGACTTGCAAAGATAACCAATCATACATAAAAGAATTCAGAGAAGATTCAAATATTGTTCATAGATAAACTTGATCATAAACACACAATTCATCAGTCCCGACAAACACACCGCAAAAGAAGATTACAACGAATAGATCTCCACGAGAATCGTGGAGAACTTTGTATTGAGATCCAAAGAGAGAGAAGAAGCCATCTAGCTAATAACTATAGACCCGAAGGTCTGAGGTAAACTACTCACACATCATCGGAGAGGCTATGGTGTTCATGTAGAAGCCCTCCGTGATCAATGCCCCCTCCGGTAGGACGCCGGAAAAGGCCCCAAGATGGGATCTCACTGGTATAGAAGGTTGCGGTGGTGGAATTAGGTTTTCGTGGATGCTTCTGATGGTTTGGGGGTACGTAGGTATATATAGGAGGAAGAAGTATGTCGGTGGAGAACCGTGGGCCCCAGAGGGTGGAGGGCGCGCCTAGGGGGTGGGGGGTAGGCGCGCCCCCCTGCCTCGTGCTCTCCTAGTTGATTCTTGACGTGGATTCCAAGTCCTCTGGATCACGTTTGTTCCGAAAATCACGTTCCCGAAGGTTTCATTCCGTTTGGACTCCGTTTGATATTCTTTTTCTGCGGAACACTGAAATAGGCAAAAAGTAGCAATTTGGGCTGGGCCTCCGGCTAATAGGTTAGTCCCAAAATTAATATAGAAGTGTATAATAAAGCCCATTAAACATCCAAAACAGAATATAATATAGCATGTAACAATCAAAAATTATAGATAGGTTGGAGACGTATCAAGCATCCCCAAGCTTAATTCCTGCTCGTCTTCGAGTAGGTAAATGATAAAAACAGAATTTTTGATGTGGAATGCTACTTGGCATAATTTTCAATGTAATTGCCTTAATTGTGGTATGAATGCTCAGATCTGAAAGATTCAAGACAAAAGTTTAATATTGACATAAAAAATATAATACTTCAAGCATACTAACTAAGAAATTATGTCTTCTCAAAATAACATGGCCAAAGAAAGTTATCCCTAAAAAATCATATAGTCTGGTTATGCTCTATCTTCATCACACAAAGTATTTAATCATGCACAACCCCGATGACAAGCCAAGCAATTGTTTCATACTTTTGGTGTTCTCAAACTTTTTCAATCTTCACACAATACATGAGCGTGATCCATGGACATAGCACTATATTGGAATAGAATGGCGGTTGTGGAGAAGACAAAAAAGGGAGAAGATAGTCTCACATCAACTAGGCGTATCAACGGGCTATGGAGATGCCCATCAATAGATATTAATGTGAGTGAGTAGGGATTTCCATGCAACGGATGCACTAGATCTATAAGTGTATGAAAGCTCAACAAAAGAAACTAAGTGGGTGTGCATCCAACTCGCTTGCTCACTAAGACCTAGGGCATTTTGAGGAAGCCCATCATTGGAATATACAAGCCAAGTTATACAATGAAAATTTCCCACTAGTATATGAAAGTGACAACATAGGAGACTCTCTATCATGAAGATCATGGTGCTACTTTGAAGCACAAGTGTGGTAAAAGGATAGTAGCATTGTCCCTTCTCTCTTTTTCTCTCATTTTTTTATTTGGCCTTTCTCTTTTTTTATGGCCTTTCTCTCTTTTTTTATTTAGTCTGGAGTCTCATCCGGACTTATGGGGGAATCATAGTCTCCATCATCCTTTCCTCACTTGGGACAATGCTCTAATAATGATGATCATCACACTTCTATTTTCTTACAACTCAAGAATTACAACTCAATACTTGGAACAATAATATGACTCTATGTGAATGCCTCCAGCGGAGTACCGAGGTATGCAATGAATCAAGAGTGACATGTATGAAAGAATTATGAACGGTGGCTTTGCCACAAATACAATGTCAACTACATGATCATGCAAAGCAATATGACAATGATGGAGTGAGTCATAGTAAATGGAACGGTGGTAAGTTGCATGGCAATATATCTCGGAATGGCTATGGAAATGCCATGATAGGTAGGTATGGTGGCTGTTTTGAGGAAGTTATATGGTGGGTTTATGATACAGGCGAAAAGTGCGCGGTATTAGAGAGGCTAGAAATGGTGGAAGGATGAGAGTGCATATAATCCATGGACTCAACATTAGTCATAAAGAACTCATATACTTGTTGCAAAAATCTATTAGTTACCGAAACAAAGTATTACGCGCATGCTCCTAGGGGGATAGATTGGTAGGAAAAGACCATCGCTCATCCCCGACCGCCACTCATAAGGAAGACAATCAATAAATAAATCATGCTCCGACTTCATCACATAACGGTTCACCATACGTGCATGCTACGGGAATCACAAACTTTAACACAAGTATTTCTCGAATGCAAAACTACTCATAGTATTCAACACACTCATAAGATTTTTTTTACTAATCTCGGATGCCTATCATAATTAAAGCAAATTACCACGCTATTTTGTAGGACTCTCAAAATAATATAAGTGAAGCATGAGAGAACAATAGTTTCTATAAAACAAATCCACCACCGTGCTCTAAAAGATACTCCCTCCTTTTCGGTTTATAGGGCTTATCTCAAAATTTTAGTTTTCCCATTTTATAAGTCTCAATTTGGTTGTTCCCCATCACATGTTCAGATTTCAAGGTGCAATAAATCATTGCATGCAACTATTAAGAGAAAATTGACCAATGCATGTACTTCATGCATGCATGCATTGCAATTAATGCATTGGTAAACACAATTTTTAAGGAAAACAAGTGCATTAATTGAGTGGTTTTGAAAATTACAAAAATTGTTCCACCACACACCATCTACCTTGGTTGGTGAGATTTTTGAATTGAGCCCTATAAACCGGAAAGGAGGTAGTATAACTGAAGCACTAGAGCAAAAACTATATAGCTCAATAGATATAAGTGAAGCACATAGAGTATTCTAACAAATTCCGAATCTAGTGTGTCTCACTCAAAAGGTGTGTACAGCAAGAATGATTGTGGCATACTAACAAATAAAGACTCAAATCATACAAGACGCTCCAAGCAAAACACATATCATGTGGTTAATAAAAATATAGCTCCAAGTAAATTTACCGTTGGATGAGGACGAAAGAGGGGATGCCTTCCGGGGCATCCACAAGATTTGGATTTTTGGTGTCCTTAGATTATATTGGGGTGCCATGGGCATCCCCAAGCTTAGGATCTTGCCACTCCTTGTTCCATACTCCATCAAATCTTTACCCAAAACTTGAAAACTTTACAACACAAAACTTAACAGAAAATCTCGTGAGCTCCGTTAGCGAAAGAAAACAAAACACCACTTCAAGGTAATGTAATGAACTCTTTCTTTATTTATGTTGGTGTTATACCTACTGTATTCCAATTTCTCTATGGTTTATAAACCATTTTACTAGCAATAGATTCATCAAAATAAGCAAACAACACACGAAAAACAGAATCTGTCAAAAATAGAACAGTCTGTAGTAATCTGTAACTAACGCAAACTTATGGAACTCAATTTTTTTTACCAAAATAGGACGACCTGGAAAATTTGTTTATTGATCTACTGCAATTGGAATCAATATTTTATCACGTTCTGGTAATTTTTAACAATTGTTTTCGTGAACAGAAAGTTTCTGGAATTTTCAGCAAGATCAAATAACTATCATCCAAGAAGATCCTACAGGTTTAACTTAGCACAAACACTAATTAAAACATGAAAAAAAATCTAACCAGGGGCTAGATCAAAGATTTATTCCTAAACAGAAGCAAAAAGCAAAAAACTAAAAATATAATTGGGTTGTCTCCCAACAAGCGATATCGTTTAACGCCCCTAGCTAGGCATAAAAGCAAGGATAGATCTAGGTATTGCCATCTTTTGTTTTAGGGAAGAAAAGAGCAAACTTGTTATCTATGGAATTAATCTTTTTATTTTGATAAAGTACGTGGATATTAATGGTAGAACAAAGATTAAGCACGTTGCGGAAATTTGCATCTAAGCTAGATTTTATCTCATTGATAGATTCGTTTTGGTAGGAGAGCGAAAGAGATGTAGATTCAACTTTCTCATTCATGGGGTGCCCAAATATGGTTTTCATCTTTTCATAAGTATCTACGACATCCCCTTCAAGAAAGCCTTCTTCAAATATAGAATCTAAGACATGCTTAAACGAAGAGGGTAGGGCAACATAAAAGCTCTTCAAGTAAACTTCAATTTGGTATTGGGGTACATAGTTAGCCCGGATCCTTAACTATCTATCCCAAGCATCTTTCAAAGATTAATCGAGTAAATAACGAAAAATTCCGGAATCATCTTCATCAAAATTATTAAGACTCTCATCGACAACTCCGGCAGGTTTTTCCATAGCATTATTTATGAGTTTAGATAGAATAGAAGGATCGTCCAAAGTACTAAAACTCGGGAGAGAACCCCCAACTCTTTTTGGTTCCGACATGGCGAAGGAAAGGCGAGCGGAGAAGAAGGCGAATAAAACGACAAGGGTGAAGTAGGGAGAGGAAAACGAGAGGCAAATGGCAATTAATGTAATGCGAGGGATAAGGGTTTGTGATGGGTACTTGGTATGTTGACTTTTGCGTAGACTCCCCGGCAACGGTGCCATAAATGGCTCGTTGTCGGGAGTCAAATCTTGACATGACTTGGCGCGAATATCCCCGGCAACGGCACCAGAAATCCTTCTTGCTACCTCTTGTAGCGACCAGACCCGAATGGATCTAGTGCTCTGTGCTCAGTGTCATCCCTGGATCAGTAATGCTGACACCACACAGTACTTCGAAGGATTTATAGCAGAGTAGCAATCACACACTTATTACATCGTTGTCCACAAGGGAACTTAATACAATAATATGGCTTAAGGCCATCTAATAATAACAATGGAAGGCTTGGAAGACAAGTGATTCCATCAACTCCATCGGCATCACCGAGTATAGAACCACGACCTAACACCTTACCCGACGTGCGAAAAGTGCATAGCGTGAAAGTTGCAGCCCGAAACGGTCAGCACATGGAATATCTTGGCAATGTAACACATAGAGAACAATGAAGCAACAAGCCTATACTACATGCATATATGGCTGGTGGTAAGGCTCTCTGATTACATTTTTGCATAAAGCTGGTTTTTCCCTACATCAAAGGAATAATTTTATTTAACTATCATGGTGGTTGTTAAACATTGAGAATGGTTGACAGCATCCTCAATCCCAATTAAAAAGTACTCATTAAAAACCCAATAACATTATTATTAGAAGTAACATGTTGAGATTCACATGATATTCAAGTACTAGATACTCAAGATGTCCATAACCGGGGACACGGCTAATCATGATTAGTTTATACACTCTGCAGAGGTTTAGCACTTTTCCCCACAAGACTCGATCGCCTCCGTTTGGTTCTCGCACTACATGGTGTTTGAGAAGCGGATGACCGAGACATAGTCTTCGTAAGCGCTAGCACCTTACATGTGGGTAGACCGTACCAACCTACATCCCTACATCAGCTAGCCTACCCGTAAGAGTTCGCACAACTTAGTCAACTACGCCATGAGCCCATAATTGGCTTGTGGCTGCACACGGAAGTTTCCATTTTGAATAATCTTATGATCCCTTAGAGCACGGGTGGCGGTCCGAAGAAATACAGGCAAGTCTGATAGAAACCAGGTGCCTCAATCCACCCGGATGTGTGTTTAGGTTGCCACCTTAGATAAACCTTAATTAACAATCTCACATCTGTTATGGATATCACTCACCCAATCCACGTCTACTAGCATAGCATGGCATAATTAAGCAAACGTAGAAGTAACTCCCAAGGTTTCATAAGTAAAACAGGTAATAGGTACTACCTCAATCTACTTCCCATCCCACAATTTAATTAGATCCTAAACATGCAAGTGTTTGAGGGTTTGATCTAATGAAATAAAAACTGGGTAGTAGAAAATGTATGATCAAAGTGTTACTTGCCTTTGGCGATGATCCATGAGTCCTAGAGATTCAAGTAACAAGCGGCGCACTCCGGGTGATCTAACGCAGACAAACAACAAGCATACAATAAGTACTCATCTAATGCACAGGAAATCTCGAATAAAAGATCTAACCAGATAGTTCAACTTAAGAACCTGGTTGCGTAAGAATCGAATCAAATAAGCATCGAAAGTCGGAACTCGAGAGAGAACGACTCGGTTTAGCAATCTGAAACTAGGTCAAAATTTTACAGTAGCAAAACTCTGTGTAAGTAGGTTAGTCGAACGGCGGTTTCAGAACGAAACTCCAGCGCTTGAATCACTGATTCGATAAACGAGCAAGAAATAAAACAGATTTGAAAATCGGATCACAAATCGAATCTGAAAAATAACGGATTAAATCCGATTAAAAGAAAACGACGAACGGATTAAATAACGGACGTTCGTTAACAGAACTAATCCAACGAACACGTTCATTGAAACGAACGGGTCGGTGAACGTTCATTAATTAAGAAAACCGAAAAATAAAACCGTCTAGGTTTTTTTTAAAAAAAAACCAAACATCTTTAAAAAAACCGGATCAGGTCTTTTTTTAAAAAAAAAAACCGGATCAGGTCTTTTTTAAAAAAAAAAAAACCGGATCGGGGTTGTGGCGGCGGCTACCTCCGGCTCACGGGGCTCAGCGGGCTCGGGGTCCGGGTCGGGAGGGCGGCGAGGGCGACGGGGCGAGGTTCACGTCGGCGAGAATGGCGGCGGGCGTCCTGGCAGCGGCTGGCTCGGCTTGGGCGGCGGCGGCGTGGATGAGAGAGAGGGGGCGGTATAAATAGAAGGGGCTGGCTTGAGGAAGGGGCCAGTGGCGGCGCGTGTCCGACCGGACAGGCGCGGGCGGGTGGCGGCGGCGGCGGGCACCATGTGCGGTGGCTTGAGGGAGAGAGGGAGGTGGGCGGGTCAAGGCTGGTGGGCCGGGCCTTGGCCCGGGGGGGGGCGCGATTTTTTTTATTTAAAACAAAACAAAACGGATTAAAAAAATACCAAACGAACTCCGATTTTAATAAAAATAATTTTCCCCGACTCCTAAAAATGAGTCGAACAAAATGAACTTTAAAAACGGCAAACATGCATAAATTTTTAAAATGCTCATTTTTGCCTAAGCAAAATAAATCTTCCAAAACCAAATTTTGATTTATTTATAATATCTTCATTTTTCCTAAATATTGGGAAAGTCATATTATTCCCTCTCTTAAGTTTTTATAGGAAAAACTTTATGAAGATAATTAAATAAATCCAATGATCCTATTTTCAAGATTTGAGAAATCCCAAATATGAAAATAATGAAACTTCCAACTCTCTCCGAGGGTCCTTGAGTTGCGTGAAATTTTCTAGGATCGGAAAATGCGAGAAAATATGATATGCATGATGACCTAATGTATAACATTCCAAATTAAAAATTTGGGATGTTACAAACCTACCCCCTTAAGATGAATCTCGCCCTCGAGATTCGGGTTGGCTAGAAAATAGGTGAGGGTGGTCCTTGAGCAAAACTTCCTCTCTTTCCCAGGTGGCTTCATCCTCGGTGTGGTGGCTCCACCGAACTTTGCAAAACTTGATAACCTTGCTGCGGGTAACTCTGCTGGCATAATCGAGAATCTTAACGGTTTTTCCTCATATGTCAAGTCATCCTTCAACTGAATTGCTTCCCAAAGTGGCACTTTGTGTCTCTTAACGGTACCTCTCGCTATCTCGGGGTGACATTTCTTCAATCGAGAAACATGGAATACATCATGAACTCCTGACAGTCCTTCCGGTAATTCCAACTTATAAGCAACTTCTCCCATGCGTTGCAAAATCTTATACGGTCCAACTAAACGGGTGCTAACTTTCCTTTAACTCCAAAACGCTTAACTCCTCGAAGCGGGGATACTCGAGATATACTGTCTCCAACTTCATACTTAATCGCTGGCGCTTTGAATCGGCATAGCTCTTTTGTTCAGACTGGGCTACCTTGAGCCTGTTTCAATCAACTTAACTCTCTGCTCAGACTCCTTAATCAAATCTGGTCCAAACAACTGACGATCTCCGGGCCATTCCCATAACAACGGTGTCCTGCACCTTCTTCCATCTGAGCCTCGAAAGGTGCCATCTTCAAGCTGGTTTGGTAACTGTTGTTGTAGGAAAATTCTGCATCTGACAAATTATCATCCCGCTAGATCCATAATCTAGGGCACAAGCTCTCAAAGATGTCCTCCAAAATCTGATTGACTCTCTCGGTACATCCATCGGTGCTGTGGGTGGAAAGATCTTTGAATTCCAATCGGGTTCCCAATGTTTTGTGCAACTGGTTCCAAAATTTTGAGGTAAACTGGGTTCCTCTATCTGATACGATGCTCCTCGGAACTCCGTGTAATCACACAATTCCGGTCATGTATATCTTTGCCAACTTAGCACTGCTATAGGTGGTCTTGACTGGAATGAAATGAGCTACCTTTGTTAAACGGTCGACTATAACCAAAATCGAGTCATATCCTGAACGAGTCTTTGGTAATCCTGTGATAAAATCCATGCCTAGTTTATCCCACTTCCATTCGGGTATCGGCAATGGTTGTAACAATCCTGCTGGCTTACGGTGTTCTCGCTTTACTTTCGACATACGTCACAAACTGCTACATACTCCGCAATATCCTTCTTCATTCCGGTCCACCGTAAAAGTATTCTTCAAATCCAAGTACATCTTGGTATTTCGGTGAATCGAATAGGGTGAATCATGAGCTTCTTGTAAAATCAACTTCGATCTCTCGGGTTATTGGGCACATAAACACGGTCCTCAAACCATAGGGTATCGTGCTCATCCTCCACGAAATCCTTTAGCTTTTCCTTTGCTCATTTTCTCCTTTATAGAGGCAACTTCCTTATCCGCCTTTTGGGCTTCTCTCGATTTTGTCCATTAGTGTCGATTGAATCTCCAACGCTGCTACATAGCCTCTCGGAACTATTTCCAAACATAGCTCTCAAGGTCCTCGGCTAACTCATTGGGTATTCCTCCCATCATTAGGGTATTGACGTGGCTCTTACGGCTCAATGCGTCTGCCATTTACATTAGCCTTTCCGGTGATAGTGCAATCTCATGTCATAATCCTTGATAAGCTCTAACCATCTCCTTTGTCCGAGATTCAATTCATACGTGTGAAAATGTACTTCAAACTCTTGTGATCTGTATATACTTCACAATGATTTCCAATGAGAAAATGTCTCCACGTCTTCGTGGCATGCACAACGGCTGCTAGCTCCAAATCATGAGTGGCATAATTCAACTCATGGGGCTTAAGTTGTCGTGAAGCATACTGAAACAATTCTTCCTTCCTGCATAAGCACTGCTCCAAGTCCTCGGCGTGAAGCGCCGCAATACACCTCATAATCCTTAGTCTGATCTGGCAATATCAAGACCGGTGAGGTGACCAATCTTTCTTCAACTCCCGAAAACTAGCCTCACAGTCCTTAGTCCATATAAATTTGTTTTCCTTCTTCAACAATTACATCATAGGCTTAGCAATCCTTGAGAAATTCTCAATGAACCTTCGGTAGTATCCTGCGAGTCCAAGGAAACTCGAATCTCTCCAACTGTCGTTGGTGCTTCCCATTTGGTTACGGTCTCAACTTTTGTGGGGTCAACTGCTATTCCTTCTCCGGATATAACATGTCCGAGAAATCCAACTTCCTTTAGCCAAAACTCACATTTCTTTGAACTTGGCATACAACTGTTGTTCCTCGGTTTCTCCAAACCAATCGCAAATGTTCCTTGTGTTCCTCTTCATTCTTCGAGAAAATCAAAATGTCATCAATGAACACCACGACGAACTTATCCAAAAACTCCCTAAACACTTTGTTCATCAGGTTCATGAAATAGGCTGGTGCGTTAGTCAGTCCAAATGACATAACGGTATACTCGTATAGTCCATATCTCGTGGTAAATGCTGTCTTGGGTATGTCCTGCTCCTGAATCTTCAACTGATGGTACCCTGATCGCAAGTCGATTTTGGAAAACACCTTGGCTCCTTGCAAGCGATCAAACAGATCGTTTATCATAGGTAGTGGGTACTTGTTCTTGATTGTTACTTCATTCAATCCACGATAATCAACAACCATTCTTAACGATCCATCCTTCTTCTCCACTAGCAAACGGGTGATCCCCAAGGTGAAGAACTTGGGCGTATAAAACCTTTATCCAAAAGCTCCTTAATACGCTTCTTGATTTCTGCCAAATCCTGTCTTTGGCATCACATGACGGTCGCTTCGATATCGGGCCTGCTTCTCGGCAACAGCTCGATCAAAAACTCAATGTCTCTATCCGGTGGCATTCACGGCAACTCTTCCGAAATACATCAGGATAATCCTTCACCATCGGTACTTCTTCCCGCACCACTCCTCGATAAGCAATTAACTTGCGCTCTTCTCGGCTCGTGCCGTGATACATACTTAATCCTTCTTCCTTCCGTGTGGTGAGCAAAATTGACTTTGTGGTGCAATCTATGTTTCCGCCATACCTTGATAACCAATCCATACCTAATATCACATCCAATCCTTGGGATTCCGTAACTATTAGGTCCGAGGGGAAAACATAGTGTCCAATCCTTAATGGCGATCGATCACACCATTTACTAGCCATGTACTCGCTCCGGTGAGGTTACTAGCATGGGTGACCTAAGGGCTTGGGTTGGTAACTTGTACTTATCCACAAATCCCTTGATATGTATGAATGCGATGCACCAAGATCGAAAAGAACAAGCTGCGATAAATGACTTAACCAAAACTTACCGACATCGCATCGGGCTGATCTTCAACCTCCTCCACTTCAATGTGGTTCACCTGTCCCCTGTTGAAAGGGTTGGGTTTCTTTCGAGCTTCCATTGCCATTTCCATTCGCCTTCTCGACAGTCATTGGCATAATGCCCAGTCTATGCACTTAAAGCAAGTAATATGACTCAGTCTACTTTGGATGGGGTTGACGGTTGGTGCGATTCGTCCGTTGCTTCCTCCATTTCGCTCCCATTCTTGGTGCTATTATGGTTATGCGAATTACCTCCTCCATGGGTATGCTGAAACTGAATTCTGATTTAGGGGTATAACGAGGTTTCATTTGAGCTCAGAGTTATACTTCCCTTGCCCATACTTCCGCTATGCAGTTCTCAATTCTTCTTTGCTTTCCTTCAATCATGAGGGCTCGGTCTACTAACTCCTGGTAGTTATTGAAACTGGCTACCATCAACGGCATGCTGAACTCATCATTCAGTTCTTCTAGAAACTTCTCCTGTTTAGCTGCATCGGTAGCAATGTCATCTGGGGCATAACGTGCTAGTTTACTAAAGTCATCCACGTACTGGCCAACAGTCCTTCCTCCTTGGCGTAAGTTGCGAAACTCACGCTTCTTCATGGCCATAGCTCCTGCTGAAACATGGGCAGTCACGAAAAGCTTCTTGAAATTGATCCCATGTGAGTGTTCTACAGTGGTAAGTGGCTGTGAAATTCTCCCACCATGCTGCTGCGGGTCCTTCAAGCTGATGTGCTGCAAACTTCACTCTTTCACCATCTGTACATCCTGCAGTGGTCAACTCCCTGCCTATCTTGCGGAGCCAGTCATCTGCTACAATTGGCTCGGTGCTACTGGAATACACCGACGGGTTTAGTCTAAGGAAACGAGTCAGATGATCCGCAGTGGTGGTGGTGGGTTGTTGTTGTTGTTGCCTCGGTTACGCACCAATGTTTGAATCAGGGTATTCTACTCTGGATCAGTTGGGTGATCTCCGGCGGAAATACAAATCCGGGGTCACGTCTCGGAGGCATCTGATGGGTTTAGAAAAGAAGAGAAATTAGAATAGAATGAGGTCTAAGGGGAATCACTACCCAAATGCACATGAGCAAATACACACAAAATCACTTCATTCAATCAAACAAGAGCTTACAACGATCTAACTAACGCAAAAGTGCGTGTACTATAATGTTTACATGGGGAAATACTACTAATATGTGGGGAACTTCTACTAATTTGAACCGTGGAAGACTCCATAATGTCCGCTCTCGCTTCGCCTTCAAAGTCGGGTTCACTTGGATCCGAATCGGTGTCGCCGATGTTGATGTAGTCGCTTGGGCAATCGACATACTTGGTCTTCATTCCCGAGCGCCAACTTCTTCTTGAGTTCTTCAATCTCGCACTTAAGATCGTTATTGTGTCTTGCTAGAGCTACGATCTCGCCCATATAGTCCTTGCGAGTGGTCTTTAGTTCTTCTTCAAGTTCGATGATCCTTCCTTTGCATTCTCGCAACTCCAACATATCATTGCACATCTGGTTCTCTGGCGCCGAATGTGCTGGTTTAACTCCGGATGAACGCTGCAATGGATCTATCCTTCTTGGTGCTGACGACGTCCCATTTGTCATCTCGGCGTCCGCAAATCTGGTAGATAGTGTCCTTAAGGTCTTCTTGATAAACTTCTCCCATGGTGATGTGAGCTGCCATGCTCTTTCCCAGACTCCAAGTTGGTGCACTGAAAACACTATCTATAGGTTTGGTGATTGGGGCGAATGTCCTTCCTGGAACGTGAGCGTGAATCTTCCAAATACCCTCTTCGGGCAGAGAGTGGCGTTGAAAGTCCCGGTGAAGCTTGGTAGTCCAATGTTCGTGTACTTGGTAACTTCCTTCAAGTGAAATCCAAAAGGTGTGCCTTCATCCGGTTGGGTGTACTTGATCTTCGCGTCCTTCATCCTAAAGAGAGTAGAAAAGATGAGGAGTTAGAAAATGGGAAGAGAATAGTGATCTATGGCTTTATCTTAGTGGTCGTGTCCTACGATCGGCGTGTGCTCGATACCATTCTCTCAGAGCGACCAGACCCGAATGGATCTAGTGCTCGTGCTCGGTGTCATCCCCGGATCAAGAATGCCGACACCACACAAGATTTCAAGGATTTATAGCAGAGTAGCAATCACACACTTATTACATCGTTGTCCACAAGGGAACTTAATACAATAATATGGCTTAAGGCCATCTAATAATAACAGCGAAGGCTTGGAAGACAAGTGAGTCCATCAACTCCATCGGCATCACCGAGTATAGAACCACGACCTAACACCTTACTCGACGTCGAAAGTCTCATAGAACGTGAAAGTTGCAGCCCAAAACGGGTCAAGACATGGAATATCTTTGGCAATGTAACACATAGAGAACAATGAAGCAACAAGCCTATACTACATGCATATATGGCTGGTGGTAAGGCTCTACGGTTACATTTTTGCATAAAGCTGGTTTTTCCCTACATCAAAGGAATAATTTTATTTAACTATCATGGTGGTTGTTAAACATTGAGAATGGTTGATGCATCCTCAATCCCAATTAAAAAGTACTCATTAAAACCCAATAACATTATTATTAGAAGTAACATGTTGAGATTCACATGATATTCAAGTACTAGATACTCAAGATGTCCATAATCGGGGACACGGCTAATCATGATTAGTTTATACACTCTGCAGAGGTTTGCGCACTTTTCCCCACAAGACTCGATCGCCTCCGTTTGGTTCTCGCACTACATGGTGTTTGAGAAACGGATGACCGAGACATAGTCTTTCGTAAGCGCTAGCACCTTACATGTGGGTAGACCGTACCAACCTACATCCCCTACATCGCCTAGCCTACCCGTAAGAGTTCGCACAACTTAGTCAACTACGCCAGAGCCCATAATTGGCTTGTGGCTGCACACACGGAAGTTTCCAGTTTGAATAATCTTATGATCCCTTAGAGCCCGGGTGGCGGTCCGAAGAAATACAGTAAGTCCTCGATAGAAACCAGGTGCCTCAATCCACCCAGATATGTGTTTAGGTTGCCACCTTAGATAAACCTTAATTAACAATCTCACATCCGTTATGGATATCACTCACCCAATCCACGCCTACTAGCATAGCATGGCATAATTAAGCAAACGTAGAAGTAACTCCCAAGGTTTCATAAGTAAAACAGGTAATAGGTACTACCTCAATCTACTTCCCATCCCACAATTTAATTAGATCCTAAACATGCAAGTGTTTGAGGGTTTGATCTAATGCAATAAAACTGGGTAGTAGAAAAGGTATGATCAAAGTGTTACTTGCCTTGTCGATGATCCATGAGTCCTAGAGATTCAAGTAACAAGCGGCGACTCCGGGTGATCTAACGCAGACAAACAACAAGCATACAATAAGTACTCATCTAATGCACAGGGAAATCTCGAATAAAAGATCTAACCAGATAGTTCAACTTAAGAACCCTGGTTGCAAAAGAATCGAATCAAATAAGCATCGAAAGTCGGAACTCGAGAGAGAACGACTCGGTTTAGCAATCTGAAACTAGGTCAAAATTTTACAGTAGCAAAACTCTGTGTAAGTAGGTTAGTCGAACGGCGGTTCGAAGCGAAACTCCAGCGCTTGAATCACTGATTCGATAAACGAGCAAGAAATAAAACAGATTTGAAAATCGGATCACAAATCGAATCTGAAAAATAACGGATTAAATCCGATTAAAAGAAAACGACGAACGGATTAAATAACGGACGTTCGTTAACAGAACTAATCCAACGAACACGTTCATTGAAACGAACGGGTCGGTGAACGTTCGTTAATTAAGAAAACCGAAAAATAAAACCGTCTAGGTTTTTTTTAAAAAAAAAACCGAACATCTTAAAAAAAACGGATCGGGTCTTTTTAAAAAAACGGATCGGGGTTGTGGCGGCGGCTACCTCGGCGGCTCGCCGGGCTCGCGGGCTCGGGGTCCGGCGGGTCGGGAGGGCGGCGAGGGCGACGGGGCGGCGAGGTTCCGCGCCGGCGAGGAACGGCGGCGACGGCGTCCTGGCGGCGGCGGCTCGGCTTGGGGGCGGGCGGCGGGATGAGAGAGAGGGGGCGGCGGTATAAATAGAAGGGGGGCTGGCGGCTTGGGAAGGGGCTGGGGCGGCGTCCCGCGTGTCCGACCTGGACACGGGCGGCGGCGGGTGGCGTGGCGGCGGCGCGGGGCACTGCAAGGGCGTGGCGTGAGGAGAGAGAGGGAGGTGGGCTGGGCGGGCTGGGCTGGCCGGGCCTTTGGCCTGTGGCGATTTTTTTATTTAAAACAAAACAAAACGGATTTTAAAAAAATATCAAACGAACTCCGATTTTAATAAAAATAATTTTACCCGACTCCTAAAAATGAGTCGAACAAAATGAACTTTAAAAAAGGCAAACATGCATAAATTTTTAAAATGCTCATTTTTGCCTAAGCAAAATAAATCTTCCAAAACCAAATTTTGATTTATTTATAATATCTTCATTTTTCCTAAATATTGGGAAAGTCATATTATTCCCTCTCTTAAGTTTTTATTGGAAAAACTTTATGAAGATAATTAAATAAATCCAATGATCCTATTTTCAAGATTTGAGAAATCCCAAATATGAAAATAATGAAACTTCCAACTCTCTCCGAGGGTCCTTGAGTTGCGTGAAATTTTCTAGGATCGGAAAATGCGAGAAAAATATGATATGCATGATGACCTAATGTATAACATTCCAAATTAAAAATTTGGGATGTTACACCTCTTGAGCACTGCGTTGGTTTTTCCCTTGAAGAGGAAAGGGTGATGCAGTAAAGTAGCGTAAGTATTTCCCTCAACTTTTGAGAACTAAGGTATCAATCTAGTAGGAGACCACGCTCGAGTCCCACACACCTACACAAAACAAATAAGAACCTCGCAACCAACGCGATAAAGGGGTTGTCAATCCCTTCACGGTCACTTACGAGAGTGATCTGATAGATATAATAAGATAATATTTTTGGTATTTTTATGATAAAGACTAAAAGTAATGAAAGCAAAATAAACGGCGCCAGAAATTTGGTTGACGGGAGATTAATATGATGGAAAATAGACCCGGGGGGCATAGGTTTCACTAGTGGCTTCTCTCAAGAACATATGTATTACGGTGGGTGAACAAATTACTGTAGAGCAATTGATCGAATTGAGCATAGTTATGATAATATCTAGGTATGATCATGTATATAGGCATCACGTCCGCGACAAGTAGACCGACTCCTGCCTGCATCTACTACTATTACTCCATGATGTCTACTACACAACCTTCTTCTTGTAGACTTTGTTGGGCCTGCAAGTGCACAAGTTTGTAGGACAGTAGCAAATTTCCCTCAAGTGGATGACCTAAGGTTTATCAATCCGTGAGAGGCGTAGGAGGAAGATGGTCTCTCTCAAACAACCCTGCAACCAAATAACAAAAAGTCTCTTGTGTCCCCAACACACCCAATACAATAGCAAATTGTATAGGTGCTTTAGTGCGGCGAAGAGATGGTGATACAAGTGCAATATGGATGGTAGATATAGGTTTTTGTAATCTGAAAATATAAAAACAGCAAGGTAACAAGCGGTAAAAGTGAGCGTAAACGGTATTGCAATGATAGCAAACAAGTCCTAGGGTTCATACTTTCGCTAGTGCAAGTTCTCTCAACAATAATAACATAGATAGATCGTATTACAATCCCTCAACATGCAACAAAGAGTCACTCCAAAGCCACTAATAGCGGAGAACAAACGTAGAGATTATGGTAGGGTACGAAACCACCTCAAAGTTATTCTTTCGGATCAATCTATAGAAGAGTTCGTACTAGAATAACACCTTAAGATACAAATCAACCAAAATCGTAATGTCACCTAGATACTCCATTGTCACCTCAAGTATCCGTGGGCATGATTATACGATATGCATCACACAATCTCAGATTTATCCAACCAAGATAAAAGTACTCAAAGAGTGCCCCAAAGTTTCTACCGGAGAATCAAGAACGTGTGCCAACCCCTATGCATAGGTTCCCAATGTCACGAAACCCGCAAGTTGATCAGCAAGACATACATCAAGTGTTCTCATAAAAGACTCAATCCGATAAGATAACTTCAAAGGGGAAACTCAATTCATCACAAGAGAGTAGAGGGGGAGAAACATCATAAGATCCAACTACAATAGCAAAGCTCACGATACATCAAGATCGTATCACCTCAAGAACACGAGAGAGAGAGAGAGATCAAACACATAGCTACTGGTACATACCCTCAGCCCCGAGGGTGAACTACTCCCTCCTCGTCATGGATAGCGCCGGGATGATGAAGATGGCCATCGGAGATGGATCCCCCCCTCCCAGGTACCGTAAAGGGGTCCCGATTGGTTTTTGGTGGCTACAGAGGCTTGCGGCAGCGGAACTCCCGAGCTATCTTCTGTTCTGGAAGTTTTAGGGTACGACGGTATATATGGGTGAAAGGAGAACGTCGGTGGAGCTACGGGGGCCCCACGAGGCAGGGGGCGCGCCCAGGGGGGTGGGCGCGCCCCCCACTCTCGTGAGCACCTCCTGTATCTTCTGACGTGGGGTCCAAGTCCATCAGGTGGGTTTCCTTCCAAAAATAACTTCTCCGGTTGATTTCGTTCCGTTTTGACTCCGTCTAATATTCCTTTTCCTCGAAACACTAAAATAGGCATAAAATAACAAATCTGGGCTGGGCCTCCGGTTAATAGGTTAGTCCCAAAAATAATATAAAAGTGGATAATAAAGCCCAATATTGCCTAAAACAGTAGATAAAGTAGCATGGAGCAATCAAAAATTATAGATACGTTGGAGACGTATCAAGCATCCCCAAGCTTAATTCCAGCTCGTCCTCGAGTAGGTAAATGATAAAAAAACATAATTTTTGATGTGGAATGCTACTTGGCATAATTTCAATGTAAATCTTCTTAATTGTGGTATGAATATTCAGATCCATAAGATTCAAGACAAAAGTTCATGTTGACATAAAAATAATAATACTTCAAGCATACTAATCAAAGTAATCATGTCTTCTCAAAATAGCATGGCAAAAGAAAGTTCATCCCTACAAAATCATATAGTTAGGCTATGCTTCATTTTCGTCGCACAAAGATGTTCCCAACTTCTATACCCCCGATGACAAGCCAAGCAATTGTTTCATACTTAAATAATCTCAAACTTTTTCAACCTTGACGCAATACATGAGCGCAAGCCATGGATATAGAACTGTGGGTGGAATATAATATGATGATGGGGATTGTGTGGAGAAGACAAAAAAGGAGAAAGTCTCACATTGACGAGGATAATCAACGGGCTATGGAGATGCCCATCAATTGATGTCAACATGAGGAGTAGGGATTTCCATGCAACGGATGCACTAGAGCTATGAATGCTCAACAAAAGAAAACTAGTGGGTGTGCATCCAACTTGCTTGCTCATGAAGACCTAGGGCATTTTGAGGAAGCCCATCGTAGGAATATACAAGCCAAGTCTTATAATGAAAGACTCCCACTAGTATATGAAAGTGACAACATATGAAACTCTCTATATGAAAAACATGGTGCTACTTTGAAGCACAATATATGAGACTCACTACATGAAGAACAAGGTGCTACTTTGAAGCACAATATATGAGACTCACTACATGAAGAACAAGGTGCTACTTTGAAGCACAAGTGTGGAAAAAGAGGATAGTAAAATTGCCCTTTTTTTGGGCCTTTTTTTTGGCCTTTCTCTTTTTATTGGGCCTTTCTTTTTTTTGGCCTTTCTCTTTTTTTGGGGCAATGCTCTAATAATGATGATCATCACACTTCTATTGATTACAACATAAGGATTACAACTCGAAACTAGAACAAGATATGACTCTATATGAATGCCTCCGGTGGTGTACCGGGATGGTGCAATGAATCAAGAGTGACATGTATGAAAAATAATGCATGGTGGCTTTGCCACAAATACGATGTCAACTACATGCTCATGCAATGGCAATATGACAAAAGTAATGTATGTCATGATGATGATGAACGGAATAAAGGAAAGTTGCATGGCAATATATCTCAGAATGGCTATGGAAATGCCATAATAGGTAGGTATGGTGGCTGTTTTGAGGAAGATATAAGAAGGTTTATGTGTGATAGAGCGTATTGTATCACGGGGTTTGGATGCACCGGCGAAGTTTGCACCAACTCTCAAGGTGAGAAAGGGCAATGCACTGTACCAAAGAGGCTAGCAATGGCGGAAAGATAAAAGTGCGTATAATCCATGGACTCAACATTAGTCAAAAGAACTCATATACTTATTGCAAAAATTTAGAAGTCATCAACAACCAAGTACTACGCGCATGCTCCTAGGGGGATAGATTGGTAAGAAAAGACCATCGCTCGTCCCCGACCGCCACTCATAAGGATGCACAAGCCAGGTACACTTCATGTTTCAAATTTGTTAGACAACTTTAACCATACGTGCATGCTACGGGACTTGCTAACTTCAACACAAGCATTCTTTAAATTTATAATCACCCAACTAGCATGACTTTAATATCACTACCTCCATATCTCAAAACAATTATCAAGTATCAAACTTCTCTTAGTATTCAACACACTCATAAGAATCCTTACAAATCTTGTATGCTTAGCATATTAGAATTAAGAACATTACCATGCTATTTAAGACTCTCAAAATAATCTAAGTGAAGCATTAGATTTCATCTATTTCTTCAAAATAAAACTACCACCATGCTCTAAAAGATATAAGTGAAGCACTAGAGCAAATGACAAACTACTCCAAAAGATATAAGTGAAGATCAATGAGTAGTCGAATAATTATGTAACTATGTGAAGACTCTCCCATTTAATAATTTCAGATCTTAGTATTTTATTCAAGCAGAAAGCAAAGCTAAAGAAAATAAAATGACTCTCCAAGCAAAACACATATCATGTGGTGAATAAAAATATAGCTCCAAGTAAAGGTACCGATGAACGAAGACGAAAGAGGGGATGCCTTCCGGGGCATCCCCAAGCTTAGGCTCTTGGTTATCCTTGAATATTACCTTGGGGTGCCTTGGGAATGTCCAAGATTAGGCTCTTGCCACTCCTTATTCCATAGTCCATCGAATCTTTACCCAAAACTTGAAAACTTCACAACACAAAACTTAACAGAAAACTCGTGAGCTCCGTTAGCGAAAGAAAACAAAACACCACTTCAAGGTACTGTAATGAACTCATTCTTTATTTATATTGGTGTTAAACCTACTGTATTCCTACTTCTCTATGGTTTATAAACTATTTTACTAGCCATAGATTCATCAAAATAAGCAAACAACACAATGAAAACAGAATCTGTCAAAAACAGAACAGTCTGTAGTAATCTGTAACTAACGCAAACTTATGGAACTACAAAAATTCTAAAATAAATTGGTGGACCTGAGGAATTTGTCTAGTAATCATCTGCAAAAATAATCAACTAAATAGCACTTTCCAGTAAAAAGTTCTAGCTAATCTCGTGAGCGCTAAAGTTTCTGTTTTTTACAGCATGATCATAAAGACTTCACCCAAGTCTTCCCAAAGGTTCTACTTGGCACAAACACTAATTAAAACATGAAAACACATCTAACCAGAGGCTAGATGTATTATTTATTACTAAACAGAACCAAAAAGTAAGAAACTAAAATAAAATTGGGTTGCCTCCCAACAAGCGCTATCGTTTAACGCCCCTAGCTAGGCATGATGATTTCAATGATGCTCACATAAAAGATAGGAATTGAAACATAAAGAGAGCATCATGAAGAATATGACTAGCACATTTAAGTCTAACCCACTTCCTATGCATAGGGATTTTGTGAGCAAACAACTTATGGGAACAATAATCAACAAGCATAGGAAGATAAAACAAGCATAACTTCAAAAATTTAAGCACATAGAGAGGAAACTTGATATTATTGCAATTCCTACAAGCATATATTCCTCCCTCATAATAATTTTCAGTAGCATCATGAATTAATTCAACAATATAACCAGAACCTAAAGCATTCTTTTCATGATCTAAAAGCATAGAATTTTTATTACTCTCCACGTAAGCAAATTTCTTCTCATGACTAACAGTGGGAGGAAACTCAACAAAATAACTATCATATGATTGAGAATAAAAATCAAGATGACAAGTTTCATGGTTATCATTATTCTTTAAAGCATACGTGTCATCACAATAATCGTCATAGATAGGAGGCATGCTTTCATCGTAGTAAATTTGCTCATCAAAGATTGGGGGACAAAAAATATCATATTCGTCAAAAATAGCTTCCCCAAGCTTGTGGCTTTGCATATCATTAGCATCATGGATATTCAAGGAATTCATACTAACAACATTGCAATCATGCTCATCATTCACATACTTTATGCCAAACATTTTATAGATTTCTTATTCTAGCACTTTGGCACAATTTTCCTTTCCATCATACTCACGAAAGATATTAAAAAGATGAAGCGTGTGAGACAAACTCAATTCCATTTTTTTGTAGTTTTCTTTTATAAACTAGACTAGTGCTAAAACAAGAAACAAAAAGATTCGATTGCAAGATCTAAAGATATACCTTCACTTACCTAGCCTCCCCGGCAACGACGCCAGAAAAGAGCTTGATGTCTACTACACAACCTTCTTCTTGTAGACGTTGTTGGGCCTGCAAGTGCACAGGTTTGTAGGATAGTAGCAAATTTCCCTCAAGTGGATGACATAAGGTTTATCAATCTGCGAGAGGCGTAGGAGGAAGATGGTCTCTCTCAAACAACCCTGCAACCAAATAACAAAAAGTCTCTTGTGTCCCCAACACACCCAATACAATAGCAAATTGTATAGGTGCACTAGTTCGGCGAAGAGATGGTGATACAAGTCCAATATGGATGGTAGATATAGGTTTTTGTAATCTGAAAATATAAAAACAGAAAGGTAACAAGCGGTAAAAGTGAGCGTAAACGGTATTGCAATGATAGCAAACAAGGCCTAGGGTTCATACTTTCGCTAGTGCAAATTCTCTCAACAATAATAACATAGATAGATCGTATAACAATCCCTCAACATGCAACAAAGAGTCACTCCAAAGCCACTAATAGCGGAGAACAAACGTAGAGATTATGGTAGGGTACGAAACCACCTCAAAGTTATTCTTTCGAATCAATCTATAAAAGAGTTCGTACTAGAATAACACCTTCAGATACAAATCAACCAAAACCCTAATGTCACCTAGATACTCCATTGTCACCTCAAGTATCCGTGGGCATGATTATACGATATGCATCACACAATCTCAGATTTATCCAACCAAGATAAAAGTACTCAAAGAGTGCCCCAAAGTTTCTACCGGAGAATCAAGAACATGTGCCAACCCCTATGCATAGGTTCCCAATGTCACGAAACCCGCAAGTTGATCACCAAGACATACATCAAGTGTTCTCATAAAAGACTCAATCCGATAAGATAACTTCAAAGGGGAAACTCAATTCATCACAAGAGAGTAGAGGGGGAGAAACATCATAAGATCCAACTACAATAGCAAAGCTCACGATACATCAAGATCGTATCACCTCAAGAACACGAGAGAGAGAGAGATCAAACACATAGCTACTGGTACATACCCTCAGCCCCGAGGGTGAACTACTCCCTCCTCATCATGGATAGCGCCGGATGATGAAGATGGCCATCGGAGATGGATCCCTCCGGCAGGTACCGGAAAGGGGTCCCGATTGGTTTTGGTGGCTACAGAGGCTTGCGGCAATGAACTCCCGAGCTATCTTCTGCTACGGAAGTTTTAGGCACGACGGTATATATGGGTGAAAGGAGAACGTCGGTGGAGCTACGGGGCCCCACGAGGCAGGGGCGCGCCAGTGGGGTGGGCGCGCCCACTCTCGTGAGCACCTCTGTATCTTCCGACGTGGGGTCCAAGTCCATCGTGGGTTTCCTTCCAAAAATAACTTCTCCGGTTGATTTCGTTCCGTTTGACTCCGTCTAATATTCCTTTTCCTCGAAACCTTTGAAATAGGCATAAAATAACAAATCTGGGCTGGGCCTCCGGTTAATAGGTTAGTCCCAAAAATAGTATAAAAGTGGATAATAAAGCCCAATATTGCCTAAAACAGTAGATAAAGTAGCATGGAGCAATAAAAAATTATAGATACGTTGGAGACGTATCACTCCACACATCGACAGCTATCCAGCATGCATCTAGAGTATTAAGTTCATAAGAACGGAGTAACGCTTTAAGAAAGATGACATGATGTAGAGGGATAAACTCATGCAATATGATATAAACCCCATCTTGTTATCCTCGATGGCAACAATACAATACGTGCCTTGCTGCCCGTGCTGTCACTGGGAAAGGACACCGCAAGATTGAACCAAAAGCTAAGCACTTCTCCCTTTGCAAGAAAGATCAATCTAGTAGGCCAAACCAAACTGATAACTCGAAGAGACTTGCAAAGATAACCAATCATACATAAAAGAATTCAGAGAAGATTCAAATATTGTTCAAAGATAAACTTGATCATAAACCCACAATTCATCGGTCCCGACAAACACACCGCAAAAGAAGATTACATCGAATAGATCTCCACGAGAATCGTGGAAAACTGTGTATTGAGATCCAAAGAGAGATAAGAAGCCATCTAGCTAATAACTATGGACCCGAAGGTCTGAGGTAAACTATTCACACATCATAGGAGAGGTTATGGTGTTGATGTCGAAGCCCTCTGTGATCAATGCCCCCTCCGGCAGGACGCCGGAAAAGGCCCCAAGATGGGATCTCACGGGTACAGAAGGTTGCGGCGGTGGAATTAGGTTTTCGTGGATGCTTTTGATGGTTTGGGGGTACGTAGGTATATATAGGAGGAAGAAGTACATCGGTGGAGCAAGTGGGCCCCATGAGGGTGGAGGGCACGCCTGGGGGGGTAGGCACGCCCCCTACCTTGTGCTCTCCTCGTTGATTTCTTGACGTGGACTCCAAGTCCTTTAGATCACATTTGTTTCGAAAATCACGTTCCCGAAGGTTTCATTCTTTTTGGACTCCGTTTGTTATTCTTTTTCTGCGAAACACTAAAATAGGCAAAAAACAGCAATTTGGGCTGGGCCTCCGGTTAATAGATTAGTCCCAAAAATAACATAAAAGTGTATAATAAAGCCCATTAAACACCCAAAATAGAATATAATATAGCATGGAACAATAAAAAATTATAGATATCACTCATCAGTTCGGACTGCACGTGTAGTTCAGCATCGCACGCATACCTCAGCATCGACGGGACTCTGCCCACCCCTCGCCCGTCCGAGAGCTCCCCACATTCTCCACAGCAATCGGCGGCACCCCGCCTAAATTGAGCTCCTAGGTTGCGGCCCCGCTCGAATCAATGTAGCCCTCAAACTGAATCCTCTCAATATAATCATCAATCCACTCGAAATGGGTACATTTCTCCAGGATCTGAAAACAACAACATGAACCCAAAATCCCAAATTTGAGGAGAAAAACAAAATATGGAGAAATCATAGCAAAGGACAGTGAAAGAACGGGCTAAGAACTGAAATATAACCTTGTCATCCCTTCCTGCCATTGGTTTGCTCAAGCATTTCACAAATTCCCGCCCAAGATTGCCATTCTCATCCGTCTTTTTGACCCACCGTTTAAGAGGATCTAGGCATGGGCAGCCAGGGAACCTTGTGAGCTGCAACCATACTGTCGCCATTTTGAGTGCGTGGCGGAGGAGGTAGACATCTGCGCTAGGTCGCCGAAGAAGAGAAAGATTGGGGAAAGGGGAAGCAATGGGCGACAGCGGGCGGATGGGCACGGGCGCTTGTCTCTTCTAGCTGTGAGGAGGTCGGTCCCGCACTTACGTGGACAAGTGGTGGGTCCCGCGCTTACGTGGATAAGTGGTGGGTCCAGCCCCTAACAGCTAAGGAGGGCATCAGTTGAGTTTAATAGCCATGTTGTGTGTGGGCTATTTACTCGCTCAAAAGTGTCGCACCACTGCCATTCGGTCGAAAAACGTCACACTCGTTCCAATTCCCGCGAAATGTGTCACACAGGAGCTATTGACCCATTCCCCGTTAGGGTTTCGAGTTCCTCTCGGTGATGCGCTATCATGAGTCTTCTATTCTGTCGGTCAAGTTCGACCCCCTCCTGGTTCTCGTCCCTCTCGGCCCTCTTAGCCGGCAGGTTATGTGAAGGTTTGGAGGGTTTGATCTCAACCCGTAAGGAGGGGTAGGGTTCTCTGGAGGACGTGTACATGGCAACACAAGGTACTGGCGGAGGTTCGAGGCAGGACAAGGAGCCGGTAGAGGATTTGCTTGGTAGATTGGATCTACAGGAGGATGAGGAAGATCAGTTTGTATGGGAGGATGAGCTCAAGGACTAGCCGATCACAGCCAAGTGGCTCGCAATCGCCAAGGTTCACACCAACAAGGGGTTCAGTCCCTATACTCCGATATGCGAGCCGCATGGAATCCGGCAAGGGATGTCAGGTGGCGCAAGATTGAAGACAACCTATTCATGATCCAGTTTGGGTGTCCGGGGACCTGGAATACTGCCATGAATATGGGACCGTGGTTGTTCCGAGATCAAGGGCTGCTGATAGTTGAGTCTGACTGAACCCACAGTCTATAGTTTTGGATAAGATCGTTGTATGGGCAAGGGTTTTGAAACTGCATGACAATTGTTTTTATCCCGGCAGTGATCAGAGGTATGTGTCGAAAGATGGGGAAAATTCTTGAAGTCCAAACTACTCTCCCGGCTGGTTTTGTTGGAGAATATGTGTCGAAAGATGGGGAAAATTCTTGAAGTCCAGACTACTCTCCCGGCTGGTTTTGTTGGAGAATTTGTTTGAGTCAGGGTGGAACTAAATGTGAAAAAAGCTAGTCAGGTTTGTTTCTATTACAAAAAGTGAGGTCACGGAATACTATCAGGTTCAATATGAAAAGATCCCATTTTTTGCGGTAATTGTGGCATGCTTGGTCATTGGTACCAGGAGTGTGGTATGGGAGATTTTATGCTTGTAGATGGAGGAAAAGGACAAGGCAGAGGGCGCAGCTCAGGGGGAAGCTCTGGAAGGGGTAGAGGAGGCGCTGGACGAGGGGATCCCTCCTTTGGTCTTGGACGTGGAAGGGTGACCCTCCCTTTGCTGCTGATGCGACGAATTACATGACTAGTTGGCGTCACAATGCCCTATTTAAGGATGGGGTTCAGGACATGGAAACACATGTGGGTACACAAAATCTAAATAGTAGTCAAGACGTTTGAGCAGGAAATCTACTTGGGAAAAGAATGACTAAGAATGCGAATGTGGATGGGAGAAGAAAATGGCCGCTTAGCTGCCCTCCCGGCGAGCCCGGCAATAATGCTTGAAACAAACAGTGGGGCTATAGTTCGTGTAGGGAACACGGAGAACATGGTTGATCAGCTTGATGGGGGAGATGAGTTACCAAAGGAAGTCCTTTTGGGAACTTCTCAGAAGAGTGTGATCCAGAAGAAGCTGAAGGGTTTAGATGGTGTGGCCATTGACAGTACATCAACATGAGAATCGGCGGCCTCCATGGCGGAGGACCATCAGGAGCAATAAAAACCTTGGCATGGAACTGCCGTGGAATGCTTTCAGCTATGGCAGTTCGAGAGCTCTTGGATTTGCAAGGGCGTGTGAAAGCGGATGTGGGTTTTTTGTTTGAATCACATCTCAATACTGCTAACGCAAATGAAGTATGCGTGAAGTTAGGCTTTGATTTTATTCATATTATTGATAGTGATGGTCGGTCGAGAGGGCTTGTACTTTTTTACAATCTTGCAAATGAAGTTGTGTTAAATTATTCCTCGCCTAATTTCATAGATGGCTTTGTTATGGATGGTAATGATGTGTCTTGGCGTCTCACATGTTTTTTTGGAGAGTATAATTGGGGTCTGAAGCATCAATCATGGACAGATTTGAGAAATCTACACAGTAATGCTACAAGACCATGGATGGTGATCGACGATTTTAATGAAATCTTGGTAGCGAGTGAGAAAGAAGGTGGAAATATTAGACCTCAACATGATATGAATTTCAGGGATTGTATAGATGACCGTCGGCTCTAGGAAGTTATGGCACTCGGGGATCCTTTCACCTGGAGCCGTGGAGTGATCAGGGAGCGGCTGGATCGAGCGTTTTGTAATGAAAAGTCGGCTGAGATGTTTCCGTTTGCTGCAGTTGTCCATGAACATCATGTTCATTCAGACCAAAGACCACTGCTTCTAGATACAAATTACTTTGCAGCTACTATGGGGAGAAAGCCAACAGGAGAAAGGAGGTTCGAAGCGAGATGGCTAAGTGAACCAATAGTGGCTGAGATAGTTAATACAACCTGGGAACGAGCTAATCTTCCTGGTATCGGGCCATCTCTAGCGGAATGTACAAAATCAGTTAAGAATGACTTACAAAAGTGGGACAGAGAAATCTTGACGGGGCCAAAAAAAGAATAAAAAGCTACAGAAAGGTATGGAAAAATTGAAGAGCAGAGCGTTGACAGTTGAGGTGCACCAGAAATTAAAGGAGTTATAGGTAGTTATTGAAATTTTGCTTGACCAAGAGGAGCTAGTTTTGTTACAACTGGGCCGTGCCAATTGGCTTCTCCATGGAGATAGAAACACATCGTTCTTTCATAAAGCTACAAGTGCCTGGAAAAAAGAAACTGAATTAAGCAACTCTTGGATGATACGGGAGTACGGAAGGAAGATATTGATGATCTGAATAGTACAATAAAAGGTTACTTTATGAACCTATTTACGTCGCAGGTGCAAACACCGAATGAGGATGTGTTGAATAAAGTGCATAGCTGGGTAACGAGAGAGACGAACAATATTCTTATGGCACTGTACACTGCAGAAGAGGTGAGAAAGGCTCTTTTCTCAATTGGTGATTTCAAGGCTCCAGGGCTTGATGGCTTGCATTCGGTGTTCTATATGAGGTTCTGGGATTTGGTGAGGATTTGGTGGTCGAAGTTCTTAATGCAGTCAACTCTCGGGTAATGCCAAAAGGATGGAATGACACCATGATTGTCATGATTCCAAAGGTTAATAATCCGGAAAGAGTTACATAATTTAGACCTATAAGCCTTTGTAACGTAGTTTACAAGGTTATTTCAAAGTTGATTGCAGCAAGATTGAAGGTGTTACTGCTAGAGATAATCAACCCAACTCAAGGTGCATTAGTTCTTGGGCGGCTCATTACTAAAATGTGCTCATAGCATATGAGAGTTTACATCCAATCAAACAGAAGAAAGTCGGCAAGGAAGGGTGGTGTGCTGTCAAGCTGGACATGCATAAAGCATATGATAGAGTAGAGTGGGTATGACTGGAAGCAATTATGTTAAAACTTGGGTTTCATGATGAATGGGTCAAGATGATTATGCTATGGGTTTCTTCGGTGGAGTACAGAGTAAGATTTAATTCGGTTGAGACCGACACATTTAAACCTACCAGAGGGTTACAACAGGGGGATCCTCTCTCCCCTTATTTATTTCTCCTTTGCACTGAAGGACTGACAGATTTACTATCTCATGCTGAGCAGGTTGGAGATTTTAGTGGGAGTCCAGGTTTGTCGTGAGGCGCCAGCTATCACAAATTTTCTCTTTGCTGATGACTCACTAATTTTGATGAAGGCTAATGTTCAGAATGTTGTCTGTTTGAGATCTATACTGGACACATATTGTGCAACTTCTGGACAACAAGTAAGTTTGGACAAATCTGGTATCTTTTCCAGTCCTAGTACAGGAGTTAATATGAAGGCCGAGATATGCTCTTCTCTAAATATTATGACTGAAGCCTTGAATGACTAATATCTGGGACTGTCGGCTACCCTTGGCCTTGATAAAACTGATAGTTTCCAATATCTCGGCCACCATCTTGCCGGTGCCCGTCGGCATCTCTAGCAGCGCGTGTCCAGGGCTTGCTTGAGCTGGCCCATGTACGCGTGCTGCTCCGGGCATAGATCGCGGCATACGGGAAGTGCACCGTCAAGCCTTCAAGATCGAAGTTCATCGTGGCGGCTAGGAGGGTGGAAGCCGCACAATTGGGAGTCGCCGGAGCTGGAGCTGCCGCCGTCGGGCGTAAAGCTCGGGAGGTGTTCGGTGGAATTCCGCAGGGCGGAGGAGGGGTCTGCCTCAACCTAAGTAGGCCCGCGGGCGCGTCTGGACTCTGGACTGGCCCATATGATAGTACCTCTCAATTTCCGAGAGCTCCTATCTGGGTCAGGGCTATTCACAATGGTTGCATGATAGAGTTCCATCTCGCCACTGGCGCAGCGATACTGAGCCGAAACCACAATGTAGTTACGCGGATTTTTTTCTCTCTGCTTTTTTTCACTGTGTGCAGGGTTTTCTTTCTCCTTTTCTTTGTTTTCTTCGCATTTCACCGGCTTTCTTCGGGTTTGTACTTATTTTTTATTTTTTACAACAGATTTTAGCACTTTTCATACACACTATACATTTTTTGTATACATCGGGAACCTTTTTTTGTACATGTTTAACATTTTTTTCAAACATATGTTTTGATGTCTGCTTTCTCACACACATTGTATAATATTTTTGGTATACATAAAAACTATTTTAATACATGGTTATTATTTTTAAAATACATTATCGAGATTTTTTGAAACACGTGCTTTAATAGGAAATTGTGCATTTTCATAATATAAAAGATAATCATATAATGGCGGGAAGTTTTTAAGGAAGAATGAACTAGTGAAATTGGTATTACTCTCTAATAAAAAGACAAATAAGAAGAAATAAAACTAATACAAAATTATTATTTTAAAATACATTATTGAGATTTTTTGAAACACGTGCTTTAATAGAAAATTGTGCATTTTCATAATATAAAAGATAATCATATAATGGCGGGAAGTTTTTAAGGAAGAATGAACTAGTGAAATTGGTATTACTCTCTAAGAAAAAGACAAATAAGAAGAAATAAAACTAATACAAAATTATTATTTTTAAAATACATTATCGAGATTTTTTGAAACACGTGCTTTAATAGAAAATTGTGCCTTTTCATAATATAAAAGATAATCATATAATGGCGGGAAGTTTTTAAGGAAGAATGAACTAGTGAAATTGGTATTACTCTTTAAGAAAAAGATAAATAAAAAGTAATAAAACTAAAACAAAATTGAAATAGTGAGGTGTCCTAAGAAATAACGGATTAGTGTTTTTGCTATCACCCTTTAAGAAAAAAGAGGGGTGGCGAGGTGTGCCCGGCCAACCAAGGGTCAAACCCTAGATTTTACACCTCGTGGGAAGGGGGTGGCGAGGTCTGACTGGCGAAAGCTTTGTGACTCCTTTCTTAAGTAGGCATTGTGTAGGTGCGAGTGTGGCGGTGGTGTGCTTCTTTTCTCTGTGTTACCACAAATAAACTACACTAATCTTTGCAAACATGTTATGAGACTATGATTACATGAGTACAAGCCAAATGAGCCAAGTACGCAGTTAAGCAAGGAGGCAGTTTACCCCGAAAAAAAAGCAGCAAGGAGGCAGTTCTTAGGGAGTATAATTTCGTTGTGGTGCTCGTGTACATATCTTATATACGTGTACTAGCACAAATGCACATGCGTTGCAACGAGAGACATTGTTAACCGTCTATGTGTCCATTTAATTCCGTTTGTCTTGCCCTACTTTCCTCCTTCTCTCCCTCAAAATCCCTATTAACATTAATTCATATTTAAACTTTCCCACTTCAAATATATGATAGTCAGAAGATAAAGAGTTACAATGCCTGGAGCTCTTTTATTGACACGTGGCAGCCAGCAGTAGGAGCACACACCCCACGCCAACATGGCCACTTCTCTGGACATCATCATCGGGCCTCATTGGGGATCAGGATTAGGGCACGCAGAGCGGCGGTAGAGATGGTAAAACAGACCCCCCCTCCCCCCAGCTGGCGTGCAGGAGAAAACAAGACGTGAGCAAGATGCACTGTTGTCACATTCTCTCTACTCTTCATCCCTCCCTATCTCACCAACAACATCAATGACATCTAGAGTTGAGGATATGTTAATTGTTAGCAAGTCACGTGGGCTCCAAATATCTTCTCCCTTCAGAAATATTTATTTCCAATATTTCATTCATTTTTAATTATTGTATATGATGATGTAGTAGGCATGAACATTAAACTATGACAGTAATGCGGACCAACCTATGGTTGGATGGTCAGAGGAACAAATTGCACTTCTCATTGTGGTTCAAGTTCGGCTCGCATTATTCCCGAATTTATTTCAGATTTCCGGTGATGCGTTTGATGGGAGACGTTCACGACGACAAGCCACCTAAATCTCAAGATAATACGCTTACGATCTTTCGGATGTCTTTACAGGGATAGGATGAGCGCGTGTGCATTCATAGTAATAATTGTATGCATGTATGTATAAGCGCTTGCGTCTGTACTGCGTTAAAAAAAGCTATGATAGTAGCAACAAATAACAACAAGTAATTATATCGATGCTCATTTCGAAAAAATGCAATGGATGCTAGGCTGCTAGCACGCATAGCAACATCTAGCAGCTTCTCGGCACTCATCAGTGCAGCCATTAGAAAAAGCAATCCACACCAAGAATCCCCACCGAGAGCTTCCCATTGTGTGGACGTTATCCACGTTGCCATTCCTCCCAGCGGCGCTGCTATCCTTCCTCTTATCCATCCATACGGCCGTCCATGAGCTCCTCCCATGGAGCTGCACGAGCGCCCGAGCCTCCCCGAGCCGCCTGCCTCTGCTCCCTTCTCCTTTTTCTTCCTCCTTCCTCTTTCTTCTCTCTCTCTCTTAACCCCCTCTCTCTTCTTGTTGCTACAGGACCACGAGCTGCCATGGATGTTGCATCGAGCTCAAGTCCAACAGTCCAACCCTAGGAGCCGTGCCCTCCTCAACCCTGTCCAGATCCAGGTTGTCCCTGTTGGATCCATGTCGCCCCGCCGCAAGTCCTTGGAGAGTTGCCGCCGCACTTTCTTCTTCCAGCGCGAGGGAGCAGTGCTCGAGCGCCGCGACGACCGCTCGCCAGGATGCGTTGACCCCCAAGCCTCCCGCTCACCAGGACACTCTGCTTGTCGCGTTGACCGCACTGGTTCGCGCGTGACACGCATCACACCTAGCCACTGCACGCCCGCTCGCCTGCACGTTGCGCCGAGGGCCCAGCCCCAGCTGCTCATCCGCATCGAGACCGAAGGAGACGAACGCTTGCCTCCTGTTCATCTACGCATCCACGACCGAGGACGAAGCCGTAAGCTCGCTCCTCCCTTCCCGCCCCTAATCTCACACCTCTCCGTGGCTGGGCTGTTCGTGGCAGCAGGGCGGCGGCTGGGCTGTGTGTTAAGGGGGGCCGCGCCGAGATCCAGCCTCCTGCCTCTCGCGCCTCAAACAAGCTTCGCTCCGGTGTCCGTCGAGTGCACGCCGTGCTCCGGCCGGTGCCCCGCTCGGCGCGGACGCCCGCCGCGGCGCCGGCGGCGCGTGCCCGGCGGTGGAGAACGGCATGATAAGCGGCAAGATGCGCAGTGGTGAGCCAGTCCAACAAGAGATAAGGGTCGTGGGCATAATTTTTGATAAATGCAGGGGTGTTTAGGTAAAAATGAAACGTTTTTTAGAGTGCCACTTAGACAGGGATGCGGGTTTATTTCAAAGAAACAGAGGGACATTTTTGCAAAAAGCCTAATGACGGACGACCAGAAGCAATTTCTGGTTTATTATTGGAAAGATTATATATATATATATATATATATATAGATTGTCTATTCGTCACCCTGGGTGAGGAATAGTTATTCTTCACCCCCTCTATTTTACCATTAATATACCGTAATTTTACGTTTCGTAAGTTTTGTCTTATTTTCGACATAAAAAGAGACCGTAAGAAAATATATAATCGTCAGAAAAATATTTTCTGTTATGTAAAATTACAAACATAAAAACATAATGTAAAATACACATAAGCTGCAAATTTTCTTGTCTTATGACCTATATTTTTATTTTCTTATGTCAAATATTACGTAGTGAATGAATAGGAATGCAACTATTTGAAATTCAAACGTAATTTAATTATAAAATGATCGTAAAATTACCTCGGGTGAAGAATAAGTTATTCTGCACCCTGGGTGATGAATATCATCACTATATATATATATATATATATATATGGAAAATCCATCCTACCACTCGGTGGTAGTTACCCCACATGTCTCATATACTACCATGTAGATTATATATACTATTTTATTATTTTATATATGTTCATATACTATATCTAAGATATTTCAAAGCAAGTTACATGAAAAAATTGCATATGAGCCCATAGTTTTTTATATTTGTGAATTACGTACATATTTGTACATAAAAAGAGCATACTCAAAAAATGGTACATACTACATAAAAATTAGTATATATACTACCTAATCATTATTATATACTACATACTACACGTATACTCGGTTTGACAGAGATACTACATACAACATACAAAACGCAAAGTGGTAGGTAACTACTGCTTGTAGGAAACATTTGTCCTATATATATATATATATATATATATATATATATATATATATATATATATATATATATATATCCGATGGGCATACAGTGTGGACCATATGCAATAACGATGTAGATGCTTACACGCATTGTTTTACAAAGTATTACTTCTCTATTTGTTCCAATGTTGTACATGTAGAAATTATTTGTGATATTATATGTACTAATGTTTGGTGAGTTCTCAGTTTGAAAACTTCCCGTGGTAGAGTAAAACAGTGGTGTATTTTCTCGACCATAGAGCTAGTAACAATTCCATTTTTATATATACACTCTATCGATACCGTTCAACCTGCAGCGCTGGCCCAATCAACAAAATAGGAAACCACGTCATTAGCTAATGATGAGTATATCCTTAGAAATATGGCATTGGTAGACACGATGGAAATTTCTTTCCTACAAGTGGTTTTGTGTTCATAGTATAATGAATGTTGACCTCCAATTTAGCAATAGGAACAAGACACAAATTATGATGCACCACTAAATATAGAATTTTTTTACTCTCAATGCGACATTGATCCATCCACACATTATATGCCTTGATGGAGCGCAGGCAATCCCATATAGAAAAACTACTTGTGCAGTCAACATTTTGCAAGGAAAAACACAAATACAATGAACATGTGCTAAAAGACAACACACATTATATTTAATAGATTTAATTACAACAATCATTTTGTTGATATTGGAAAGGACTACCAATTGTTATCAACCACCTTCTTCATAGTCCATCTACAAGAAATTACAAAAGATATAACATTAATAGGATCGTGCCAGCCTTTGGCTATCGATCGAGCGGTTCACCTTGGCGAAGCAATGGCCATTGATGTAATCGATAGAGGGTTCACACCTCCCCTTGCGGGTGGCAAGTGGATGTGGCTGGGTAGTACTTGGGCACGCTTTCCTACAGTTTCGACCAATCTCGACAACCTTGCCTCGTACTTCTCTTGGCATTTGTCGTCACACGCTTTGAAGGAGGATTGGTCATTCTTCACCTTTTCGCATTTTTTACGGCAATCGGCCGCCACGATGGCTGCATCCCAAGTTTTACGGAAGACGGTACAACCCTCCTTGCAAAGGTTGATGTCGGCATGAGTCCCTTTACCTTCGCATTCCTTGTTGCATTTGGCCACCTTTCCTTCCAAATTTTGTCGCTGTGTCGCCTACTTTCCCAGAGAACACCGATGGGGCCACCAGGATAAGGGTCACTATGAATAGAGCTCCTACAATGCTCCTGCCTGTGCCATTTTTTGTTGTCCCTATTGAGGCTAATCGTATTGGATGACAATGGCTTCACTGGTGGAGCTATCGTGTCGTCCTTTATATATAATGGAGGGGCACGTCTATTTTAGGCATGAGTATGAGGCCACGAGAGCTTCGCGGTCCACTGTTTGGTGGTAAATGCATGCCCTTCTTCGCTCCCCCCACCAATTTCCCGTTTCTTTTGGTTTACCTCATAGATGTTGTTGCCTTGGCAACCATGCATGGGTTTCATCTTTTTTTGCTAGTAGAAAAATTGCAAAGAGAAATTGCGAATGCATTGCAAAGAGTTAAATGACAAGGTTTGATGGGAAATTGTATTTTATTATTGGCTACAATGTATGGTTTTACAAATTTTCAAGTATAACGTAAAAAAACCATGATTGTCTGTGTGCAAGGTTCCTCATCCGCAAATAAATTAACCATCGAACCTAAGAAATAACTTTTTTTTCATGTGGTACTCATCTCGAACTTTGTCGCTTTCGTCACCGGTCCGTCACCTCGTATACAAATACCGATGATTTGAATGACACCTTTTTATTTGATTGGGGTCGGGATTCATAAGCGCTGCAATAGTTGTATATCATGATAGCAACTGTTGTATTCATAAGAAATCCGGTTACCCATGATAAAAAGACAATTTTAGAATTGAATAAAAACAAAAGGAAAATGTTCGACCACGTGTCTTTGAACGCACACTACCAACTTTATTAATTAATTATAATGAGCACCCGGTGCCTACAGACGATGGCTCTGTACTCCATGTAAGAGTAATTCCTTTTTGAGTCCTGGTGCCTTATTTAGCGGGTTCCAAGGTTACACACAAAAGTGAAAGCAGTATGGGCATTACACACATGGGCAAACCTATTTCTCTCTGCCTAATGATCTACCACTATCCCTGGACTTCAGCAAATGCAACTTCCTTGAGTGTCACAGCGCATTATCTGGACTAAACCTTGATCCATCCTAATCTACCCATCGACAACGAGGCAATGCGTATCCGATGGGCGTACAGTGTGGACCATATGCAATAACGATGTAGGTGCTTACACGCATTGTTTTACAAAGTATTACTTCTGTATTTGTTTTAATGTTGTACATGTAGAAATTATTTGTGATATTATATGTACTAATGTTTGGTGAGTTCTCAGTTTGAAAACTTCCCGTGGTAGAGTAAAACAGTGGTGTATTTTCTAACCATAGAGCTAGTAACGATTCCATTTTTATATACGCACTCTATCGATACTGCTCAACCTGCAGCGCTGGCCCAATCAACAAAATAGGAAACCACGTCATTAGCTAATGATGAGTATATCCTTAGAAATATGGCATTGGTAGACACGATGGAAATTTCTTTCCTACAAGTGGTTTTGTGTTCATAGTATAATGAATGTTGACCTCCAATTTAGCAATAGGAACAAGACACAAATTGCGATGCACCACTAAATATAGAATTTTTTTACTCTCAATGCGACATTGATCCATCCACTCGTTATATGCCTAGATGGAGCGCAGGCAATCCCATATAGAAAAACTACTTGTGCAGTCAACATTTTGCAAGGAAAAACACAAATACAATGAACATGTGCTAAAAGACAACACACATTATATTTAATAGATTTAATTACAACAATCATTTTGTTGATATTGGAAAGGACTACCAATTGTTATCAACCACCTTCTTCATAGTCCATCTACCAGAAATTACAAAAGATATAACATTAATAGGATCGTGCCAGCCTTTGGCTATCGATCGAGCGATTCACCTTTGGCGAAGCAATGGCCATTGATGTACTGATAGAGGGTTCACACACCTCTTTGCGGGTGGCAAGTGGATGTGGCTGGGTAGTACTTGGGCATGCTTTCCAGTTTCGACCAATCTCGACAACCTTGCCTCGCATTTCTCCGGCATTTGTCGTCACACAGTTTGAAGGAGGATTGGTCATTCTTCACCTTGTCGCATTTTTTACGGCAATCGGCCGCCACGATGGCTGCATCCCAAGTTTTCTGGAAGACGGTACAACCCTCCTTGCAAAGGTTGATCTCGGCATGAGTCCCTTTACCTTCGCATTCCTTGTTGCATTTGGCCACCTTTCCTTCCAGCTTGCTGGCCAGTGTCGCCTACTTTCCCAGAGAACACCGATGGGGCCACCAGGATAAGGGTCACTATGAATAGAGCTCCTACAATGCTCCCCGCTCTGTGCCATTTTTGTTGTCCCTATTGAGGCTAATCGTATTGGATGACAATGGCTTCACCGGTGGAGCTATTGTGTCGCCCTTTATATATAATGGAGGGCACGTCTATTTTAGGCATGAGTATGAGGCCACGAGAGCTTCGGTCCACTGTTTGGTGGTAAATGCATGCCCTTCTTCGCTCCCCCACCAATTTCCCGCTTTCTTCGGTTTACCTCACAGATGTTTTTGCCTTGGCAACCATGCATGGGTTTCATCTTTTTTTGCTAGTAGAAAAATTGCAAAGAGAAATTGCGAATGCATTGCAAAGAGTTAAATGACAAGGTTTGATGGGAAATTGTATTTTATTATTGGCTACAATGTATGGTTTTACAACTTTTCAAGTATAACGAAAAACCATGATTGTCTGTGTGCAAGGTTCCTCATCCGCAAATAAATTAACCATCGAACCTAAGAAATAACTTTTTTTCATGTGGTACTCATCTCGAACTTAGTCGTGCTTTCGCCGGTGCCGTCACCTCGTATACTGATGCCTGACGATTTGAATGACACCTTTTTATTTGATTGGGGTCGGGATTCATAAGCGCTGCAATAGTTGTATATCATGATAGCAACTGTTGTATTCATAAGAAACCCGTTACCCACGATAAAAAGACAATTTTAGAATTGAATAAAACAAAAGGAAAATGTTCACCACGTGTCTTTGAACGCACACTACCAACTTTATTAATTAATTATAATGAGCACCCGGTGCCTACAGACGATGGCTCTGTACTCCATGTAAGAGTAATTCCTTTTTGAGTCCTGGTGCCTTATTTAGCGGGTTCCAAGGTTACACACAAAAGTGAAAGCAGTATGGGCATTACACACATGGGCAAACCTATTTCTCTCTGCCTAATGATCTACCACTATCCCTGGACTTCAGCAAATGCAAAATTTGTTCTTTCCTTGAGTGTCACAGCGCATTATCTGGACTAAACCTTGATCCATCCTAATCTACCCATCGACAACGAGGCAATGCGATCCGATGGGCGACAGTGTGGACCATATGCAATAACGATGTAGATGCTTACACGCATTGTTTTACAAAGTATTACTTCTGTATTTGTTTTAATGTTGTAGATGTAGAAATTATTTGTGATATTATATGTACTAATGTTTGGTGAGTTCTCAGTTTGAAAACTTCCCGTGGTAGAGTAAAACAGTGGTGTATTTTCTCGACCATAGAGCTAGTAACGATTCCATTTTTATATACGCACTCTATCGATACTGTTCAACCTGCAGCGCTGGCCCAATCAACAAAATAGGAAACCACGTCATTAGCTAATGATGAGTATATCCTTAGAAATATGGCATTGGTAGACACGATGGAAATTTCTTTCCTACAAGTGGTTTTGTGTTCATAGTATAATGAATGTTGACCTCCAATTTAGCAATAGGAACAAGACACAAATTGCGATGCACCACTAAATATAGAATTTTTTTACTCTCAATGCGACATTGATCCATCCACTCATTATATGCCTAGATGGAGCGCAGGCAATCCCATATAGAAAAACTACTTGTGCAGTCAACATTTTGCAAGGAAAAACACAAATACAATGAACATGTGCTAAAAGACAACACACATTATATTTAATAGATTTAATTACAACAATCATTTTGTTGATATTGGAAAGGACTACCAATTGTTATCAACCACCTTCTTTATAGTCCATCTACAAGAAATTACAAAAGATATAACATTAATAGGATCGTGCCAGCCTTTGGCTATCGATCGAGCGATTCACCTTTGGCGAAGCAATGGCCATTGATGTACTGATAGAGGGTTCACACACCTCCCCTTGCGGGTGGCAAGTGGATGTGGCTGGGTAGTACTTGGGCATGCTTTCCTACAGTTTCTGACCAATCTCTGACAACCTTGCCTCGTACTTCTCCTGGCATTTGTCGTCACACGCTTTGAAGGAGGATTGGTCATTCTTCACCTTGTCGCATTTTTTACGGCAATCGGCCGCCACGATGGCTGCATCCCAAGTTTTCTGGAAGACGGTACAACCCTCCTTGCAAAGGTTGATCTCGGCATGAGTCACTTTACCTTCGCATTCCTTGTTGCATTTGGCCACCTTTCCTTCCAGCTTGCTGGCCGTGTCGTCTACTTTCCCAGAGAACACTGATGGGGCCACCAGGATAAGGGTCACTATGAATAGAGCTCCTACAATGCTCCTGCTCTGTGCCATTTTTTGTTGTCCCTATTGAGGCTAATCGTATTGGATGACAATGGCTTCACTGGTGGAGCTATTGTGTCGTCCTTTATATATAATGGAGGGGCACGTCTATTTTAGGCATGAGTATGAGGCCACGAGAGCTTCGCGGTCCACTGCTTTGGTGGTAAATGCATGCCCTTCTTCGCTCCCCCACCAATTTCCCGTTTCTTCGGTTTACCTCATAGATGTTTTTGCCTTGGCAACCATGCATGGGTTTCATCTTTTTTTGCTAGTAGAAAAATTGCAAAGAGAAATTGCGAATGCATTGCAAAGAGTTAAATGACAAGGTTTGATGGGAAATTGTATTTTATTATTGGCTACAATGTATGGTTTTCCAACTTTTCAAGTATAACGTAAAAAAACCATGATTGTCTGTGTGCAAGGTTCCTCATCCGCAAATAAATTAACCATCGAACCTAAGAAATAACTTTTTTTCATGTGGTACTCATCTCGAACTTAGTCGTGCTTTCGTCGGCCGGTGCCGTCACCTCGTATCTGATCGCCTGATGATTTGAATGAAACCTTTTTATTTGATTGGGGTCGGGATTCATAAGCGCTGCAATAGTTGTATATCATGATAGCAACTGTTGTATTCATAAGAAACCTGGTTACCCACGGTAAAAAGACAATTTTAGAATTGAATAAAAACAAAAGGAAAATGTTCGACCACGTGTCTTTGAACGCACACTACCAACTTTATTAATTAATTATAATGAGCACCCGGTGCCTACAGACGATGGCTCTGTACTCCATGTAAGAGTAATTCCTTTTTGAGTCCTGGTGCCTTATTTAGCGGGTTCCAAGGTTACACACAAAAGTGAAAGCAGTATGGGCATTACACACATGGGCAAACCTATTTCTCTGCCTAATGATCTACCACTATCCCTGGACTTCAGCAAATGCAAAATTTGTTCTTTCCTTGAGTGTCACAGCGCATTATCTGGACTAAACCTTGATCCATCCTAATCTACCCATCGACAACGAGGCAATGCGTATCCGATGGGCGTACAGTGTGGACCATATGCAATAACGATGTAGATGCTTACACGCATTGTTTTACAAAGTATTACTTCTGTATTTGTTTTAATGTTGTAGATGTAGAAATTATTTGTGATATTATATGTACTAATGTTTGGTGAGTTCTCAGTTTGAAAACTTCCCGTGGTAGAGTAAAACAGTGGTGTATTTTCTCGACCATAGAGCTAGTAACGATTCCATTTTTATATACGCACTCTATCGATACCGTTCAACCTGCAGCGCTGGCCCAATCAACAAAATAGGAAACCACGTCATTAGCTAATGATGAGTATATCCTTAGAAATATGGCATTGGTAGACACGATGGAAATTTCTTTCCTACAAGTGGTTTTGTGTTCATAGTATAATGAATGTTGACCTCCAATTTAGCAACAGGAACAAGACACAAATTGCGATGCACCACTAAATATAGAATTTTTTTACTCTCAATGCGACATTGATCCATCCACTCATTATATGCCTAGATGGAGCGCAGGCAATCCCATATAGAAAAACTACTTGTGCAGTCAACATTTTGCAAGGAAAAACACAAATACAATGAACATGTGCTAAAAGACAACACACATTATATTTAATAGATTTAATTACAACAATCATTTTGTTGATATTGGAAACGACTACCAATTGTTATCAACCACCTTCTTTATAGTCCATCTACAAGAAATTACAAAAGATATAACATTAATAGGATCGTGCCAGCCTTTGGCTATCGATCGAGCGATTCACCTTTGGCGAAGCAATGGCCATTGATGTCTTGATAGAGGGTTCACACACCTCTCTTGCGGGTGGCAAGTGGATGTGGCTGGGTAGTACTTGGGCATGCTTTCCTACAGTTTCTGACCAATCTCTGACAACCTTGCCTCGTACTTCTCCTGGCATTTGTCGTCACACAGTTTGAAGGAGGATTGGTCATTCTTCACCTTGTCGCATTTTTTATGGCAATCGGCCGCCACGATGGCTGCATCCCAAGTTTTCTGGAAGACGGTACAACCCTCCTTGCAAAGGTTGATCTCGGCATGAGTCCCTTTACCTTCGCATTCCTTGTTGCATTTGGCCACCTTTCCTTCCAGCTTGCTGGCCAGGTCGTCTACTTTCCCAGAGAACACTGATGGGGCCACCAGGATAAGGGTCACTATGAATAGAGCTCCTACAATGCTCCTGCTCTGTGCCATTGTTTGTTGTCCCTATTGAGGCTAATCGTATTGGATGACAATGGCTTCACTGGTGGAGCTATTGTGTCGTCCTTTATATATAATGGAGGGGCACGTCTATTTTAGGCATGAGTATGAGGCCACGAGAGCTTCGCGGTCCACTGTTTGGTGGTAAATGCATGCCCTTCTTCGCTCCCCCCACCAATTTCCCGTTTCTTTCGGTTTACCTCATAGATGTTTTTGCCTTGGCAACCATGCATGGGTTTCATCTTTTTTTGCTAGTAGAAAAATTGCAAAGAGAAATTGCGAATGCATTGCAAAGAGTTAAATGACAAGGTTTGATGGGAAATTGTATTTTATTATTGGCTACAATGTATGGTTTTACAACTTTTCAAGTATAACGTAAAAACCATGATTGTCTGTGTGCAAGGTTCCTCATCCGCAAATAAATTAACCATCGAACCTAAGAAATAACTTTTTTCATGTGGTACTCATCTCGAACTTAGTCGTGCTCGTCACCGGTGCCGTCACCTCGTATCTGATCGCCCGATGATTTGAATGACACCTTTTTATTTGATTGGGGTCGGGATTCATAAGCGCTGCAATAGTTGTATATCATGATAGCAACTGTTGTATTCATAAGAAACCTGGTTACCCACGATAAAAAGACAATTTTAGAATTGAATAAAACAAAAGGAAAATGTTCGACCACGTGTCTTTGAACGCACACTACCAACTTTATTAATTAATTATAATGAGCACCCGGTGCCTACAGACGATGGCTCTGTACTCCATGTAAGAGTAATTCCTTTTTGAGTCCTGGTGCCTTATTTAGCGGGTTCCAAGGTTACACACAAAAGTGAAAGCAGTATGGGCATTACACACATGGGCAAACCTATTTCTCTCTGCCTAATGATCTACCACTATCCCTGGACTTCAGCAAATGCAAAATTTGTTCTTTCCTTGAGTGTCACAGCGCATTATCTGGACTAAACCTTGATCCATCCTAATCTACCCATCGACAACGAGGCAATGCGTATCCGATGGGCATACAGTGTGGACCATATGCAATAACGATGTAGATGCTTACAGGCATTGTTTTACAAAGTATTACTTCTCTGTTTGTTCCAATGTTGTACATGTAGAAATTATTTGTGATATTATATGTACTAATGTTTGGTGAGTTCTCAGTTTGAAAACTTCCTGTGGTAGAGTAAAACAGTGGTGTATTTTCTCGACCATAGAGCTAGTAACGATTCCATTTTTATATACGCACTCTATCGATACCGTTCAACCTGCAGCGCTGGCCCAATCAACAAAATAGGAAACCACGTCATTAGCTAATATGCACCTCTGACCATTGTAATATTTTGCGCACACGCCACAATACAAAACTTTACTGTTTTGGCATCTATTTTTCGGCGACTTCGCCACCCCTTTTCTTTTCGCTTGCAAGTTGATCAAGGACATCTTACATTCGAGCGACTTGGTCTGCTGGTAAGTATTTATCGAGTATTCTTTGAGCTTTAGCTTCCGGGCGTATCGTTGTTGCTTCGTTCAAAGGTATTCACAATTTATTGAGTAATCTCTAGGCTTTAGCTCCTGGGCATATCGCTGTTGCTTCGTTTAGAGTTATTTAAACTTATCAGGATCGAGATATTATTTAGATCGGCTATTTACACTGTTCTTTATACGCGAAATCATATATAGCCGATTTAGATATGTTTTGAGTCTACACGGCACTGTTTAGGTTGCTTTTGTAGTCTACACATTGCTTTACACGTGATCTGGCAGCCTTTGCCGATTACATAACAAAATTGGCAGCCTGTGCCGATTCGTACGCCTCGTGGGAGATATTTGGAAATCCAACCGATACGCTCCCGAATTTGACGTTTGCCTTGTCTTCCTTGTCAATTAACAGGTCAAATTGACTGGCACACCTTGGTCTCTAGGTGTTACAGTCCGGGCTTGGTCAACGGGATCCTCGGGCTTTGTGTGTTGATTTTCGGCATCAACAATTCCACGCATGGTTTTATTCAAATATGCATGACTAACATTTACCTAGTATTTATTTATTTTTTTAATTTATTTAGATATATGGAGGGAGTAGAAAAGGGAAAGAAAGAAAAATGATCATGGCATCCTGCAAACGGGAACGAAAGACGGGCTAGACGACTTACCTGGACTGGGTATGCTGAACCTCCCCCAAGCTTGGATGAAGCTTAGTAGTTCTGGTCGGGGTCGAGGTTCAGGTTGCGGAAGATGCTCGAGATGTTGTAGTGCATGGTCGACATTCCCTAGTTTTGCTGGGTCAGGTCGGTGTTGTGTGCCATCTCGTCTCGCATCCTCTGTTGTTCTTGGCTCATCTCGCTCATCTGGGTGTTCAACCTTACGAGTTCCCGAGTGATCGGGTTCTCGTAGTCGAACCGGGCTGATGAAGATGGTCCCACCTGCGGACCAGAACTCATACCTGCGGGGTAGTAGAAATCTGACCATAGCTGTGCACGCCATATGAACTTGTGCCTTGCTGATTGTAGTAGTCGTATGTCTGCTCAAAGTTCATGTGGGTTGTGGCTGGGTCTGGATGTGGCGGCTCCTCGGTTGATGATGAGATCTGTGGCTGCCTTGATGGACCTGCTTCTCCGACGGTTTGCCGAGCTCGTCTCCGTGTCATCGGGGGCTCCGCAACACTATGACGGGCTTGTTCTCTTTCTCTCATCTGCAATGTTAGGCTCTTCACTGAATACAATGCAAGTTTCGAGTTTGGAAGCTTGACCTCCACATCGTACCCGGGGTAACACATATAAAGAGTACCATCCTCCTCCTCACGCATCAAATGTCATTGCACGAAATGATCTAACCCAATGCAAATAAAATAGTCCTCGGTCATAGGCAAATAAGTGACTTGAGCGTTGGATAACACACCGACGTCTTGTGTAATACGCGTAACCAATGAGGTTATGTCGATGGGATTCTGAATTTGTATCAATTTTTGCGATAATCCAACATACTCATGACCGGGAATATCGAATCTTTTTAGCAAAGGCAAATAGACAGAACAAATCAGAATTGTTGCAAAGACGCAAATCTGTGCGAGGGTGGACATTCATCACAACCCATTTCGCAAAAATCGGAGTAGGATTATGAATGGAAGTGATGCTATTTTTCCCTACCCGCAGGTCATCGAAATGGAATCCCACCAACTGTTACAGTCAGAATCGTGGTCTCTCACTAAAGCATTCGGGTCCAAAAGCAGCATTTGTTAAAACCAAGAGCAATGCTCATCTCTTTCGGGGTCATTAAGAATTCTTCATTGAAAAACCGAAAGCGAATTTGGGTCTCCCGGCGGTGAGCGATATTCAAAGTCATTAAAAACTCCATAGTCAAGAAATGCGAACCTGCTTAGTGAAGTTGACGAACTCGCCCCAGCCAAAGATACCTGAAGGCGCGGTCCATGTCCTGGCCAAGTCCGGTCTTGATGAGCAGCATGTTGTCGAAGGACTTGTGATGTGCGAAGCTTTGGTTCTGGAGACGGTCCAGAATTTCTCGCTCGTGTGTGGTGCGGACCACGATATGTTCTATCATGGTCATCACACGAATGCAGAGTCGTCTTCGCGGCACTTCGGGTTCAACCTCCTCTTGGGGTTCCAGCATGCGGTGGATGAGTCCATTGACATTTGGTCCCTAGAGGAGCACGATCCCGAGTGCTTGGAGCTGGAACTAAGCTTCCAGATGACGGTCTTGGCTACTCTCTTCGTCCTCCTAATTATCTTCCCCGCAAAAGGTTAGCAAAGCGAGAATAGCCGAGGAATAAAAGGGGTTAGTGGTTAAAGGTTAGTCGTTAGTCGTCCTTGTGGGGTTGGTTACCACCACAAAAGCGTTCTCGTTCATGCCACGTTTATTAAGCGAAGTGTGAAATATTTTTGGTGTGAGCAATTAAAGAATTACTCACGAAATTTTTAGTTAAGTGGAGAGGGTGGTTAAGTAACTTAACTAATCCACTAAAGAACTTGCTTAGGCACTTGGAAATGGAAAGAAAATAGAGTGGGAGAGAAGGGATGCTCACTGAGCTGCGACGAGGGATGCCTGAGGAGCTCGCACGAGGCGCCTTTTATAGACCGGCGAAGGTGAGTGGCCGGCCGGCCATCTACAGGCCGATCGGCCTGGTGGTGGCGCCGACGTGGCCACGCCTTGCCTCTCTTGCGTGGGTCTGCTATAGAACGTGCTCACGGTGGTTGATGACACGGCCTTGGCGGCGGAGGGCGGCCGGCCGGCCACTATGGGGCCGAACGGCACCCCACCATGCCCATTTGATGTCCCCTTTCATCGGTGGTCTCTCCTGCATGTTAGTCTCATGCACATGCATGGTTTTGTTCAGGTAAGTGTCAAGTGGGGCCGAAAGGCCTCCACTTAAGGCAAGGGTTCATCATTTTTTTTTCATTTTCTTATTTTTGTTTTAGATGCATATAATTTTGAAATTTAAAACTTGTGCAATTCAAAATTTAAACATGCCATGAAGTTGGAAATAAAATGGAATGCAAGAAATAAAACTATCCTATATGCTTTATGCAAGAATGGATACATACCACGTACCTTATGGCGAGGGCTTCGGTTTTACGTCCTTAGCGGGACGGGCTTTGAGTTTTCCGTCTTCAACGGGACGCTCCGAGCTTCTAGGGGTATTACCGTTCGGAGATGAGTCTGGTAGTCCCCTCTTCTCCCGCCAAACCTTTCTAGTAGGCGGGGCCTTTGTTTCAACCGCTTTCAATTCCTTTTCAAGAACTTGCTTACGTTGGATCCTCCACCACGCATTTCTTCGGTCATGGAGCTTCTTTTGCTTTCGCAAAGTGAGTAGCTCCAATGCCTGAGCAATTGCTTCAATTGACGGGTGTAGTGGAATCTCTGGCTCTTTTGGTGGTGTTGATGTTTCCACCATGCTGACTTATTGGCGGCTCTCCACCTTGGGTGAGAAGGTGAAGGTTTCAGTCTCCCCATTGATGTTGAACTGAATCTCTCCTGCTCCAACATCAATGCTTGTGTTTGCAGTACTCAAGAACGGTCTCCCAAGGATGAGAGATGTCTTGGATTCGTCCTCCATATCCAGAATGACGAAGTCCACGGGAATAAGAAAATTCCGGACTCTCACTGGAATATTCTCCATGATCCTGGGTAACGAACCGACTGGTCCGCTAGTTGCAAACACATTGCTGTGGGGGCCAGTTGAACATGCTTGAGCTTCTCGAAGATAGCCTTTGGCATAACACTGACACTTTCCCCCAAGTCACAAAGAGCTCTTTTGAAGGTCTGGGTCCCGATTGAACAGGCAATTGTGGGACACCCTAGGTCTTTCTTCTTCTGCGGGATAGAGTTGAGTATAGCTGCGCTACACTCTTTGGTCAGCTGTACCATCTCAGTGTGTGGCAAGGTCCTCTAATTTCCCAAAATATCCTTGAAGTACTTTGAGTAAGTGGGTACCTGCATAGCATCAAGAAGTGGAATATTGACATAAACTTTCCTGATTACCTCGGCGAACTTGCCGAATTGCTCGTCGGTCACCGGCTTCTTCCTCCGCTCGGAAGCAGTAGGATGGTGGTGTCATGGTAGTCATTTGGAGGCTCTAGGAACCTCCACGGTCTCTTCCGCGATAGGAGAGCTAGGTTCTTCGGCCTCCTCCTCCTTGGCTTCATGCTCGGCTTCACTAGCGGTATCGGTCTTCCGCCGCGATCCTGCATCTTTTGGCATAGGTGGATCCCACGTGGTCTTACCACCACACGTGGTCATCGCACTAACATTTTCTTTAGAGGGAGCCTCTGGTTGCCCAGGAAGATTTCCCTTGTTAAGGTTAGGACACGATGCGGCCAGCTGAGCTACTTGAGTTTCTATCATTTTGTTAAAACTCAGCTGGTTCTTTAACGAGGTATTAAAACCTTTTATTTGGTTAGCCATGTTCTCAAAAAGTTTATCATTGGCAAGAAACTTCTTACTAATGCTATCATTAATGTTCTTTTGGCCATACCATAAATCTTTAATTGAAGGTTGAAAACCATTGTTAAAGTTGTTGTTGTTACCTTCTTTGTTGGCTGAAGGGGAGGTTGGGCTTGGAATTCCAACCTTGCTGAGGACGAAATCCCAAATTGTTGGAGTTGTTACTCCCGACGAAGTGGGCGTCCTCTTGGGTCGTCGGGCAACTAGTGCCCGAAAGTGTCCAAAGGTCACCACATGTCTCACATATGATCCTTGCATCGGCAATCTGAGCCATCTCCATTGTAGGAGACTCCAATTTCTTCATAAGGAGATCCATCTTTGCGCTAACATGTCAAAGGAGTTAACTTGATGAACTCCTTGGAACGAGTTGCTGACGTTCTCCCACCCAACTCGATGAGAGGCAATCTTCTCCTGGCGCCTTAGCCCGGCTACATCCAACGAGAGAAAGGCTCCTCCGCTGCTGCATCCAAGTGCTCTTGCGATCGGCGAGTCAGGCCATGGTAGAAGTTCTGGACAACCAGCCATTCTACCATGTCGTGATGTGGGCAGGCTGCAATGTACTCTTGTAGTCTTTCCCAAGCTTCAGGAACAGCTTCTCCATCTGTTTGCTGGAAGCTGGTAATCTTGCCACGGAGGGCATTTGTTTTGCCCACCGGGAAATACTTGGTCAGAAAAGCATCTGAACAAGTCCTCCATGTGTTGTTGAACGAGGCTTGATTGGTGTAGAACCACTCCTTTGCCTTGCCAAGTAAAGAGAACGGAAACAGGCGTAGCCTTATAGCATCCATTGTGGAGCCATTGGGGTTGATGGTGCTGCTCACTTCCAGGAAGTTCCTGAGATGAGCATTGGCATCTTCTGATGCCTTCCCACAGAAATGGTTTGCTTGGACCATATTCACAAGCCTAGTCTTCAACTCAAAGGCATCATTGGCACGAGCATTGTTCGATCCGGGAAGTTGTTGCTTGACGGAGTGAGAACTCACGAAGGGTCTTCGTGGCCATAGATGGAGGTGAAGGTGGTCTTGATGAATACGATGACTCTGAAGATTACGAAGATGAATCGAGTCTCGAGCTGAGCGAGATCTGTGGTGGGATGTATCGACGCTTTCTCCCAATGCATTCCGGATTAGGATTAAAGTTTGAAGGTAGGTTGAAACCGGTCATGCAATCGCCTGCATTCATCATAAAGGCAAAAACAGCGGTGGTAAGCCCGCTAAGATTAGCGGTGACAAAGCGAGAAGTATTACCAACCAATTCAACAATATCTTTAGCCAATTGCTTCCCCGGCAACGGCGCCAGAAATGCTTGTTGGCATTTCTTAACACCACTACTAGAAATAAGCGCAAAACTCATTTTCGGCAGCAGTGCCAGAAATGCTCGTTGGCACTCCTTAACTCAATCGTCAGGAGTGCCTGGTTAAACGTTGTATGCTTTTAAGAATAATATTCCGCAAGCGCACAGAATAACTCGTTGTAGCATTTCACCTTGGTGTGACCCAGGGTATCATATTTATATCCTCAGGGAAGCATTATGGCCTTAGAGTATTGAAGAATGGAATGACAAACTTTCCAGAATTATCAACTCACTAACTTAGGGGAGATAACATATAGCGTAGGATAATGGCCAACGTATGACTGGATAGAAGGCTTAGTAAAGCAGACACAGGAGACTCTCAGACGAAAGAGAAAAGGGAAGAGCTGGGAGAACAAGGTGAGAAAGGAACCTATGACACTTCTATACTTAGAGAAAGGACACACTATAGATTTAGACTAGACTTTTACCTAGATGTCAGGGACAGAGCTTGCTTCGACGGCTAGAGCGGGAGGAACTCAGAACGGGATGAGAAGGGGTTCCTCCAGGCTCAGCACTACTGTTATGAAAACACCCGAACATGGTGGAATACAAAGGACGGCAGGGCTGTCACCACCAGTCGCCTACCACTGCAATTCCGTGGGGTGGAACACACTAACTTAGCTAACGGCAAGTCAGACACCACGTCTGCACTTGACGTTAGGACTTCCCTTGGACGTCTATCAAGAGAGAGTCCCCTCAACTCGGAGCTTTCGACGGCTCCGACATAGGCTAGAAAGACCCACAAGATAAACCCGGCCATGAGCTAACTAAAACTCTAACTCTAATTCTATAGGAAACTACTCTCCAACCTAAGGCTAAGCTTAGAGAAGGAAAACATGAAGAGTAGAGCTTGCTCATAAGTAAAGAAGATAACTTTATATTCATGATAATATTTGGAAACAAAAGAAAAGATACAAGAGCTTTTACGGAACTTCGAAGACTCAGGAACCCCGAGGCAAAGCTCGACTCGACCCTACTCCCAACTACAACTCCTAAACTACAAAGTAGCAATGCAAAGAGAGCTCCTTCAAGTGTGTGTGTTCAAGTGGAGTGGAGGGGTCATATATAGCCTTGCAGGGTCGGTGGAAGCTAGGGGAATCGTCATAATCCAGCCTAGGATCCCTTCCTTGACATGCACGAGAAAGAGGGCCTTGAGCCGAGCCGAGGAGGTGGCCGGCCGGCCACCCCTAGGCCGATGGCTGGCATGGTTGCCACACAGCACCGCCTTTCTTGTGTGCGTCTCGATCACGTCTCCAAGTCGGTGGGGTAGGATTTACGGTGAAAACCATTAAAGGCGTATGCGGTGGGCCCTCTAATCCGGTGATGCCTTTTCGATGTCCGTTGATCAAACCGACTTGGAATTCACGGTCTAGATCAACATGTCTTTGTGTTTCTTGTCTCTGGATCGATGGCGTGGCTTTTAGGGCGAGTTGGTGGCCCGGCTGAAGCCCATGATGTGGCGAGCGGCCTGCACCTGCTGAGCCCCTCTGGTGCTCATTTTTCTTGTGTATTCTCCCTGAGGCACAAATCGATCCAAAACTAGTGGAACTTTTATTAATTAGTAAAGGCATTTAAATAATTATGTTTTGCTACTATTTTATTTATATTAGAGCATTTAAAGCGGCTTTATAAATGTTGCTTCTTCTACAATTACCTATCACGATTTGGTTCACTCAAGTCATTTTAGTTTTAATATTTGAAAACTTTTATTGTTTGCTGATTTTTTATTTGAATTTGAATCGATTTGAATTAACCGAGATTAACTACGATTGTGGAGGTGGCGTGTCATCATTAGTGAGGGATTACTGTAACTTGATTATCCAGGCGTCACGCAGTTACACCAAGGTGAAATGCTTTCTGTGAGAGTTATTACGTGTGCGCTTGCGAATATTATTCTTAAAGCATACAACGTTTAACGGCGCTCCTTTGACTGTTGAGATAAGGAGTGCCAACTGAGCATTTAACGCTTCTTTGCCGAGAAAATGAGTTTTCGCTTATTTCTAGTAGTGGTGTTAAGAAATGCCAACAAGCATTTACGGCGCCATTATTTGGGGAAACAATTAGCTAAAGATATTGTTGAATTGGTTGGTAATACTTCTCAGTTTTGTCACCGCTAATCTTAAGCGGGCTTACCCTTCTTTGTTTTGCCTTTATGATGAATGCAGAGCGTGCATGACCAGTTTCAACCTACCTTCAAACTTTAATCCTAATCCGGAATGCATCGGGCGTCGATACATCCACCTGAGATCTCCTTCAGCTGGAACTGATTCATCTTGGAATCTTGAGTCGCCGTATTCATCAGCACCACCTTCACCTCCAGCTATAGCCACGAAGACCCTTCCTGAGTTCTCGGCTCCGTCAAGCAACAACTTCCGGGTTTGAACAATGCTCGGGGCCAATGATGCCTTTGAGTTGAAGGCGGGCTGCGTGAATATGGTCCAAAGCAAACCATTTACGTGGGAAGGCATCGGAAGATGCCAGCGCTCATCCGAACTTCACCGAGTGGCGCACCATCAACCCAATGGCTCTACAATGGATGCTATAAGGCTCCTTTGTTTACATTCTCTTTGTTCTACACCAATCAAGCTCGGATTGACAACACATGGAGGACTTGTTAGGATGCTTTTCTTACCAAGTATTTCCGGTGGGCCAAACAAATGCCCTGGTGGCAAGATACCGACTTCCGACAAGCAGATGGGGAAACTATTCTGAAGCTTGGGAAAGACTACAAGAGTACATTGCAGCGGCCACATCACGGCATGGTAGAATGGCTGGTTGTCGAACTTCTACCATGGCTTTGACTTCTCGCCGATCGCAAGAGCACTTGGATGCGGTGCGGGAGGAGCCTTTCTCTCGTTGGATGTAGCGGGGCTAAAGGCGCTCGTGGAGAAGATTGCCTCTCATCGAGTTGGGTGGGAAGCGTCGGGCAACTTGTTCCAAGGGAGTTCATCAAGTTAACTCCTTTGACGTATGTAGCGGCAAGATGGATCTCCTTATGAAGGGTGGAGTCTCCTTTGGCCGAGGATTCGTTAACTTCACGGAAGCGAGTTCGCATTTCTTGACTATGGAGTTTTTAGTGACTTTGAATATCATTCACCTGCCGGGAGACCCAAATTAAACTTCGGTTTTTCAATGAAGAATTCTTAATGACCCCGAAAGAGATGAGCATTGCTCTTGGTTTTAACAAATGCTGCATTTTGGACCCGAATGCTTTAGTGAGAGACCACGATTCTGACGAAAGTAACAGTTGGTGGGATTCCATTTCGATGACCACGTGGGTAGGAAAAATAGCATCACTTCCATTCATAATCCTACTCTCAGATTTTGGCGAAATGGGTTGTGATGAACGTCCACCCTCGCACAGATTTGCGTCTTTGCAACAATTGATTTGTTACATCTGTTGCCTTTGCTAAAAGATTTGATATTCCCGGTCATGAGTATGTTGGATTCTTGGCAAAAATTGATACAAATTCAGAATCCCATCGACATAACCTCATTGGTTCTGGCGTATTTACTACATGCGTCGATTGTGTTATCCAACGCTCAAGTCACTTATTTGCCTATGACCGAGGACTATTTTATTTGCATTGGGTTAGATCATTTCGTTGCAATGACATTTGATGCGTGAGGAGGAGGATGGTACTCTTTATATGTGTTACTCGGTACGATGTGGAGGTCGAGCTTCCAAACTCGAAACTTGCATTGTATTTGGTGAAGAGCCTAACATTGCGAGATGAGAGAAAAGAACAAGCCCGTCATAGTGTTGCGGAGCCCCGATGACACGGAGACGAGCTCGGCAAACTGCCGGAGAAGCAGGTCCATCAAGGCAGCCACAGATCTCATCATCAACGAGAGCCGCCACATCCGGACCCAGCCACAACCCACATGAACTTGAGCGGACATCGACTACTACAATCTGCAAAGCACAAGTTCATATGGCGTGCACTGGCTATGGTCGGGATTTCTACTACCAGGTATGAGTTACGGTCATGGTGGGACCATCTTCATCAGCCCGGTTCGACCACGAGAACCCGATCACTCGTGAACTTCGTGGGTTGAACACCTAGATGTGAGATGAGCCAAGAACAACGAGAGGATGCGAGACGAGATGGCACACAACACCGACTGACCCAGCAAAACTAGGGAATGTCGAGCTCCATGCACTCGACATCTCGAGCATCTTCCATAACTGAACCTCGACCCCAACGAACTACTAAGCTTCATCCAAGCTTGGGGAGGTTCAACATACCCGATCCAGTAAGTCGTCTAGCCCGTCTTTCGTTCCCATTTGCAGGATGCCATGATCATTTTTTCTTTCTTTCCCTTTTCTACTCCCTCCATATATCTAAATAAATTAAAAAAAGAAATAAATAATAGGTAAATGTTAGTCATGCATATTTGAATAAAACCATGCGTGGAAATCTATATGATCTTTCTCGAAGATGATGAAAAGTTGCTCTGTCTATCACTTGCAAATGCCTTGTATACAAGCTTCTACTCCTTTAGTACTTGAATTCGTTGGCATTTGGTGAATATACATGTTTATCTCGTGGGTAGCATGAGCTACACTTTATAATCTGGGTTGTTGTGAGTTTGATATGGTTAAAATCTAGAGTGAACTGCATGCCTATTAAGGGACCTCTCGGATGTTTTATAAAAACCTTAACCATGGTATGTTATTCCCTGATGGTTTACATGACCTACCCGAGCCATAAAGTTTACATCTATCTAGCCACCATATGCAACTTTATGTTACTTTGAGTCTTGTCGAATAGTGAGTCTGCACTGAGAAGGTACTTGTCATCTACCGGTCTTTCCTCCTTTGCGTACCCATTGTTTGCTAGCCTCAAACAATTGTTCGGAAAAGTCGATTACCCACTCCGGGAATCAACTTCCACGTTCGCCGAACAAATTCCCTCATACAGCCCAAAATCTCCAGTGTGTACCTATTTATTCCCAAGGTCTTCATGAAATACTCCACAAAAAAAAATTCTCCACCTGTTATCATAAAGAGTATGGATAAGTCTCATATCTTCTTTACTTAAAAAAAGAGAAGAGAGAAAGAGGATCCATACTCCCAAAAAGAAAAGGTGTGAAAAATAAGGAGTATGAAAAGACCAAAGATTTCTATGTGTGAGTCCATTCTCCCCCTCTCCCCTGAAAATTATGAATTCCAAAGAAAGGAATTTGATGAGTACCAACTCTGGCGAACCATTCTTGACTCGACAAGAAAGGTAATGAGGTATACAATTCCCATCCTTCCTACAAGCTCCATATATCAGCCTTAGATTAGGAAGAAAATGGTGAGGTATTGATACACACATGAGTGATTTGAGAGTACCATCTAGGAATGACATACCATATCTTTTGAAAAATATTTCCCGAGATGGAACACGAACAGCTCTGAGGGATAATCTGGAGATGGCCGTTCAGGCTCTCAACCGCTTAAGATGAACAAGTGTATGCGAATAAGCCCCACAATTGGCGAAGGTATGAACAACCGTCTGCCAACTTGTTCAATCTACTAATGATTAGAGTGGTAGTTTGTACATCGGGTATCTGCAGGGGCATAAACATCGATGCAACTCTGATCCACGAACCTAAGACCTTAGCTTTGCTCGAGGGGCGAGCAAAAGTTTAAGCTTGGGGGTGTGTTGACGGTCATTATAAACGTGTAGTGCCCGTCAACATTTTAGTAAACAAGCAGGATTATACTATGTTCCATACATGATTTGCTAATAATTAACGAGTTCCACTAGTTTTGGTTGATTTGTGCCTGTAGGAGAATACACAAGAAAAATGAGCACCAGAGGGCCCAGTGGCAGGCCGTTCGGCCACATCATGGCCAGCCGGCCACCAACTGGCCCCAAAAGCCACGTCATCGATCCAGGAGACAAGAAACACAGTACATGTTGATCTAGACCGTGAATTCCAAGTCGGTTTGATCAACGGACATCGAAAGGCATCACTTGGATTAGAGGGCCCACCTGCATACGCCCTTTAATGGTTTTCACCAGAAATCCTACCCCACCGACTTGGAGACGTGATCAGAGACGCACACAAGAAAGGCGGTGCCAGGTGGCAACCATGCCAGGCCGATCGGCCTAGGGGTGGCCGGCCGGCCACCTCCTGGCTCGATTCACGCTCCTCTTTCTCGTGCATGTCAAGGAAGGGATCCTAGGCTGGATTATGACGATTCCCCTAGCTTCCACCGACCCTGCAAGGCTATATAAGGACCCCTCCACTCCACTTAAACACACACACTTGAAGGAGCTCTCTTTGCATTTCTACTTTGTAGTTTAGGAGTTGTAGTTGGGAGTAGGGTCGAGTCGAGCTTTGCCTCGGGGTTCCGGAGTCTTGGAAGTTACGGTAAAAGCTCTTGTATCTTTTCTTTTGTTTCGAATATTATCATGAATATAAAGTTATCTTCTTTACTTATGAGCAAGCTCTACTCTTCATGTTTTCCTTCTCTAAGCAGCCTTAGGTTGGAGAGTAGTTTCTGTAGAATTAGATTTAGAGTTTTAGTTAGCTCTGTCGGGTTTATCTTGTGGGTCTTTCTAGCCTATGTCGAGCCGTGAAAGCTCGAATTGAGGACTCTCTCTTGATAGACGTCCAAGGGAAGTCCTAACGTCAAGTGCAGACATGGTGTCTGACTTGCCATTAGCTAAGTTAGTGTGTTCCACCCCACGGAACTGCAGTGGTAGGCGACAGGCGGTGACAGCCCTGCCGTCCTTATTTGTATTCCACCACATTCGGGTGTTTTCATAACAGTAGTGCTGAGCCTGGAGGAACCCCTTCTCATCCCGTTCTGAGTTCCTCTCGCTCTAGCCGTCGAAGCAAGCTATGTCCCCGACATCTAGGTAAAAGTCTAGTCTAAGTTTGTAGTATGTCCTTTCTCTAAGTATAGAAGTGTCATAGGTTCCTTTCTCACCTTGTTCTCCCAGCTCTTCCCTTTTCTCTTTAAATGCGAGAGTCTCCTATGTTGCTGGCTTTACTAAGCCTTCTATCCGGTCATACATTGGCCATTATCCTACGCTATATGTTATCTCCCCTAAGTTAGTGAGTTGATAATTCTGGAAAGTTTGTCATTCCATTCTTCAATACTCTAAGGCCATAATGCTTCCCTGAGGATATAAATACGATACCCTGGGTCACACCAAGGTGAAATGCTACAACGAGTTATTCTGTGCGCTTGCGGAATGTTATTCTTAAAAGCATACAACGTTTAACTAGGCGCTCCTGACGATTGAGTTAAGGAGTGCCAACGAGCATTTCTGGCACTGCTGCCGAAAATGAGTTTTGCGCTTGTTTCTAGTAGTGGTGTTAAGAAATGCCAACATACTCCTCGTTGGTAAGGCTCCCTTGATGGTGTGCAGGACCTGGCATTAGCATTTGCCATTCACGTCCCTTGTCGTGCAACTCCTGCCACTCGGGCGTGAACCACTTGTCCACTATTCTTTCCCAGCACACGGTATCATTGCGGCACCACGGCGCCGGCACCTACACGCGATGATATGACTGAGATGTAAGAGTGAAATTAAACGATCTACTAAATCTGAGAACGAATTCAATTTTACATGCATGTATTGCGCCTTAGTTAGCTTGTACTTTCTTGCATTTGCCTTTTTGATGGTTTTGAAGAGGAAACTGGCGCTGTAGTTTATGACGCACTGAACCTGTGCCTCGTAGTGCATGTCCTTCACTAGCTTCTTGCATCGCTTTTGAATCACATCCGAAGCGTCTCCATCGTAACCCAACTCACAAGTGAAGAAATCCTGCATTCAAACACGACACATTCAATCATTATTACGAAAACGTTTAATAAATCCGGTGAATTGAGCAGTGTACTCCGAGGAAAACTTACCCACAGCTTCATCTCCACCCGATGCGCCTTGTTGTTGAAGGTCCTGCCAAGTGGGTCCGCTTTATCTAGCGCGTGGCGGTAGTGTTCCCATGTCTAAGCCGGCTCGAACCTTGTATTGGTAATTTGAACCAAGCCTGGGAAGTTGTTCCTCACTAGAAGACCCAGGACACAGTTAACCTTGCGCTTGTGAAGACCTGGCCTGACAACGGTCCAACTCCTGCCAAAAGTGAATAAGATAAAATATTAGTTTCATTAGCCATTTCCAAGTTACAAAATGAAAAGGTATTGATAACATCTCATGTTACTTAGGCTTAACAGGCCGAATCATCGGGCGTCCGACGAGAGGTATCGGCCTATCCGGTAGTCGAGACGGCCCTCGCAACCAGACAGCAACAGGCTGGGCGCCCCCCTCCTCGTTCCCCTGCTCCTCATACTTGGTACATGACGTCCCACCCCTCAAGATGTTTGTCGGTTTTGCATGGGTATGAGACATAGTAAACTTGTGTCGCTTGTTGAGCCACAATGTAGACGTCGTCTCCTGTATAGACGGACGATGGACGAATTTCTACTAGTCCAACATTAGGGGTTCGCCGCACTTGGCTTGGATCAAACCAATGACATTTGAATACGACTGGCTTAAGAGGCTTGGGACCATCAAACATGATTTCATATATTTCTTCAATTATTCCATAATAATCGAGATCGTCTTAAGCCTTTTCGTACAAACTACGAAATTTGTGGTTCTCCGATTGGGCGACTTTCATCGTGCTCTTTTGTGTGAAAGCGATATCCATTCACATCATAGCCGGAGTCTGACATTACCCTATAACAACATCCTTTTGCCACCTGTCTCAACTCAGGAGTGATGGCCTCATCCTTGTCGGTCTTTTGTTTGAACCAAGAAATGAAATCGGGCGATCCACGCCCCGCACCCTCTTTCAAAAGGGTATCAACTTGCTGCGGGGTCGGAGCCATCCTTCTCCGCCAGAATTGTTCAGTAAATTCTCTGTGCGAATGAAAAGAAGGTCGAGATTTGTTAGATGAATAAATCCTTCTCCGCCAGAAGTAATCAAGAAATTGTTTGTGGAGAACTTACTGAATATACGGCCGAACTTCGGAAAGGTTGGTCAAGACATACATCATGATTGTGCGGAACTCTGAATGTGTCAAATTCTTAGCATGCCCAACACTTGCACTTCCGAGTTGCCCTACGAAGAGGCTAAGGTTTGATTCATTTTCATCAGCATTGTAATGAGATGGCGGATTATGCACGCTATGAAGGGTGTCAGCATAGTATTTGGTTGTGAAGTTTGACACCTCCTCAGTAACGTATGCCTCTGCCATTGATGCCTCGATTTTGCACTTGTTTTTACACTCGGTTCGAAGAACCTTTTGTTGTCTCTCAATTGAATAGCACCATCGGCCATGGACGGGCCCACACATTCATGCTTCATACGGGAGGTGCAGAATCATATGCTCCATCGGATTGAAAAATGCAGGTGGAAAGATTTTCTCCAACTTACAAACCAACACGGGAGCCATCTTTTCCATTTCTGCAATCACGGTTTGAGATAACTCCTTAGCACAAAGGGTGCGGAAGAAATAGCTTAACTCCGCTAGCACTAGCCACACATGGTCAGGGAGATAGCCTCGAACCATCACTGGAAGAAGTCACTCAATCCATATGTGGTAGTCATGACTCTTGAGCCCGTTGATTCGCATAGTAGTTAAGTTGACCCCCCTTCTCAGATTCGCTGCATACCCATCGGGGAACATTAAAGTTTCAAACCATTCTAATACTTCCTTCCTCTCGCGTCTCTTCAGGACATAATTAGCAGGAGGTTTTTTCCACCGCTTGCCGTCTGTGGATGGAGGAATGACGAGCTTTGGTCTATCACACAACATAGCTTGATCCACTCTAGCCTTAATGTTGTCCTTTGTCTTATCAGGAATGTCCATTAGTGTACGAATGTTGCCTCGGCGACATTCTTTTCAGTGTGCATCATATCAATGTTATGTGGAAGAAGAATGTCATCCTTGTAGGGTAGCCTCCACAAGCCTAACTTCTGAGTCCAGGCATGATCCACATTATATCCCACAAAACCATCACCTGTTACCTTTGGTTGGAGCGCGTCTATATGCTCACGGACAGTGGCACCTGTCAATATCTGCGGTGGGGGGTTTTCAACCACGATACCTTTTCTAAAGTTCTTTTTGTCTTGTCTGAATGGTTGATCCAATGGGAGAAATTGTCGATGTTTGTCGAACGAACAGAACTTGCCACCCTTTTTCAACCAAAAGAACTCGACAGCTGACTTGCATACTGGGCAGGGGAACCTCCCGTGGAGACGGACCAGCCATAAAAATATCCCATACGCCGGATGGTCATGCATTGAATACATGTACCACACTCTCATTGTGAAGTTTCTCTTTGTAGCTCGATCGTATGTCTGTACACCCTCATTCCAAGCAAGGAGGCTCCATGTACACACTCATGTTATTACCTGGGTGTCCAGAAATTATCAGCGACAAGAATATGTTCTGTCGTTTAAACACGACGTCGGGTGGAAGATTGAGAGGGATAACGAACACGGGCCAACATGTGTATGGGGCAGACGACATTCCATAAGGATTAAACCCATTTGTCGCCACTGCGACCACGGACATCTGAGCCTCATTTGCTTTCTCAGGATGCCTTTGTCAAAATGCTTCCATGATTCACCATCGGCTGGATGTACCATATTCTCTGGACGGTACCGTGTGCCTTCTTTGTGCCATGTCATCTGTTCTGCGGAATCCTCGCTCATGTAAAGGCGCTGGATCCTTGGAATGAACGGGAGGTACCGTAGGATTTTCATGGGGATTTCTACCTGCCTGTTATGACCATCACCAGAGTCTACCTCGAAATACCTAGAGGACCCACATTTAGGACAGTACTTTGCATCCGCAAGATGATTCCTAAACAAGACGCATCCCTTCGGACAAACATGTATCTTCTTGTATGGCATCTTAAGTGCAGAAGCAGTTTCTTTGACTCATACATGTTGCATGGCAGAGTGTGACCCTCAGGAAGCAAGCTGCCAAAATTTTCAACATATCTTCAAAGCCGTCTCGTGATGCCAAGTTGAGACTTTAGGGCCATTAATCGCCCGACAAAATCCAGTTGAGAAACATCTGTATGCTGGTGAAATGGTTTTACGTGCGAGAAGACAACATGTCGTAATAGGCCGCTGTCGTAGGCTCGCTCATCCTCCCTTACATGACTAGGTCCTTCATCGCGGTGTGCATGATAGTAGTCATCTAACATATCTGCGAACCCGGCATCAGCATCATAATCGTCGAGGTGTGGCCTCACTACTTCGTCTCTCGCACATTGGCTTCACCATGACAGATCCACTTTGGGTATAGTTGGGCATAAACCCATTGCTGCAAATGTGTTTACCCATATCTAACTTTGAATGCAGGAACTTGTTTTCACACTTGCTACAGGGACACAGTGCTTTACTCTGTCCTAATTCAAATGCCTTTTCAAAAATTCATTGACCTTGAAAATGAATTCAGTGGTCGATCACGTTTACCCTGCCAACCCGTGTACATCCATTCACAGTTATCCATCCTTGAAAATACGATAAATAGTAATGTAAATTCAATATTTCGCAGCACCTCCCCTACACGATAAGGTTTCCAAACTCTCAAAATTTCAAAGCGACACGATGGCCGACAACAACATAATCATTGCATTCATACAACAACATAATGATATACCACTTATTACTATGCAATACTAATTGTGAAGAATTCACTAGACCACTATTTCATTCAATGTTCACACGATGGCCAAATTATGTTATCCACTATTTCATTCAATGTTCAAGAATTTTCACCTTAAGGACGGATGATGACAAGGATGACGGGGGCGGCATCGAGGGCTAGCTCCTCCTCCCGGCTTCTTCTTCCTTTCTCCTCTGCCTTCTCCCCGGTCGCCGATGAAATCCTCTGCGTCCTTCGATCCTTCTCCTCCACGCCCAACACTACCTCCTCCTCCTCATTTCTCCTTCCTCCTTCCTCCTCCCTCCTCCTCCTCCCCTCCCTTTCCTCCTTCCTTCACCGGGCGGTGGTGGTGGTTGTGGTGGAGGGCGGCGGGCGGTGGTGGTGGAGGCGGCAGTGGTGGAGGGGCGCCGATGATGGTGGTGGTTGTGGTGGAGGCGGCGGTGGTGCTCGGCCGAGGCGGGCGGCGGTGGTGAAGGGGCGGCGTTGGGCGGCAGCGGTGGTGGAGGGCGGCGTGGCCGGGCAGTGACCGGGCGTGGCGGCCGGGCGGCCGAAGCGGGCGCGAGGCCGGGCGGCGGTCGGGCGGCGACGGTGCAGGGCGGCGACGGTGGAGGAGCTCTGTGGTCGGGCGGCGGCGGCGTGACTGGGAGAGCGAGAGAGATGGAGTGAGGGAGAGAGGGGGCGGCCGCGGTATAAGAAAAGAAAATTATTCGTCGTGTGCCCTGGATCTAGGCACACGACGAAGTTTTTTTGAAAACCGTCGGGAAAATTGAAAAAAAATCGCCGTGTGCCCCCAATATTGGCGCACGGCGAAGGGCTTTTTATATTTTTTTTTTGAAATTTTCTTCGCCATGTGCCTGAGGCTCCAGCACACGGCGAATACCCCTTCCATATTTTATGCAAATTAATTTCAATCAAAATGAGCGACTCCAAATTTCTAAAAAATGATTGTACATACTCATATGTTGATAGATCAAGTGATTATAAACTTTTTACTCTCTTTATGCTATTATTGGATGAATTTATATATCAAATTTAATTACTATCAATTAAATTATTATAAATGAAATTAATTTATTTAAAATACCAAATGGAACCGAAAAATAACCAAAAATTCCGTTAACCAATTTGAGTTGCACAATGACTATAGAGAGAAAGAATGAAGTCAAATTCAAATTTGAACGTTGCACCGCTTGAAAACCTAACCACTCAATTCTCTACTCTCTAGAACTTCTTCGACGATCTTCCAAGTTTCAAACAATGTACGTGACAAAATGTGCGAAACTTTCTCAACTTTTATCATAGACTGAACATGCATTAAAATAAGTTATCACGAAATCTTGTGAATTTCAGACATTATTTGAATTTTATATAATTTTTACACCATTTGGTTACTCATTGACGGCAAAGTTTTTGAATTTGAATTTCATATTTTCGTTCCAACTTGTGTATGAGGCCTTACAATACCTTCAATATCACAAATATCATTTTTTCACTTATTTAACTCTAACATTTTATGCACTTCCAATTCAAATTTGGCAAATTCAAAAAAATTGGTTGGGAAGACAAAAAATTGTTTAATATAGCAAACAAAGCGAGAAATTCACGAAACTAAAGCATGTAGTCTTAAGCTATGTAGGTATAATGGGTAAAAATGTTTTGAACGGGAAATAACAAGTTTTTCATTTTCTATTCGCCGTGTGTCAGTAAAAACACACGGCGAAGGATCTGTTTGCCGTGTGCCCCACCCATGGCACACGGCAAAGGGAGCTCTTTGCCGTGTGCTGGGCCCTAGCACATGGCGAAGAGCTGCCCAACGCAGCCGAACCACGGCAGCACCGTGGCGTGACGGCGGCGGCGCAGTTAACGGACATGGGGCTGGTGGCGCTCGTCAGGTAGTTCGCCGTGTGCCCACCAGGTGGCACAGCGAAACTCAACATCTGGCAAAAAGGTTCTTCGCCGTGTGCCCGGACGGTTTGCACGCGGCGAAGATTTTGGCACACGGCAAACTATGGGTTTCCCGTAGTGTGTGTGCGGATGCTGCCTGAGTCAGGTGCAACCTTTGGCCACTAAAAGGTTATTACAACCTGTACCCATCAGGTTAATAACTTTACGATTACATTTGTGTGCCTATACTAACTTACGACAGTAAAATTTTATGATTATGTGGCATGTTTTTAATACCAAAGGTTATTACGACTAGAACCAAAACTGGTTTACGTACATAACATAAAAGACTTTTACGTGAATATACTAACTTGTGACTATAAATTTACATTTATTTAGGAAAACATATATCAATGGTTGTGGTCTTCGAAATACTATAAATAATTAATAGTTATGTATATGACAAGTTATCCTGATAATTCGTTGCCCTCCCCTCCCTCTGCCAAAGACATATAAATTAATGAAACCGTACGCACTTTTCTAAAGGGCTGCTTAGATCTCGCGTCACGTCCAAGGAGAGATGAGAGGTGATGGAGATATATGCATGATCATCATTTCCAATGCAGCGATCTCTCATTTTCAATCCATTGGGGACCGTGAAGAAGGGAGACAAATTAAAGAAAGGGGGACATGCATGAAGATGCATTGTGAGTACAAAAAAAGGTGATTATTATTGCAGAGCTTGTTGCTCGATCATGGGTGACTGTTTTAGCTAGTCCTACGATGGAGGAGGATGGAGGAGCTAGGACGATTACAACACTGATAGCTAGGCTGGGTCTCTCTCTCTCTCTCTGTCGAGAACAATTATTATTGCTCCGCTTCAGTAGAATTTTTGCTAGCGAGAGAAGTATATTGGTTGCTGTAAGAAATATAAACATGTTCGAAGATCATATATATTAAGACCCTTGTAGCAGCTAACTAGAACTTTAACTAATCAATTAATTACTTGGATCTCCCAAGCTCTGATCTTGGTCGCATATACTAGGTACAAGATAGTGAACACAGGACTAGTACGCGTACGTGTTTATTTGTTCCTTGCCCTTCATTATATTGTCGAGGTGGATTTTTGGTTGAAAAAGTGTAATTTTGGCATACCAGAGATAACATAATGATGATTAACAAAGTGGGCGGAGGAGTGTACATTTTCCCACTTTGTTTTGACACTTTGTGGGCACGTACTACCAGGCTGAGAGATTAAATAATGTCCTGCCCACTTTGTTTTCACACAAATGAAATGATGATTAAATAATGCATGGGCTGAGAGATGAGTTGGGGAATGTACTTGCACTCTGGTTATATTATTGGTAAGCATATATACACCTCAACACTTGCTGATCAACGTGCATGCATAGTGGTTAATAGCGCCTAGCGCATGGACTTTTTGATATGATGAGTACCCTACTACACTAGTACTAGCAGCTAGCCTGCTAGTGTGTGGTCAAGAGATCGATGTCTATGAGTATGTATGATAGCTAGCTAGCCGGCCGGCCGACCGGCCGAGTGGTCACTACATACTACGCTGATGGCGAGAGAGCTGCTACTAGCATGTGCAGTGTGTCTCCGAGATCCGATCTGAGCCGCCGTCGTCCGGCCTGGTATTTATAGACGACGCATCAAGCAAACCAGCCGGGCATTCCATTCCAGCAGAGAGAGCTCGTGCGTGAGAAAGAAAGCGGCAGAGCAGTACAGCCACCAAGCAGCAGCTCGATCAGGTCGCACCCATGGCACCACGCCACAGGCTTTCGCTTTTCGTCGTCGCAGCTGCAGTTCTGCTGCTTAGCGGCGGCAGCGTGGGCGACGTCGACGGCGGGACGACGACCGACGGCTACCTCGGCGACAAGTACATCGGCTGCCTGGAGATGGTGCTGTCCAGCAGGTGCATCGCGGACCCTACGGTCCCATGCGTGGAGGACGCGATTCTGGAGTGCACACTGCAGGCCGCCGCGGCTGCACCGGCGGCGGCCACCGGAGCTGCAGCGCCTTTGGCGGGAGGCCGAGCGGAGCTTCTCCTGGGCGCCATTGGCGGCGTCGTCGGGCGGGGCGTCATCAGTCTGGGCGTCAAGTACATCGAGTGCGCGGCCGTCAACCTGGGCGGAAAGTGCTTGGTGGAGCCTACCATGGGGTGCGTCGAGGAGGCCCTGGCGTGCAACTAGGCGTGCGTCTACGACCGGCCTCGCTCCTCTCCTCTCTACTAGCAGTACGCACCTTTGTGTGCATATGCATGCGTGATCTTTTTTCTCTGGATCAGCTCTGGCCGGGGCTCAGGGAAAAAAGATACTACTATATATATATATATATATATATATATATATATATATATATATATTTATATATATACATATATATATATATATATATATATATATATATATCCATCATACGCTTTATCGATTATAGTCTCCCTTTCTATCCTCTCTCTTTGTGTTTGTATGGAGTATCCATATTTGTGTGCATGTGCTGTTGGACTGAATAATTAACTGTTGGATATATGTACGTGGCCTGTACCCGGTTAATAATTAAATAAATGTATTTTGTGTTGTTGTTGAGTTTGCTGCTGGCATATGGTTCCATTTTGTTGTTCATGTTGCGAATGAATCCTCCAATACATAACAAGATATAAACTTCTTCTACTTGCATTGTGAACCAAACAAAGATCGATTCGCAAAAAAAAAACAATTAAGTGCCAGTGTGAGTTGCTTCCCCCAAATCATAACAATCATGAACGAAAACGACATAGGGATATGCAAGTTCCACTTTTTCGGGTGTCAACCCAAAAACTTGATAAAATGAACTATAATGGCATGCAATGTAAATACTACGACGAGGAAAATAAACTAAAGTGATGGTGGCAGCACCCACTGAGACGCTCACCGACCTCTCGGACGGGGACATTAGGGATCGAATGAACTCATGCATAAAAGAAATGCATATATGGGTTCATTAATTAGGGATCAAATGAACTCATAATTCTACTCGCATCAATGGAATGTGAATTTCAGAATTGATTCAAATTAATTTTATGTGCAATCCAGTGTTGCTGAATTCAATGTCAACAAAGCACAGTAATTTGTCTGTCTCCTTCTCAAGGACCTCTACACAGTCTCCATCTCCATATAGAGCAAAGGTCTCATCAGTTTGGCAGTTTATTCCATTCCACCTGGCGACACCCTAATTAAACAACATGTGCTGCTTCCGTATGTGCTAGTGAAAGAATGATAGTTAAGGTTTGCCGCCGGTCTAATTCATTCGCAATATACTAATACCAACCAACAGCAAACAGTGTTAGAAGTTCCAAAACGAGACTCGTACCTTTAAGTAAATAAATGCAAATCTGATTAGTTCTACGGATGATAATTATTGTTGCTTAAACAGGTAAATGGAAAATTTTAATTTGCTCTCATTCTGCAGGGCTAAATCTGATTAGCAATAATAAAATCATTAAAGATTGGTAACTGCTCAGAGTAAAACGTTTGGGTGATAACGAATTTGAAAAAGTTTAGGGGTGTTTCTGTAAAAAGTTAGGGTCTGAACCTAATTTTGTAGATTGGGGTCTAATTTCAAACATGGCATTTTACCGAATTTTCAGAATTATTTCTGTAAAGAAAACTCTAATTATTGGTACTTGGCCGACGTCATAAACCAGAAAACGATTTATATAAAACAGAAAAGTTTGTGGACCACGTCTATGGGTCCGTAGGCCGGGCCCAGGTCCTCGAGTCACATGTCCATGGTGGACCAACAACGGGATAAGGTGGGTCCGTAGGCCGGGCCCAGGTCCTCGATTCACATGTCCATGGTGGACCAACAACGGGATAAGGTGGCACCGGCGTGGATCGCTGCGTAGGATCGCCGGAGCGCGCATGAAGCGGCTTCACCGAGCGCGGAAACTTGACGCGAGTGGCAGGGAAGGACGGAGCTACGACACGGAACACACCTCTTGTGTCGCGAGGGCGTCCGGGGAACAGTGTTTGACAATGAGGAGTAACGGCGGGTCGCCGACGACCTCACAGAGGGGCTTCGGGGCGTCTGAGCTTGACGGGCAAGGGTGTACATCATGGGATTGTAGACTTGTTATATTATTTGAAATTACATTTTTACAACAAAAAATTAGTAAACTTTATGTTGAGGTGGATTTTTTGTTGCAAAAGTTAATTTTGGCATACACACTGTATACCCTGCTGAAGTTACTACGTAGTACGGTTTCCCTCCCCACTTTGTTTTCACAAATGACTAAATCCTCTGCTTTCTCCTCCACCGATGATGCATGCTTTTGATAGGAGTAGCTCTCTTCAATTTTGATCGAGAAACAGATGGACACATAGACAAGTCGATGCATGCATGGGCTGAGATGAGTTGGGGAATATATAATGTACTTGCACTGGTCAGGTTATTGGCCAGCATATACTTTTCACTTGCTGACGTGCGTAGTCTTTGACAGCGCTAGCTAGCCTAGCTAAACGAAGGAAGCCTAAGCGCACTTTTTGGTTGTATGATGCGTAGCGTAGTGTGGTCAAGAGATCTATGAGAGCTAGCCGGCCGGCCGAGTGGTCAAGAAATCTCTTGCGGAACAGATAAAGTTTTTATTAGCTGTTTTCTAATAAAATCGAAAAATGTAATCTGGTGGTAACTTTATTTTTTGCTACCTCATCGTAACATTTTTTTACCATAGAATACCGTAACTTAAAAATTAGCTTGCCGTGAATTTTTACACTTAACCGCACGGTCTCAAAAACAATTGTTGTACAACCTTAAAAAACATTAATTTGAAGTTTTGATCAAAACCATAAATTCATATTCCTCAACCGGTAGCGGTACATACTAGCCAACCATTGGGTTGGGACCACAACCGTACTGCTGCACGCAGTGACGTAAAGTGGAGTAAAATAATGTTGGCTACTGAAAAAAAATGAGAAACGGTTGCCAACAAAATATGGTCCAAGCAGCATTAAAAATGTGCACAATCTTAATTTTTTTTATAATGCACAATCGAAATTGTTGGCTGGCTTACGACCATAAATCTGTTACAAGGTAGTCAATTTTGTACTAGGACAATACTCGTAAGTACTGAATTGGGAACATACAGTAGTAAAAATATCACTCATAACTGTAAAATATTAAATCATCATATTTTTAACAATCCAATCATAAAATCTTTAATGCTTCAACCCAATGATGAGGGAGTAGAAAACTCCAATAACTGGAGTACCCCTTGACATGCTAAAAAAACGTGAAGTTGGCCCTCAACTCAATCTTTTTCTTCGAGCAGAGAGTTCATAGAGGAGGATGTTAGGCAACACACATCTGGAGCGGAGACTAAAGCAGATCGATCGTTCCAATTCTATTTGCTTCAACGGTTCAAACTCGATTCCAATTCTGTTGGATGGTGAATGCTTCCCTAACAGGCCTAGTACAGTTTCAATAGGTTTACGCAACACAAGAACACACATATAGAGTGTTAGGTCTGTTCACGTGCATATTGTCCCACTTTTATTGAGTACGTTTTACTAGTATATAAACCGTGGCTAATAGCACACGAAAACTGGCATAACAAACGAATACGTCCAGGATGCCAAAAAGCACAGGTAGCACACGAAAACTGGCATATCTCACCCGTTCGGGGTCCAATTGGTACAATTTTTTTTGGCTTCCCTAGACCTAGGACAACACCATAAAAGGCAAATTTCAAAAACTTGGTGCTTAGAGAGTTTAATAAAAATATACATAACAAGAGCATCACCTAGGACTTAAAAAACCATGGGTAATTGCACACGAAAACTGAAATATCTCACCTGTCTGGGGTCTGATTCGGAAGAAAAAAAATTAGCTTGCCTAGGCATAGGACAACACCATGAGATTCATAATTCAAAAAATCGGTGCTCATAGAATTTTAGAAAAAAATACAAAACAAGTGAATGGCCAAGGACGTAAAAAACCATGGGTAATAGCACACGAAAACTGGTATATCTCACCTGTTTGGGGTCCGATTCGGACTAAATTTTTTTCTTAGCTTGCCTACGTATAGCGCAACACCATGAAATGCACAATGCAAAAAATGGGTGCTCATATAATTATAGAAAAAAAAACAAAACAAGTGAATGGCCTACGACATCAAAAACCGTGGTTAATACCACACAGAAACTAGCATATCAAACCCGTCCGACACGGTGCTAAGAGAATTTTATAAAAATACATAATAAGGGAATCGCCCAGGACGCCAAAAACTGTGGGTAATAGCATACGAAAATTGGCATATCTCACCCGTCTGGAGTGCGATTTTGACGTAATTTTTTTGTTGGCTTGCCTAGGCATTGGAAAACAGCATGAAACACAAAATCTAAAAAATGGGTGCTCATAAATTTTTATAAAAAGTAAATAACAAGGAAATCGCCCGGGATGCCAAAAACCGTGGATAATGGCAAACGAAAACTGGCATATCTAACCCTTCCGAGGTTCGATTCAGACAATTTTTTTTTCTTGGATTGCCTATTCCAAGGACAACACCATGACACGAAAAATTTCAAAAAGTAGGTCTCAGAGAATTTTATAAAGAACAAATAACAAGGGAATCGCCCGGGAATTCAAAAACCGTTGGGAATAGCACATGAAAACTGGCTTATCTCACCTGTCTGTGGTCCGATTCAAACAAAACTTTTTTCTTGGCTTTCCTAGTCCTAGGACACCAATGCAAAAGGCAAATTTCAGAAAATGGTGCTCAGAGAATTTTAGGAAAAATACATAACAAGTGAATCGCCCAGGACACGAAAAATCGTGGGTAATAGCACACAAAAACAAGCATATCTCACCTGTTCGGGATCCGATTCGGACGAATTTTTTTCTTAGCTTGCCTAGGCCTAGGACAACATCATAAAAAGAAAATTTCAAAAAATGGGTGCTCAAAGAATTCTATAATGAAACATAACAAGTGAATCACCCAGGACGTGAAAAACCGTGGGTAATATATAGCCCACGAAAACTGGCATATCTCAGCCGTCTGGGGTCTGATTCGGACGAAATTTTTTTCTTCCCTTCCCTGGGCATAGGACAACACAATGAATGCACTGTTGATGGTCGTTAACTACTATATTTTACCTTCAACTTTCACAGGAAACACACACCAAACATAGTGATAGGAGTTTATGACTAATCATTTCCTCAAGTTTTGGTGAATTGTTGATTTCAGGAGAGTAAACCTGCATATGAAGGAAAAGCATACTCAGGAGCCAGAAATACATCTCTGGAAACCGCATGAAAAGTGACGATAGCCATGGGCCTCCAAACCAAGCGAAAACACAATACAAGTTCGCAAACCGAAGAAGGAATTAGCAATGGGAGGCCACAAGAAGCCCAGCGGCCAAAGATGGGCCCGAACGGGCCCAGTAGGGGCCCGACCGATCCCCTCCATTGATCGGCCCACGACTGGCGCCGTTTGCGCCAAGTTTCCTCGAGGCGGTTCCTAGTCGGTTGCTTTAGTCGGTTATACCTTCGGAGCCGACCTTAGACCCCTATATAAGCGCGGGTACCCCCCTCATTGTATTCATTGTATTATTCATTAGACATAAGAGGTAGTCCTAGGAGGGAAGGGTGAGGAGAGAAGATCTAGATGAATTAGAACTAGAGGTGTGTGAGGGCAAGTGTAACACCCCGTAATTTTGTATGTGTGAAAAATGCAAATTTTTAAAACTTTTTGTGTGAATGTGAAAAACTCAATTTAAAACTCTTAAGTGTGACTTCTCTTCTCATCTAAAATTCTTAGAAGCAATTTAAATTTAATTTCATTTTGCTAAGGACAAATATTTGCTAGAGTGAATTTGAAAATGATTTGGTTTTATTTGAATTTCCATTTGGATTTTGATTGAGTGTGATTTATATTTTGAATTTATATTCAAAATATAAGTCTAATTAACTTGCTAACCTATCTAACCTCTTATCTAGCTTGCTGATGATCAAGCCAGCCTCTAACCCTCTTCTCTGCCGGAACACAGTCACACTCACTTGCATGTCACCGCGTTATGCCGCTGACCAAGTGAAGTCGAGTGGCTAACCCGACCGGCCATCTATCAGGCCTCCGTCCGAACAGCTAACCACCCTAGCCGCTAATGACCCTGCTAACTCGGGCTCTCTAACCTGGCCAATCCGAGTGCTCATCGAGCTAGTAGCTCAGACCAGCTGCTATTTGTTCAATGTTGTTCACGAGGAAGAAACCCTCGACTTCTTTTCATTCTCTTTTCCGTTCTCTCCAAAATGCGAGAAACTGATCTGCTAATCCGATCTGCTAACAAGCCGGTCCTCTCAAATGCCTCGGATAAATTCTTCAATGGAATACTAGTTTATTTTTCGACTCTTCAAATTAATTGACAATTAATTTGATTTTGGAAAAGAGACTAATTTATTGTAGAAAATATCCAGAGGCTTAATCTTGAATTATGATTATTTTTCCGGCTTCTCGAATTAATTACTAGCTAATTAATTCGTTCCCGGAAAATATAGTCTAATTCATTTGTACCGGGTTTGCAAAATAAATTCGTATCGAATTTATTTCGCGGACTAGTTAATTGGTGGCCCATAATAATTGGCCCATTTTCTAACCCACATAACTAACCCTAGCCCTAACCATCTTCTATAAATATAACCCACATTCCCACTTCCTTTCTCATCTCACCCCTTCCCGGCCGCCGCCGCACCTCTTCTTGCCATCTCCATTGCTCCGGCGCTGCAGCTCTCCACCACGAGAACAAGCAAGCAGCAGCTTGCTGCGTCACTTCTGGAAGCCCAAGAGCAGTCGCACCTCTTTTTTTTCCCTGCTCATCTCATTTCTTCCACCCGAAGCACCAACAGCTCTCTATTCTTTATTGTTCTCCACCGCAAGACCAAGCTTCTAGCTCGCCTCCTGCTCTCTCTCCACTCGAAAGCCCCTCCGTTCCTCCACCAGCGCCACCCAATCCAGCCTTCTCTCAGCTCGCTGCGTAATCAAACAGAGCAGACCAACGCCGAGCGTCTGCACCTCCCGAGCCCGCTTGCCCCCGCTCCCCTAGCGTCGTCGCCACCTAAGGAGGGGAGGAGCTGCCACCGAAGGGAATCACGAGGAGGAGAAGGACCGCACTGAGCCAAGCAGTGCCTCGAGCTCAGAGGTGTCGTGCTGCCGCTATGGTGACCGTGCCGAGCAAGATGACGTCAGCCACAAGCAGGAGCTGCACGGGGGAGTAGCTGCGCACAAGGAGGACGCCGAACGCGAGCACGCCTGCAACCTGTTCGATGAAAAGCCAAGACTGAGCTGCGACCATGGGAACCACGACGCCGACACTGAACGCTGCTGCATCAACCACGATGCCGGGCACCTCGACGCCAAGTGTGGGAACGACGACGACACCAACCGCGAGCGGCTACCACGACGTCCACCCACAAGGTGTTCGACAAAATGCCCGGACCGAACCGCGACCACGACGTCGACGCCGTCAAGCCGAGCCGGCTGCCCTCCGTGTGACGACCTCGGCTACACCATACCATGTCGTGCTCTTGATCGAAGCCATGGTGAGCCATCGTCGTGCCCCTTCCTTCCAACCCTTCCTTGCTGTCCGGCCGGTGGCCGATGAGACCTTCCGCGCGCGCCGTCGAACCCCATCCTATCTCGTGAGTCGTGCCATCGAGCCGAGCCTTTTCTTGCAGGGACCTCGTCACCTAGCCATGATGCAGCTGTTACGTGCCGTGGATCTAGGATGCTAGGCTCCATGAGCCGGACGGCCGTGTTGCAGGCCTAGCCATGCCATGATCACGCACACGCGCAAACCAAACATGATCAGAACCAAAGCCTACACCTTTTTGCCTCAGCTGTGTTCCATGGCTGCTAACCGACCTTCATGTCGCTCTCCCGTCTGAACCCAGCTCTCCATGCCTCTGCCCATGACCAGCCAAGCAGCCATCTTCCATCTCGTCCATCACCTGTTCGACGCCTTGCGTCCAACCTGTTTTCTTGCCGCAGCTATGTCATGCCGCGGACTTGGGTTACCATGAACTCACGAGCCGGCATGGCCGTGTCACAACCATAGCCATGCCAAGAGCCTGTACATGTGCATGCAATAGCCATGGGCGCTGGCACGCCGTGCTTTGTGTTCTGCTAAAACCAAACCTAAGCCAACCCTTCGCTTGGGTTTGCCTAATGGCCTTGCCTTGCCAGCATGCACACACAGGCACGTGCTTACCATGCTAAGCTTCCTGTACGTGCATGGTTGGCCGGGAGATCAAGTATGCTATATGGCCGTTCAGGCATCCAAGACACCACCTTGCCATCCTCCAGGGCTGAGCTACCCTTTCTGCCTTCCAATGGGAGTTGCCATGGGTAATCCCTTGCAACTCTCGTGCTATCAGTCGACCATCTCGCTTGTTGTCCTACCCTGACCTCTATCCAGACCCGGCTATCTATGTTCATCCATGTTACAACCATGTTGGACATCGTAAGCCTGAACCCAAGTCGACCTAAGCCGAAGCCCTCTAATAGCCCAGCAGTTGCGAGCACAGGCATGCTGTGTTTCACCTGCGATCAAACCCAAGTCGACACTTGTGCCGAGCCATCTCTTCTAACCTCCATGGCTAAAGCCATCATCTTGCTTACTGGTTGCCAAGGCCAAGACCTCAGCTTGATGTTTATCTAGCTGATGCTCTCTAAGCAAACTATCCTCCAACATCTTCCTTTTGCCCGACTTGCCTTGCCTATCACCTGCAGTTCAACCAAGCCAAGCCGAGCCCTCTCACGACCGAGCCCGAACCCCGACTGCATCGAGCCTATCTAACCCATGGGACCCATGTGCTGACATGCGGGACCCACTAATATGTATGCTTTGCTTCTCAAGTTAATTAAAGTCTTTAAATGGTTTTGATCTTGAAAATAAATGGTTAATTTGTCCTATGCTTATAAAAAGTGAAAACCATTTTCATAATATTAATAAAACCTTGGCTTATGTATATTTGGAGTTACTTGGTTCTTATTGCTTCTTATTTGGAGTTCATTTGCCTAGCTGTCGTTTATTTATTCGTAATCCGTTCTTTAGGATCCCCTGAAGACTTGACGACTTCATCAACCCGACTTGGACAACTTCCTCGACTTCGACTCAGACATAAAGACTTGAAATGAAGAGCAACACTCAGGTTCACGCCCAACCGACTTTTGATTACCTATTAGGCATTGCTAATAGAATTGCTAGCGCTTGCATGATTGAATTGATGATTGAGCCTGCACAGCCCATCTACTTGTCGTATTCCTTTGTTTACCTATACTCGTCATTATACCTTGTGCTATGAATGATGAGTGCTTTGCTGTGTGCGGGTGGGTGTGATAGGCCTCTTGGCGTGAGTGGGGTTTATGGGAAAATAAATGGTGACCAGGGGTTTTAAACCTTCTCGTCGATATGAGGTTCAACAACTCATTGCCTTTGGGCTTTGAGGTGCCGGGGGTGAGGTTTCTGAGCTAAACCCTATTTGAGTGCCTGTGGCGGGCATACCCGGGGGCTAGGAGGCCGGCGGATGGCATGGTTACTTGACTTGGGCGGGCCGCGGACTACTGCGGTACTCCACGCTGCTTTTGAAGAGACTTTCCTCATATCGGCAACTTACCATGACCGCATGCACGAGCATAGTTTCGCATACACCAGCTTGTCAATGTGATGGCATGCGATAAGAACCAGCCTAGTTTAGGCGGCACCCGGACTGTAAGGCGAGCCGGAGTAAGCGTAGTGTTAGGGGATCGACTGCGGTCTGACTGCGGTCCTATGGTCCCAGATATGACGAGCAGACCCCCGATTGGCCCCGTGGGGACGTCTATCACAGCTCTTGGGGCCGAGGTTAGCGTGCCAAGGCATTCAGACCGAGGGAAGCAGGAGGGTGCCGTTCTTGCTAGGGGTTACCACTGGTTTTGGGTTGCATCTCGATCGGTTCGCTACCGATTGCAGCCCGAGTTGCGACAGTGTACAACCTCTGCAGAGTGTTTGATCTATACGTATAGCCATACTTCCGAGTGTGGATAGTGCATGCTCCTCTGTTCCGGTGCCTCTGTTTTTGGGATGGGTTTTGCTGACCTCTTCTTAACCTTAGTCTTGATGAGTGGAGTGGCCGTGAGACCGCAGGTTCAGTCGGGGAGAGGGAGGCAGTGCCCCCGCTTCCCTTGTGATCCGGCTGTAGTCTGGTGAGGCAGGCATTGAACCGTGGGCAATGCTTGTCGCTGAGTGGGAGCCAGAGTGATGGTGAGCAGGTGATAGGGGACCTGGGATGCCAGGGCAGCCCCTTGTTGTGGTAAAAGTGGAATGATGGATATGAAGTTATATTTATGTTGATCTTGCGCTGCTTAGGAAACCTTTCGCCTATCCTTGATATATTTGAATCCCTTTAGCTATAGTCCACTTAAAGCTTGCATACAGTTGGTGACATGGACCTGTCCTATTCCTTGGGGACAGATTGAGTGTTGCAGGTTCGTGGTCGGATCTCGGGATCGATCACGATGTTGCTGTGAATGCAGGTTCGTTTGAATTCACTTGATTTTGAATCACTTGAGATATGCAAATCATACCACATGGGCAAGATGACTGAAAAGCCTCGGTTTCAGTAAAATGGAACAAGATAGCAACTTGTTGGAAGTAACACATTTTGATGTGTGCAGTCCAATGAGTCTTTGAGGCATGCAAAGATGAATATCGTTATGTTCTTACTTCACAGATGATTTGAGTAGATGTTGAGTATATTTACTTGATGAAACACAAGTCTGAATTATTGAAAGGTTCAAGTAATTTCAGAGTGAAGTTGAAGGTCTTCGTGACAAGAGGATAAAATGTACGTGATGTGATCATAGAGATGAATATCTGAGTTATGAAGTTTGGTACACAATTGAGACATTGTGGAAATAGTTTCACAACTAATACCGCTTTGGAACACCATAGTGTGATGGTGTGTCCGAACATCATAGTTGCACTCTATTGGATATGGTGCGTAACATGATATCTCTTATCGAATTACCACTATCGTTCATGGGTTAGGCATTAGAGACAACCACACTCACTTAAATAGGGCACCACGTAATTCCGTTGAGACGACACCGTTTGGAGAAACCTAAGTTGTCGCTTTCTTAATAGTTTGGGGCTGCGACGCTTATGTGAAAAAGTTTCAGGTTGATAAGCTCGAACCCAAAGCGGATAAAATGCATCTTCATAGGACACCCAAAACAGTTGGGTATACCTCCTAATTCAGATCCGAAAGCAATAGGGATTGTTTCTTGAATCGGGTCCTTTCTCGAGGATAAGTTCGTCTCGAAAAGTTGAGTGGGAGGATGGTGGAGACTTGATGAGGTTATTGAACCGTCACTTCAACTAGTGTGTAGCAGGCACAGGAAGTTGTTCCGTGGCACCTACACCAAAAGAAGTAGAAGCTTATGATAGTCATCATCAAGTTTCGGATCAACTCACTAACGTACCTCGTAGGGTGACAAGGATGCGTACTACTTGAGTGGTACGCCAATCCTGTCTTGAAGGTCATGTTGCTAGACAACAATGAACCTACGAGTTATGAAGAAGCGATGGTGGGCCCGGATTCCGACGAATGGCTCAAGGCCATAACATCCGAGAGAGGATCCATGACTTTGGAAGAAATACTTGATGGTCGTAAGGGCGTTGGGTAAAGATGGATTTTAAAAGACAAAGTGATGGTAAGTATCACCATTAAGAAAGCTCGACTTGTCGTTAAAGATGTTTTCCGACAAGTTCAAGGAGTTGACTACGGTGAGGCTTTCTCACTTTCGTGAAGCGATGCTAAGAGTCTGTTGGAATTGGATTAGCAATTCTTGTATGATTGATGAAATCTTGCAGATAGGATGTCAAAACATTGTTTCCTCGACGTTATACTTGAGGAAAGGTTGTATGTGATACAATCAGAATAGTTTTGTCAATCCTAAGGATGCTAAAAGGTATGCTAGCTCCAGCAATCCTTCTAAGGACTGGAGTAAGCATCTCGGAGTTGGAATATGCACTTTGATAGGATGATCAAAGATTTTGGGTTTATACAAAGTTTATGAGAAACTTGTATTTCCAAAGAAGTGAGTGGGAGCACTATAGAATTTTTGATGAGTATATGTTGTTGACATATTGATGATCGAAATGATGTAGAATTACTGGAAAGCATATAGGGTTATTTGAAAGATGTTTTTCAATAGAAAACCTGGATTAGGCTACTTGAACAATAAGCATCAAGATCTATAAGATAGATCAAAATGCTTAATAATACTTTCAAATGAGCACATACCTAGACATGATCTTGAAGGTGTTCAAGATGGATCGCCAAAGAAGGAGTTCTTGCACGAGTTGTAAGGTATGAAGTTAAGAGTTAAAAGCTCGACCACGGCAGAAGAGAGACAAAGGATTAAGGCCGTCCCTACGCTTCAGACGTAGGCTCTATAGTATGCTATCTTGTGTACCGCACTGTAAGTGTGCCTTGCCATGAGTCGGTCAAGGGATACAAGAATGATCCAGAACGGATCATTGGACAAATGTCAAAATTATCCTTAGAAGAATAAGGAAATATTTCTCGATTATGGAGGTGATAAAGAGTTCGGGCGTAAAGGGTTACGTCCGATGCAAGCTTTAACACCTATCCGAAAGTGACTCGAGTAGCAAACCGGCGTATAGTGGAGCAACCATTTGGAATAGTTCCAAGTGGAGCGTGAAAGCAGCATTTACAATATGACATAGAGAATTATGAAGTACACACGGATCTGAAAGGTTCGGACCGCTGACTAAAACCTCTCTCACAAGCAAAACATGATCAAACCCCAGAACTCATTGAGACTTAATCACATGGTGATGTGAACTGGTTTAAGACACTAGTGAACTCTTTGGATGTTGGTCACATGGCGATGTGACCTATCAGTGTTAATCACATGGTGATGTGAACTAGATTATTGACTCTAGTGCAAGTGGGAGACTGTTGGAAATATGCCCTAGAGGCAATAATAAATTAGTTATTATTATATTTCCTTGTTCATGATAATCGTTTATTATTCATGCTATAATTGTATTGACCGAAACAGCAATACATGTGTGGATACATAGACAACACCATGTCCCTAGTAAGCCTCTAGTTAACTAGCTCGTTGATCAATAGATGGTTACGGTTTCCTGACCATGGACATTGGATGTCATTGATAACGGGATCACATCATTAGGAGAATGATGTGATGGACAAGACCCAATCCTAAGCCTAGCACAAAGATCGTAGTTCAGATGCTAAAGCTTTTCCAATGTCAAGTATCTCTTCCTTAGACCATGAGATCGTGCAATTCCGGATACCGTAGGAGTGCTTTGGGTGTATCAAACGTCACAACGAATCGGGTGACTATAAAGGTGCACTACAGGTATCTCCGAAAGTGACCATTGGGTTGACATGGATCGAGACTGGGATTTGTCACTCCGTGTAAACGGAGAGGTATCTCTGGGCCCACTCGGTAGGACATCATCATAATGTGCACAATGTGACCAAGGGGTTGATCACGGGATGATGTGTTACGGAACGAGTAAAGAGACTTGCCGGTAACGAGATTGAACAAGGTATCGGTATACCGACGATCGAATCTCGGGCAAGTACAATACCGCTAGACAAAGGGAATTGAATACGGGATCGATTGAGTCCTTGACATCGTGGTTCATCCGATGAGATCATCGTGGAACATGTGGGAGCCAACATGGGTATCCAGATCCCGCTGTTGGTTATTGACCGGAGAACGTCTCGGTCATGTTTGCATGTCTCCCGAACCCGTAGGGTCTACACACTTAAGGTTCGGTGACGCTAGGGTTATATAGGAAGCTTGTATGTGGTTACCGAATGTTGTTTGGAGTCTCGGATGAGATCCCGGACGTCAAAAGGAGTTCGGAATGGTCCGGAGGTAAAGATTTATATATGGGAAGTCCTGTTTTGGCCACCGGAAAAGTTTCGGCAATTTCGGTAATGTACCGGGACCATCGGGAGGGTCCCGGGGGTCCACTAAGTGGGGCCACCAACCCCAGAAGGTTGCGTGGGCCAAGTGTGGGAGGGAACCAGCCCCAAAGGGGCTGGTGCGCCCCCCACAAGGGGCCCAAGGCGCATGGGAGAGTGGGAGGGCAAACCCTAGGGCGAGATGGGCCCTAAGGCCCATCTAAGGGGCGCCTCCTCTCCTCCCCTCTTGGCCGCCTCCCCCTTCCCATCTAGGGCTGCCGCCACCTAGGGGTGGGAACCCTAGAGGGGGCGCACCCTCCTCCCTCTCCCCTATATAAATAGAGGCCTGGGGCTGCCCATAACACATGAGAACTTCTCCTCTCGTTGGCGCAGCCCTGCATCTCTTCTTCCTCCTCTTCTTCTGTGGTGCTTGGCGAAGCCCTGCAGGATAGCCACGCTCCTCCATCACCACCACGCCGTTGTGCTGCTGCTGGATGGAGTCTTCCTCAACCTCTCCCTCTCTCCTTGCTGGATCAAGGCATGGGAGACGTCACCGGGCTGTACGTGTGTTGAACGCGGAGGTGCCGTGCGTTCAGCACTTGATCATCGGTGATCTGAATCACGACGAGTACGACTCCATCAACCCCGTTCACTTGAACGCTTCCGCTTAGCGATCTACAAGGGTATGTAGATGCACTCTCCTTCCCTCGTTGCTAGTTTCTCCATAGATAGATCTTGGTGATACGTAGGAAAATTTTGAATTTCTGCTACGTTCCCCAACAGTGGCATCATGAGCTAGGTCTATTGCGTAGATTCTTTGCACGAGTAGAACACAAAGTAGTTGTGGGCGTTGATGATGTTCAATATGCTTACCGTTACTAGTCAAATCTTGTTTCGACGGTATTGTGGGATGAAGCGGCCCGGACCGACCTTACACGTACTCTTACGTGAGATAGGTTCCACCGACTGACATGCACTTGGTGCATAAGGTGCCTAGCGGGTGCCAGTCTCTCCCACTTTAGTCGGAACGGATTCGATGAAAAGGGTCCTTATGAAGGGTAAATTGCAATTGGCATATCACGTTGTGGTTTTGCGTAGGTAAGAAACGTTCTTGCTAGAAACCCATAGCAGCCACGTAAAACATGCAAACAACAATTAGAGGACGTCTAACTTGTTTTTGCAGGGTATGCTATGTGATGTGATATGGCCAAGAAGAATGTGATGAATGATATGTGATGTATGACATTGATCATGTTCTTGTAATAGGATTCACGACTTGCATGTCGATGAGTATGACAACCGGCAGGAGCCATAGGAGTTGTCTTAATTTATTGTATGACCTGCGTGTCATTAAACAACGCCATGTAATTACTTTACTTTATTGCTAACGGTAGCCATAGTAGTAGAAGTAATAGTTGGCGAGACAACTTCATGAAGACACGATGATGGAGATCATGATGATGGAGATCATGGTGTCATGCCGGTGACGATGATGATCATGGAGCCTCGAAGATGGAGATCAAAAGGAGCAAAATGATATTGGCCATATCATGTCACTATATAATTGCATGTGATGTTTATTATGTTAATGCATCTTGTTTACTTAGTACGACGGTAGTAAATAAGATGATCCCTTACAACAATTTCAAGAAGTGTTCCCCCTAATCGTGCACCGCTGTTACAGTTCGTCGCTTCTAAGCACCACGTGTTAATCGGGTGTGATGGATTCTTACGTTCACATACAACGGGTGTAAGCAAGATTTACACACGCAGAAACACTTAGGGTTAACTTGACGAGCCTAGCATGTGAAGACATGGCCTCGGAACACGGAGACCGAAAGGTCGAGCATGAGTCGTATGGTAGATACGATCAACATGAAGATGTTCACCGATGATGACTAGTCCGTCTCACGTGTTGATCGGACACGCCTAGTTGATTCGGATCATGTAATCACTTAGATGACCAGAGGGATGTCTATCTGAGTGGGAGTTCATAAGATGAACTTAATTATCCTGAACATAGTCAAAAGACCTTTTGCAAATTATGTCGTAAGCTCGCGTTTTAGTTCCATTATTTAGATATGTTCCTAGAGAAAATATAGTTGAAAGTTGATAGTAGCGATTATGCGGACAGTAGAAAGCTTATGTCCTTAATGCACCGCTCAGTGTGCTGAACCCCAAACGTCGTTTGTGGATGTTGCGAACATCGGACATACACGTTTTGATAACTACATGATAGTTCAGTTAAACGGTGTAGAGTTGAGGCACCAAAGACGTTTTCAAACGTCGCGGAACATATGAGATGTTTCGAGGGCTGAAATTGGGATTTCAAGCTCGTGCCCACGTCAAGAGGTATAAGACCTCCGACGATTTTCTTAGCCTGCAAACTAAGGGAGAAAAGCTCAATCGTTGAGCTTGTGCTCAGATTGTCTTAGTGCAACAATCACTTGAATCGAGTGGGAGTTGATCTTCCAGATGAGATAGTGATATTTCTCCAAAGTCATTTCCACCAAGCTGCTAGAGCTTCGTGATGAACTATAACATATCAAGGATAGAGATGATGATCCTTGAGATATTCGCGTTGTTTGACATCGCGAAAGTAGAAGTCAAGTAGGAGCATCAATTGTTGATGGTTGATGAAACCACTAGTTTCAAGAAGGGCAAGGGCAAGAAGGGGCACTTCATGAAACGGCAAATCAGTTGCTGCTCCAGTGAAGAAACCCAAGGTTGAACCCAAACCCGAGACTAAGTGCTTCGTAATAAGGGGAACAGCCAATTGAGCAGAATTACCCTAGGTACTTGGTAGATAAGAAGGCAGGCAAGGTCGATAGAAGTATATTTGATATACATTATGTTAATGTGTACTTTACTAGTACTCCTAGTAGCACCAGGGTATTAGATACCGGTTCGGTTGCTAAATGTTAGTAACTCGAAATAAAAGCTACGGAATAAAAGGAGACTAGCTAAAGGTGAGTCGACGATATGTGTTGGAATTGTTTCCAAGGTTGATATGATCAAACATCGCATACGCCTCCCTCTACCATCAAGATTAGTATTAAAACAGAATAATTATCATTTGGTGTTTGCGTTGAGCATAGACATGATTGGATTATGTCTATCGCAATACGGTTATTCATCTAAAGAGAATAATGGTTACTCTATTTATTTGAATAATACCTTCGATGGTCTTGCACCTAAAAATGGTTTATTGAATCTCGATCGTAGTGATACACATTTCCGTGCCAAATGTATAAGATAGTAATGATAGTACCACTTACTTGTGGCACTGCCATATAAGTCATATTGGTGTAAAACGCATGAAGAAGCTCCATGTTGATGGATCTTTGGACTCACTCGTTTTTGAAAAGTTTGAGACATGCGAACCATGTCTATTGGTGCATACGCATGAAGAAACTCCATGCAGATGGATCGTTTGGACTCACTTGATTTTGAATCACTTGAGATATGCAAATCATACCACATGGGCAAGATGACCGAAAAGCCTCGGTTTCAAAGAAATGGAACAAGATAGCAACTTGTTGGAAGTAACACATTTTGATGTGTGCAGTCCAATGAGTGCCGAGGCATGCAAATGAATATCGTTATGTTCTTACTTCACAGATGATTTGAGTAGATGTTGAGTATATTTACTTGATGAAACACAAGTCTGAATTATTGAAAGGTTCAAGTAATTTCAGAGTGAAGTTGAAGGTCTTCGTGACAAGAGGATAAAATGTCTGTGATGTGATCATAGAGATGAATATCTGAGTTGCGAGTTTGGTACACAATTGAGACATTGTGGAAATAGTTTCACAACTAATACCACCTGGAACACCATAGTGTGATGGTGTGTCCGAACATCATAGTTGCACTCTATTGGATATGGTGCGTAACATGATATCTCTTATCGAATTACCACTATCGTTCATGGGTTAGGCATTAGAGACAACCACACTCACTTAAATAGGGCACCACGTAATTCCGTTGAGACGACACCGCTTGGAGAAACCTAAGTTGTCGCTTTCTTAATAGTTTGGGGCTGCGACGCTTATGTGAAAAAGTTTCAGGTTGATAAGCTCGAACCCAAAGCGGATAAAATGCATCTTCATAGGACACCCAAAACAGTTGGGTATACCTCCTAATTCAGATCCGAAAGCAATAGGGATTGTTTCTTGAATCGGGTCCTTTCTCGAGGATAAGTTCGTCTCGAAAAGTTGAGTGGGAGGATGGTGGAGACTTGATGAGGTTATTGAACCGTCACTTCAACTAGTGTGTAGCAGGGCACGGGAAGTTGTTCCCGTGGCACCTACACCAATTGAAGTAGAAGCTTATGATAGTGATCATGAAGTTTCGGATCAAGTCACTAACGCATTACCTCGAGGGTGACAAGGATGCGCATTTACTTCAGAGTGGTACGCATCCTGTCTTGAAGGTCATGTTGCTAGACAACAATGAACCTACGAGTTATGAAGAAGCGATGGTGGGCCCGGATTCCGACGAATGGCTCAAGGCCATAACATCCGAGAGAGGATCCATGACTTTGGAAGAAATACTTGATGGTCGTAAGGACGTTGGGTAAAGATGGATTTTAAAAGACAGTGATGGTAAGTATCACCATTAAGAAAGCTCGACTTGTCGTTAAAGATGTTTTCCGACAAGTTCAAGGAGTTGACTACAGTGAGGCTTTCTCACTCGTAGCGATGCTAAGAGTCTGTTGGAATTGGATTAGCAATTACTGTATGATTGATGAAATCCTGCAGATAGGATGTCAATACATTGTTTCCTCGACGTTATACTTGAGGAAAGGTTGTATGTGATACAATCAGAATAGTTTTGTCAATCCTAAGGATGCTAAAAGGTATGCTAGCTCCGGCAATCCTTCTAAGGACCGGAGTAAGCATCTCGGAGTTGGAATATGCACTTTGATAGGATGATCAAAGATTTTGGGTTTATACAAAGTTTATGAGAAACTTGTATTTCCAAAGAAGTGAGTGGGAGCACTATAGAATTTTTGATGAGTATATGTTGTTGACATATTGATGATCAGAAATGATGTAGAATTACTGGAAAGCATATAGGGTTATTTGAAAGATGTTTTTCAATAGAAAACCTGGATTAGGCTACTTGAACAATAAGCATCAAGATCTATAAGATAGATCAAAATGCTTAATAATACTTTCAAATGAGCACATACCTAGACATGATCTTGAAGGTGTTCAAGATGGATCCCCAAAGAAGGAGTTCTTGCCCGAGTTGTAAGGTATGAAGTTAAGAGTTAAAAGCTCGACCACGGCGTAAGAGAGACAAAGGATTTAAGGCCGCCCCCACGCTTCAGACGTAGGCTCTATAGTATGCTATGCTGTGTACCGCACTGTAAGTGTGCCTTGCCATGAGTCACCAAGGGATACAAGAATGATCCAGAACGGATCATTGGACAGCGGTCAAAATTATCCTTAGAAGAATAAGGAAATATTTCTCGATTATGGAGGTGATAAAGAGTTCGGCGTAAAGGGTTACGCCGATGCAAGCTTTAACACCTATCCGAGTGACTCTGAGTAGCAAACCGGATACGTATAGTGGAGCAACCATTTGGAATAGTTCCAAGTGGAGCGTGAAAGCAGCATTTACAATATGACATAGAGAATTGCGAAGTACACACGGATCTGAAAGGTTCAGACCCGTTGACTAAAACCTCTCTCACAAGCAAAACATGATCAAACCCCAGAACTCATTGAGACTTAATCACATGGTGATGTGAACTGGTTTAAGACACTAGTGAACTCTTTGGATGTTGGTCACATGGCGATGTGACCTATCAGTGTTAATCACATGGTGATGTGAACTAGATTATTGACTCTAGTGCAAGTGGGAGACTGTTGGAAATATGCCCTAGAGGCAATAATAAATTAGTTATTATTATATTTCCTTGTTCATGATAATCGTTTATTATTCATGCTATAATTGTATCGACCGGAAACAGCAATACATGTGTGGATACATAGACAACACCATGTCCCTAGTAAGCCTCTAGTTAACTAGCTCGTTGATCAATAGATGGTTACGGTTTCGACCATGGACATTGGATGTCATTGATAACGGGATCACATCATTAGGAGAATGATGTGATGGACAAGACCCAATCCTAAGCCTAGCACAAAGATCGTAGTTCAGATGCTAAAGCTTTTCCAATGTCAAGTATCTCTTCCTTAGACCATGAGATCGTGCAATTCCCGGATACCGTAGGAGTGCTTTGGTGTATCAAACGTCACAACGTAATCGGGTGACTATAAAGGTGCACTACAGGTATCTCCGAAAGTGACCATTGGGTTGACATGGATCGAGATCGGATTTGTCACTCCGTAAACGGAGAGGTATCTCTGGGCCCACTCGGTAGGACATCATCATAATGTGCACAATGTGACCAAGGGGTTGATCACGGGATGATGTGTTACGGAACGAGTAAAGAGACTTGCCGTAACGAGATTGAACAAGGTATCGGTATACCGACGATCGAATCTCGCAAGTGCAATACCGCTAGACAAAGGGAATTTAATACGGGATCGATTGAGTCCTTGACATCGTGGTTCATCCGATGAGATCATCGTGGAACATGTGGGAGCCAACATGGGTATCCAGATTCCGCTGTTGGTTATTGACCGGAGAACGCCTTGGTCATGTTCAGATGTCTCCCGAACCCGTAGGGTCTACACACTTAAGGTTCGGTGACGCTAGGGTTATATAGGAAGCTTGTATGTGGTTACCGAATGTTGTTCGGAGTCTCGGATGAGATCCCGGACGTCAAAAGGAGTTCCGGAATGGTCCGGAGGTAAAGATTTATATATGGGAAGTCCTGTTTTGGCCACCGGAAAAGTTTCGGGCAATTTCGGTAATGTACCGGGACCATCGGGAGGGTCCCGGGGGTCCACTAAGTGGGGCCACCAACCCCAGAAGGTTGCGTGGGCCAAGTGTGGGAGGGAACCAGCCCCAAAGGGGCTGGTGCGCCCCCCACAAGGGGCCCAAGGCGCATGGGAGAGTGGGAGGGGGCAAACCCTAGGGGCGAGATGGGCCCTAAGGCCCATCTAAGGGGCGCCTCCTCTCCCTCCCCTCTGGCCGCCTCCCCTTCCCATCTAGGGCTGCCGCCACCTAGGGGTGGGAACCCCAGAGGGGCGCACCCTCCTCCCTCTCCCCTATATAAATAGAGGCCTGGGGCTGCCCATAAGACAAGAGAACTTCTCCTCTCGTTGGCGCAGCCCTGCATCTCTTCTTCCTCCTCTTCTTCTGTGGTGCTTGGCGAAGCCCTGCAGGATAGCCACGCTCCTCCATCACCACCACGCCGTTGAGATGATGCTGGATCGAGTCTTCCTCAACCTCTCCTCTCTCCTTGCTGGATCAAGGCATGGGAGACGCCACCGGGCTGTACGTGTGTTGAACGCGGAGGTGCCGTATGCTCGCACTTGATCATCGGTGATCTGAATCACGACGAGTACGACTCCATCAACCCCTGCTCACTTGAACGCTTCCGCTTAGCGATCTACAAGGGTATGTAGATGCACTCTCCTTCCCTCGTTGCTAGTTTCTCCATAGATAGATCTTGGTGATACGTAGGAAAATTTTGAATTTCTGCTACGTTCCCCAACAATAATAGATATTATTTTCATGCTTGTATTAGACTCCACCTATAGATAGCTTGAAAGTCAAACACACATAGAAGGACCTCCACTAATCCCAACAGTATAAGAAGTTATGAAGATCCAAGCAAGTCAACCATCCTCAAAAAGTTGGAAGGCCTTCTTCACGAAAGACTCTGGAGCTCAAGAACTTTTGGAATGAGTTCAACAGAACAATGTAAGAAGACCCAAGCAAGTCGACCATCCTCGACCCAAGTCAGAAGGACTTCATCATAGAAGACACCTGAGCTCAAACCTTTGGATTGAGTTACAACATGAGCCTTGGAAACGAGGTAACAGACATGGAGTAAGTTCCAAGAAGACGAACTTTTCATCGCCACGCCTACAACTCGCCTTATGAAGTATAACTTGGATCATGACAATTGAGTACCCGGAGACCTTCCGAAGGAATCAAGATCAGAGTTACTAGAAGATTGTACTCAGTTGTATGGATTAAGAGGAAGTACTGAATGGATCAACAGTTCCACAAGATTTCGACCAAGTACTTCAGCTTTCATCGCACATCCTACCCCTACTTGTCCACGGAGCCACAAGGTTGAAGATTAGGATATAGAACCAAGAGTTTCAGACAAGGATAACTCAAGACAATGACATCGAGCCGATCGTCGATATTGGAACGAGAAGGAGAATCATATCCGCTTCAAGGAAGACCCCAAGTTGAAGAGCCCCGAGAAGATTGTACGCTTTGGAAACCAACTATACCTTGCCCTATAGGTATTGTTGAGATTATTGGATATGGACTGGATAACCTAACTCAAAGGATACAAGATGCACGAGTTACCATCCTGGAGATAAATCGTATACCCAAGCATGAACTGATTGGAACCTTCATCAACATAATAAGAACCACCGAAGGACGAGCACATCATAAGAAGATATGGCAAAGAATGACTGAAGAATCAATAGGTCCAAGGATTGGACGAAGAGATGGAGCCTATGATCAATCTACTTTTGGAATGGTCCTATTTGCAGAGAGGATCTACGGGACATTATCAGATGGACTTGACCAGATGAACTGACTCCAATAACGACTGGACCAGAGACATTGGACCTAGACGATGGAACTTCCAACTTTATTGGAACATAAGGGGGTGAAAAGTATGAGCATACCCAAGGAAAGTAAACCTCTAAGCTGAGCCTGGAACGAAGTCTACTAAAAGCTGAAGAATCAACTGGACGAAGGAACGAATCACTTTTCCAGGGTAGTTACTAGTCGAGAATGCCATCGACAAGGATAAGATAATGGGATTTGTCAAAGAATACGATCGACACAAAGGACCGACAAATGCCCAGATTATTGATAAATCCGAAGAACAAGAAGCTTACAAGGGAGATTTGGTTAAGATATGATGGTATTCATAAATTTCATCATCGACTATCCTGAGTCTGCCGGAAGATACAACCACCACACAAATGACATGCAATTGAAGGATTTTTGGATATGACCTCTAGGAGGATTGGAATATCAAGACAAGAAGTAACCGTGTTATAATTTGGAATCCAGAGACCTAAGGGGAAATCATTGGATAAGCTAGCACTCTGATGAGTACACTCTCAGATATGCTAAACCCACACATGGAATACTTAAGGAACCCTTGAAGTGGGTATGGAATCATGGATAAACGAGAGCAAGTTCTAGGGAAGTTTAATAAACCCTTGAATTTAAGAAACCATGAAAGATCTTCGCGACCTGACGTACATAGTCTGCCTGGCAAAGAAACGAAGATGTTTCTTATGCTGTAAGATAGCCTATGGAACACAAGAAAAGCTATCCGCCCTTGGATGGAGCCATTAATTTTGGAAATTTAAGCCAAGAAGAAGTGACAAGGATAACTCGTTGAAGAACCCAGAGATATCAAGACCAAGGAACACCTCGACTACCGGAGAAGAATATGGAATCATGGACTGCATCGACAAGCTCAGTTTGACTTGGATTGAGAAGATGAACTAGAAGCCACGAGAGATGAAAGCTCGGATGACATTGGTATGAAGGAAGTAACTAAAAGAGAAGAGCCTAAACTCGGATTGGAGGATTGGAATGGTAGGGGAAGAAGCCCTACAAAATATGAAGAAGCCCTACAAAATAATGGAACATCCGAGCATCGCGGACTAAAGGATCAAGGAGTCACTTAAGGATACCGTGAAGGATAGAAGTTTGACTGAGACCGAGGAAGATCTCGAAGAAGACCTAGAGCCAACGGATGAGGAAGACCAACAAGGCATTCCAAGAACTATGAAGTCACTTACAGTTCCCTGCGAAGACTCAGAGAAGAATGCAAAGTTACACGTCATGAAGACCCAAGCCGTGAGGGGAAATCACACTGTCACTGTTACCCCATAGGTTAGCTCTTAATCTTGAGGACGAGATTCTTGTAAGGGGGGGAGCCTGTAACACCCCGTAATTTTGTATGTGTGAAAAATGCAAATTTTTAAAACTTTTGTGTGAATGTGAAAAACTCAATTTAAAACTCTTAAGTGTGACTTCTCTTCTCATCTAAAATTCTTAGAAGCAATTTAAATTTAATTTCATTTTGCTAAGGACAAATATTTGCTAGAGTGAATTTGAAAATGATTTGGTTTTATTTGAATTTCCATTTGGATTTTGATTGAGTGTGATTTATATTTTGAATTTATATTCAAAATATAAGTCTAATTGCTTGCTAACCTATCTAACCTCTTATCTAGCTTGTCGATGATCAAGCCAGCCTCTAACCCTCTTCTCTCCGAACACAGTCACACTCACTTGCATGTCATCGCGTTATGTCGCTGACCAAGTGAAGTCGAGTGGCTAACCCGACCGCCATCTATCGTGCCTCCGTCTCAACAGCTAACCACCCTAGCCGCTAATGACCCTGCTAACTCGGGCTCTCTAACCTGGCCAATCCGAGTGCTCATCGAGCTAGTAGCTCAGACCAGCTGCTATTTGCTCAATGTTGTTCACGAGGAAGAAACCCTCGACTTCTTTTCATTCTCTTTTCTGTTCTCTCCAAAATGCGAGAAACTGATCTGCTGATCCGATCTGCTAACAAGCCGGTCCTCTCAAATGCCTCGGATAAATTCTTCAATGGAATACTAGTTTATTTTCCGACTCTTAAAATTAATTGCGTGTCAATTAATTTGATTTTGAAAAAGAGACTAATTTATTGTAGAAAATATCCAGAGGCTTAATCTTGAATTATGATTATTTTTCCGGCTTCTCGAATTAATTACTAGCTAATTAATTCGTTCCCGGAAAATATAGTCTAATTCATTTGTACCGGGTTTGCAAAATAAATTCGTATCGAATTTATTTCGCGGACTAGTTAATTGGTGGCCCATAATAATTGGCCCATTTTCTAACCCACATAACTAACCCTAGCCCTAACCATCTTCTATAAATATAACCCACATTCCCACTTCCTTTCTCATCTCTCCCCTTCCCGGCCGCCGCCGCACCTCTTCTTGCCATCTCCATTGCTCCGGCGCTGCAGCTCTCCACCACGAGAACAAGCAAGCAGCAGCTTGCTGCGTCACTTCTGGAAGCCCAAGAGCAGTCGCACCTCTTCTTTTTCCCTGCTCATCTCATTTCTTCCACCCGAAGCACCAACAGCTCTCTATTCTTTATTGTTCTCCACCGCAAGACCAAGCTTCTAGCTCGCCTCCTGCTCTCTCTCCACTCGAAAGCCCCTCCGTTCCTCCACCAGCGCCACCCAATCCAGCCTTGTCTCAGCTCGCTGCGTAATCAAACAGAGCAGCCCAACGCCGAGCGTCTGCACCTCCCGAGCCCGCCTGCCCCTGCTCCCCTAGCGTCGTCGCCACCTAAGGAGGGGAGGAGCTGCCACCGAAGGGAATCACGAGGAGGAGAAGGACCGCACTGAGCCAAGCAGTGCCTCGAGCTCAGAGGTGTCGTGCTGCTGCTATGGTGACCGTGCCGAGCAAGATGACGCCAGCCACAAGGTGAGCTGCACGGGGGAGTAGCTGCGCACAAGGAGGACGCCGAACGCGAGCACGCCTGCAACCTGTTCGATGAAAAGCCAAGACTGAGCTGCGACCATGGGAACCACGACGCCGACACCTGGAATGCTGCTGCATCAACCACGATGCCGGGCACCTCGACGCCAAGTGTGGGAACGACGACGACACCAACCGCGAAAGCGGGTTACCACGACGCCCGCCCACAAGGTGTTCGACAAAATGCCCGGACCGACTGCGACCACGACGCCGACGCCGTCAAGCCGAAGCGGTTGCCCTCCGCGTGGCGACCTCGGCCACACCATACCATGTCGTGCTCTTGATCGAAGCCATGGTGAGCCATCGTCGTGCCCCTTCCTTCCAACCCTTCCTTGCTGTCCGCCGGTGGCCGATGAGACCTTCCGCGGCCGTCGAACCCCATCCTATCTCGTGAGTCGTGCCATCGAGCCGAGCCTTTTCTTGCAGGGACCTCGTCACCTAGCCATGATGCAGCTGTTACGTGCCGTGGACCTAGGATGCTAGGCTCATGAGCCGGACGGCCGTGTTGCGGGCATGGCCATGCCATGATCACGCACACGCAAAAACCAAACATGATCGTAACCAAAGCCTACACCTTTTTGCCTCAGCTGTGTTCCATGGCTGCTAACCGACCTTCATGTCGCTCTCCCGTCTGAACCCAGCTCTCCATGCCTCGCCCATGACCAGCCAAGCAGCCATCTTCCATCTCGTCCATCACCTGCTCGACGCCTTGCGTCCAACCTGTTTTCTTGCCGCAGCTATGTCATGTCATGGACTTGGGTTACCATGAACCCATGAGCCGGCATGGCCGTGTCACAACCATAGCCATGCCAAGAGCTCGCACATGTGCATGCAATAGCCATGGGCGCTGCACGCCGTGCTTTGTGTTCTGCTAAAACCAAACCTAAGCCAACCCTTCTGCTTGGGTTGCCTAATGGCCTTGCCTTGCTAGCATGCACACACAGGCACGTGCTTACCATGCTAAGCTTCCTGTACGTGCATGGTTGGCCGGGAGATCAAGTATGCTATATGGCCGTTCAGGCATCCAAGACACCACCTTGCCATCCTCCAGGGCTGAGCTACCCTTTTCGCCTTCCAATGGGAGTTGCCATGGGTAATCCCTTGCAACTCTCGTGCTATCAATCGACCATCTCGCTTGTTGTCCTACGACCTCTATCCAGACCCGGCTATCTATGTTCATCCATGTTACAACCATGTTGGACATCGTAAGTTCGAACCCAAGTCGACCTAAGCCAAGCCCTCTAATAGCCCAAATTGCGATAGCACGGCATCTTGTGTTTCACTCGCGATCAAACCCAAGTCGACACTTGTGCCGAGCCATCTCTTCTAACCTCCATGGCTAAAGCCATCATCTTGCTTATCGGGCTGCCAAGGCCAAGACCTCAGCTTGATGTTTATCTAGCTGATGCTCTCTAAGCAAACTATCCTCCAACATCTTCCTTTTGCCCAGCTTGCCTTGCCTATCACCTGCAGTTCAACCAAGCCAAGCCGAGCCCTCACGACCGAGCCCGAACCTGACCGCATCGAGCCTATCTAACCCATGGGACCCATGTGCTGACATGCGGGACCCACTAATATGTATGCTTTGCTTCTCAAGTTAATTAAAGTCTTTAAATGGTTTTGATCTTGAAAATAAATGGTTAATTTGCCTTATGCTTATAAAAAGTGAAAACCATTTTCATAATATTAATAAAACCTTGGCTTATGTATATTTGGAGTTACTTGGTTCTTATTGCTTCTTATTTGGAGTTCATTTGCCTAGCTGTCGTTTATTTATTCGAAATCCGTTCTTTAGGATCCTCAAGACTTGACGACTTCATCAACCCGACTTGGACAGCTTCCTCGACTTCGACTCAGACGTAAAGACTTGAAATGAAGAGCAACACTCAGGTTCACGCCCAACCGACTTTTGATTACCTATTAGGCATTGCTAATAGAATTGCTAGCACTTGCATGATTGAATTGATGATTGAGCCTGCACAACCCATCTACTTGTCCTATTCCTTTGTTTACCTATACTCGTCATTATACCTTGTGCTATGAATGATGAGTACTTTGCTGTGTGCGGGTGGGTGTGATAGGCCTCTTGGCGTGAGTGGGGTTTATGGGAAAATAAATGGTGACCAGGGGTTTTAAACCTTCTCGTCGATATGAGGTTCAACAACTCATTGCCTTTGGGCTTTGAGGTGCCGGGGGTGAGGTTTCTGAGCTAAACCCTATTTGAGTGCCTGTGGCGGGCATACCCGGGGGCTAGGAGGCCGGCGGATGGCATGGTTACTTGACTTGGGCGGGCCGCGGACTACTGCAGTACTCCACGCCTTTTGAAGAGACTTTACTCATATCGGCAACTTACCATGACCGCGGCATGAGCATAGTTTCGTACACACCAGCTTGTCAATGTGATGGCATGCGATAAGAACCAGCCTAGTTTAGGCGGCACCCGGACTGTAAGGCGAGCCGGAGTAAGCGTAGTGTTAGGGGATCGACTGCGGTCTGACTGCGGTCCTATGGTCCCCGATATGACGAGCAGACCCCCGATTGGCCCCGTGGGGACGTCTATCACAGCTCTTGGGGCCGAGGTTAGCGTGCCAAGGCATTCAGACCCGAGGGAAGCAGGAGGGTGCCGTTCTTGCTAGGGGTTACCACTGGTTTTGGGTTGCGTCTCGATCGGTTCGCTACCGATTGCAGCCCGAGTTGGGGACAGGTGTACAACCTCTGCAGAGTGTTTGATCTATACGCATAGCCATACTTCCGAGTGTGGATAGTGCATGCTCCTCTGCTATGTGCCTCTGTTTTTGGGATGGGTTTTGCTGACCTCTTCTTAACCTTATTCTTGATGAGTGGAGTGGCCGTGAGACCGCAGGTGCAGTCGGGGAGAGCGAGGCAGTGCCCCCGCTTCCCTTGTGATCCGGCTGTAGTCTGGTGAGGCAGGCATTGAACCGTGGGCAATGCTTGTTGCTGAGTGGGAGCCAGAGTGATGGTGAGGAGGTAATAGGGGACCTGGGATGCCAGAGCAGCCCCTTGTTGTGGTAAAAGTGGGATGATGGATATGAAGTTATATTTATGTTGATGCTGCCGCTGCTTAGGAAACCTTTCGCCTATCCTTGATATATTTGAATCCCTTTAGCTATAGTCCACTTAAAGCTTGCATACAGTTGGTGACGTGGACCTGTCCTATTCCTTGGGGACAGATTGAGTGTTGCAGGTTCGTGGTCGGATCTCGGGATCGATCACGATGTTGCTGTGAAGACAGGGTTGCGAGCTTCGCTCGACGTTGCCTGTGGTGAAGACTGGACTTGAAGCCCTAGTTACCGCTGCGCAGGATTTCTCTATGTTTAGCCCAGGGGGCTTGTACTAGTGATGAGTTCCGAGGTAATTCGGATGTAAATATTGTATAATGTACTTTGTAATCGATGTTGGTTATGATATTTGACTGAGATGAGTTCTGTACGTGATAGCTACTGATCCAGGGACTATCACGAGGGTACAGAGATTCGGATTTTCGTAATTGAAAATCCGGGTCGTTTCAGCAAGATTAGAAGAAGATCCAAGTTGATTGGATTGTTCTTCTACTTCTTCAATTTGTACCTCTGTGGATGCGATATAATTGGGTTAGTATTCAAGTTTCATGCTTTTCATTATATCTATTGATTAAGTAATTTCTTGATATTGATTGCTTATGGTTCGAGCGTTTCATCTTGGTTAATTACCAAGTGAAGTTTGCTAGTGGAGGGCCTCGGAACAGGTAACCCTGCGCAACACTAGTATTAGTTTCCTTATATGTAGGCGCGGTGTCAAGATATTAATTATTCCCCTCGTTTGTCCGGTATCCACTAGTATTAGAGGTAGGTGCTTGGGGTGACAGCCCTTGTATCCCGACTCGTAGAACGAGTTTTGTGTAGTCCTCTCTGCTGGGTATTCGTACAGTGTTTTAATTGCTGGAGGGTCTTCAGTTGAAGGTCAAATCAGTCACCGAAGCAAGCAGGATATTGACCGGAATATCTTATCTTAGAACTTTCTTTAGGAAGAACCACACCATCTTAAGCTTTATATCTCCTCCATCCCATCTCCTAGAGATAATTACTTTTATTGGTTTGGAAATAGTTATTCTCTGTTCCCTTTGGATTCGATACCCTGAATACTCTAAGTCTGAAGGGTGAAGTGCTACGCGATATTTCTCTGTGCGCTTGTGGAGTACTCTGTAGGAGTTAAGAAACGTGAACATGCACAATTCAAAAAATGGTTCACAATGAATTTTAGAAAATAAAAATAAACAAATGAATCACCAGGACGCCAAAAACTATGGGTAATAGCACACGAAAACTGGTATATCTCACCCGTATGGGGTCCGATTCGGACGGAAGTTTTTTCTTAGCTTTCCTGGGCCTATGACAAGACCACGAAAGGAAAATTAAAAAAGGGGGTGCTCATAGAATTTTAGGAAAAATATATAACATGAAATCGCCTAAGACGGCAAAATTCGGGTAACTGACATATCTCACCCGTCCGGGATCCGATTTGGACGATTTTTTTTCTTAACTTGCCTACGCATAGGACAACACTATGAAATAGAAAATTCAAAAATGGATGTTCAGATAATTTTAGAAAAAGCATAACAAGGGAATCACCGATGACACCAAAAACCATGGGTAATAGCACACTAAAACTGACATATCTCACCCGTCCTGGGTACGATTCCTACGAAATTCTTTTCTTGGATTGTCTAGGACTAGGACAACACTATAAAAGGAAAATTTCAAAAAAATGTGTGCTCAGAGAATTTTATAAAAAAAATACATAACTAGGGAATCACCCCGTACGTCAAAAACCGCCGGGCCCAAGGACAACCTATCGCAATCCCTTCTCTCATATTCTGTTTGTCCTCATGTGCGGATGTGGAGGAAGAGTCATGAGGGAGAAAAAAATAGAAAAGGAACCCATTTGTGTGTACTTAATCAATTTATTATTTTGATTCGCCATTGATATCGCATCTGGTCTTTAAAGACCGCTATGGCTATTTTTGTGTGCATCAGGTTGCTCAAACCGTTGCATTGTTCTTTTGCTTGCTACTACATATTGAAGATTAAGAGAGAAGCAAAGTATTGGTCATTGATTGCTTGGATTATCAAGGATATCTGGATTTATTTATCACAAGATCGAAGCATCAAGACCTATTATGGCGGGCTATCAATCTACTCCATATCAGTGCTACTACAACGAGCCCAAGGTACAATTTGCAAATACATTACCTATGTCTAATAGTTATTTTGCAAATACCATGAATTCTCATGTTGATGTTGCTAGATATGATAATAGTACGCATATTGCATCGGCTAATAATTATTCAGATGGTGTTACTTATGCAAATTATAAATCTAAATATTATGCTCAAACACCATTGTCAAATAATATGCATGCTTTAAATTTTAATACTACTAGCAACATACAACATGCACCTATTCATTCTCATGCATCGTTGTACAACAAGTTCAGAGGCCGATGAATGATTATCAAGGACAAACTAACATGGCGAGTTCGACCAGTTTCTATGGAACACCGCATACTAATAATATTAGTAATATTCAGCAAGGTGTTTCTTCTATTTGTTCATCGGCTACAAATTCACAATTTATGATTACTCCACAAAACACGCCGGTGAATGTGACGATTGGCGATGCTAATTTTAGCTATCTGGCCAGTTATTCTCAAACTACTCTTTATAATATTCAGCAAGGTAAAGATGAAACTGTTACCCAATATGTTAAAAGGTTCAAAGAAATTAAAAACCATTCTTTCAATTTGTCAATTTCTGATATTGATTTGGCTGATTTATGCTTTAGAGGTTTAAGATCTTCTATTAGGGAAAAAATAGATGCTCATGATTATTATTCAGTCTCTCAAGTGCATATTAAAGCTAGTATGACCGAATATACTATGAGTAAAGAGAATAATTTAGATTTGAACAAAAGTTCGGTTATTACAACAGCGAACGGTCTGAATCTATTCTACCAAATATGCCGATGAATGAGGGAATTGGTCATGCTAATTTTAGCAATCCGACCAGTTGTTATCAAACATCACGGCAGTTTACTATGGTTACATCAAAAATTCAGCATTGAACACAAATGCTCATACTTATAATTCGGCTTCAAATGTTTCTAGTAACTGTAGCCAAATTAATGAAAATTCTCCACATGTACAAAATAGTGTAGTAGTTGCAAAATCTGGATATTCGGTTCAAACCAAGAAATCTGATTTTGACGATGATAATTTTGAAGTGGAGGATCTTTCTGAGGAGCATCGTCGAGAATATGAGGAATTCATGAGGATCAATTTGGAGAAGATCTGTCATGAAAATTTTCCTCGTCTCAAGATTAAAGACGTCATGAAGTATTTTGCTGCACTAAAGAAAAAGAGGGAAAGCTCAAAAGCCAGTTCTTCAGTTATGTCAAGCAATCCTGGAACAGTCGGTCTAACCAGTTGTATCATCCGGTGTGACCGGGTGTCGCGAGGTGCTCCTTCAAGCAGTCATCAAAAGGAGAAATATGACACAATCTACATCAAGGTTCCACGCCTCACCAATATATTTGATAAGGTATGCTTTACAAGTAATTCCCAATCAGATCACGTCTCTTTAATGAATTCATCTACTAGTGATTCTATAATTAATATTTTGCTCTTTGTGATGATTTATTTGATATCTTGCTTGAGAACAATTTTATCAAGTTATTTGATCACAAAGTTATTCCATCACCTCTTGAGTTAGAAGATCAAAAATATTGCAAGTTGCATAATTCTTTTAATCATAATACTAGTGATTGCAACATGTTTCACCAATTTATACAATCAGCCATTAACACCGGACGACTGAGATTTTCTCAAACACGAGAGCATGACCAGTTGGCTACAATTGATTTTGGTGTCAAAGGATCATTAAATCGGTTAGCATCAACCAATTCATTTAAAGATCAAAATTTGATTGCAAAAGAGAGAGATTCAAAGTTCCCAAGTGATGAGGAGGACATCGTCCATGAATTGCAAGTTCAAGCAACTATTGAGGACGATGAACATATAAAAATCTCAGAAGTTACTGGGGGGCAAATTGATTTTTCTTCATCGGATCAAGAACCTACTGCTACTCCTGCTATGCTGGAACAGGAGGTCAGACCGCCTATAACCAACAGGAGGTTAGACCGCTTGTGACAGGGGGTCTGACCGCCTGTAACCAACATGGAAGACCGGTCTCTAAAATAGATCAGGTCGAGCCAAATATAAAGGATCCACCTATATCTAAATGTAAACATCCTAAAGTGGATGGAGGTAAAGACCATGTTAAGCACAAGGGCAAAAAAGTCAAGCTCACTTTTAATGAACTTCTGGCTAAATATCAAAGAGATAATGAAGCTAAACGTGCTAATCGATCAAATGATGTCCAGCCATCAAAATTGCCTCCTAAACGTGCTTCTAAGAATTGGAATTGGCAAAAGAAGAGTTTTCATGCAACAACATCTTATTCTCCTTCAAGAACATCAATGCCAATTCCATATGCTCCACATCCCACTAGTTTTTATTCTCATTCATCATGGGAGTGTAATGATTCATGGACACATACTCCTTCATATTTCAGACCATATCATGTTGAGTATGCAGCTCTGAGAAGATCATCAAGTGCAAGACAACCTTATGTTGAAAATGACCATTTTGAGCAAAAGGATCAGTCTAGAGTTCAAACCAAGAAAAGGTTGTCAAGCAAGTTTATCGAGTGAAAAGAGATGGTCGCAAGGATGAAAGTTCAGATCTGAATTCAGTTGACAAAGAGCCGATGAATGTGTTGAAAACTTCGGCTATTGATGGCAAAGGAAAGGAAAAATCATGCGATGATATTTCTAGTGCCAAATTTGAACAAACGAAGGTGAAGGGCTAAAAATCAAGAAGGAGGTGCTGCTGTCCAAAATTGAAGCAAAATTGGGATTCTCACTTCATTTATCAAGTTGGTAAGAGAAGAAGCTACAAAAGATTAGTGCTCAAGAGTTGAGAAAGAAAGGCATGGCGTGGGTTCCTAAAGGAAGCATTCCAACTCAAGACAAGGATGATGTTCAAGCAAAAAGTGCAACACAATTGAAGGAGAAGAGGAGGTCCAAGAGACAATCTTCAAATATAAGTTTTGCACCAAATCATCAAAATTATTGGTCATCGCATCATCCATTTAATCTACAAATGCCATATATGCCTATGTTTTTTAATTCATCCTTGGATATGTTTGGTAGTTCCCCACACTCTTATTTTGATCATCAAATGCCATTTGTGTCTTTATATCATGAGGGGTTCTTACCATATTGTCATACATATTGATTAATTGCAATAGACGTTGCTTTTAGTTTTTAATAGCCGAAATGCTTAGTTCATAGAGAAGATTTTAATTCCACCATTTATATCTTTCTCTACACTTTATTTCGGTTGTGCATATCTTTATGGATGAATTCACTATGGATGATATTTTATATCGTCCTCGGGTAACATATACGGCCGATGAATACCTTTGGTCATCGTCCTAAAGTGGTAAGTTTCCCGATGAGCGATTACTTGTGTAGTTTCAATGCTCGGGGGGCAAGGTATTAGAAAAGGAGTAACTTTTCATCATGGAGTTTATATTTACTAAATCGGCTTGCAAAATGTGTTCAAAACATTGGTGCTGTTTTGTAACACCCAAAAATTATTTCATACAATCGTTGACCGGTGTTTTGAAGAGAGGCAAAATTTTGACTTTTATATCCGTCCGTCAGATGGACAATCAGAGGACACGGCTATGCACAACTCATCGAATGCATTCCGTTTGACTACTCACATGCATAATTCGGAGTTCGGATCATGAAGTAATTAGCGATGGGAGACTTAATATTTGGAGTGTACAGTACTGCGAGTACTGTAGCGTCGGGCTACAGCAACCAGCCCTTTTATTTCTTTTCATCAGGCCAACCTCTCTTTTCCCCTGGCTGAACCCCCTCCCTATCCAAACCCTACACCGTGTCCCTCCCTTGCGCCGCCACTTCTGTGTGTCGTGGATCAGAAGGAAGAGAGGGAGAAGAAGAAGGGAAAATAGAGGGGACTTGGTCACGCCGCCGCAGGTCGCCGTCGCTCCTCTTCAAAAATCGGTCGGGCTTCCTTTCCTCTTTCCGTTTCCCCAAATTCAGATCTTTCCCAATTCTCATCAGTTCTCACGTACATCTTCATGGCTGCCATAGCCATGGTTCTTGCCTCCGTCGATCTTACAAGGGTGTTGCTCGAAAGAGACTAGAGGAAGGAGAGTAGGAAGAGAAGGGAAGTGCAGCACAAACCCTTGGCTTTTGGGACAACAAGGTGAGATCTTTTTCTAATCCAATACCCATGATTTGGATGAGATTTAGAGTCTATTTTCGTTGGATCAGTGGGGGATTAGAAATTGATCTCGTAATTAGTAGCTGCTGAAAGACAAATCAGGCAGTTTCTGTTCCTCGTCAGTTTTGGTCAAGATAGAGGCCGAATTAATTTTCTTACATATATAACTTTTGTTGTGGACTCAGAATCCTTTCCATGAAGTCCTATATCATAATTTTTGGCCGTATGGTTTGGGAGATATGGCAGTACAAAGAGAACAGTTTTGTTCTGATGAGAATCTAAAAATATTAGATCTATTCAGTTTTAAGGCACCTTATAGTCCTAATCAGATCTTCAAGTGAATACCAAAGTTTTAGGATTTTTAGTAAGCTTTCCGAGTTGTTATAGAACATAATTTTTATTGGATATATCTCGAGATATAGTATTTTCGGTTGGACTGTCAGATTTTTCTGTCAGATTCAGCAATCATGGCTCTTACCATGATTTGGCCACCCTATTGTCCTTTATCATAAAGCTCAACTATATAAAAGTTTTTGAATATACAATTGTACATTCTCTGGTGAAGTTTCATAATTTTTGGAAGAGTGGTTTAGCAGTTATGAATAATTTTTCGATGGCTATAAGAATGACAAGCAGATCATTGTTGCCTGAATTGGAGTGAAGATTAGTGCATTTTATTATCTGAATAAAAATAGCATGGCTTTTTTATGTTGTAGGGTTTGTTCTGGAGATTTCTAAAATGTAATTATTTGTTAGTATTGCTTTTGTAGATTTAATGGTACATAAATGACAAGCAGCCCTGCTGTTAGTACCGGAATCCATATGCGTTGTTTTGTTCTGAATGTCGGGTCGGTGGTGTAGTAGCGCTCTTTTGTGGTGTTCATGTATGCTTGTATGAATGTTTGTACTGAGTGCATGATGCTAAACAGGTGGTGTATCTTCGGATTGTGATTACCTCATGTTCTCTTGATCTTCGTTGAAGGCAAGTAAACGTAGTGGTGGTTTTGCTACAGCTTTAACTTGTTGTTTATTCTACCTACATCTTAATTATTCAGAACCTTACCACTTAATCGTAATCTGAATGTTGGTGATAAATGGAGACTCATTTATATCTTGTTGCTTATTTATTCACTTGAGGCTTATTGTCATATTTATATTATAAATGAAGTTGAAGTTGTGGAATCCTTATGAGTTGTATTGTCTTATCTCTATTACAAATGAAGTTGAGGTTGTGGTGACATCTCTTATCATGTGGCATATCATGAGCATACATCTCATTTGCATTGAAGTTATCACAATCCTATGGTTGTAACTTGTACCGGTACACATCGTACGTTGCCCGAGGAGGGGTGCGATGTAAAAGTGGACATGACATTGCATTCATATGCATTCATTGAAGTTAATAACATATAAATGTTATTATGGATGTGAGGTGACCTTATATGATCTTGGAGGTGTTTTCTTATCCAATTATTATTATTGTGGCTTATTTTAAAGTATTACTCTTGTTATGTTGATTCTTTTAAATCGACGCTTAAGGAACTTGAAGTTTAAATAACTTGTTAGAGCAGTTTGCTTGCTGAGATTTATTCTCACACCCATAATCTTTCCAGGTGATTGAGTGGATTCGTTGCTTGAAGGGATGGGATTAGATACACATCATTACATCCTCGACCACATGTTTTTTTTATAATAAGAATGGCAACATTTGTCTTGTTGTAATTAATTTTATTTGGTAAAACTTGTTGTGTTTTTTGTCATGGCTTCTCATTTGTATGGAAGTTATTTGATATTTGTACCCATTGGAGTTTGTCCATATGTTCGTCCCTTTATAACATTTATGTTGTTGCTTCCGCGCTTTACTCTGTTTGTGTGGTTTAGCTGCTGAGTTTTTATACTCCAGCTTGTGGGAAAGGTGTTTAGTGGCATCTTAGGCTGTGTGGTGCCTGGGGTGTTACATGTTTTTATCTCATCAAAGATTGATGTTTTGATATATTTAGCCGGTTGTAGTGTTTTGCATCAATTATCTAGCCGAATGTGAAATTTTATATTCGGTCTAAAGATTTTACATCCATGGGTGAAAAGCATATCTGAATACATATTGGCTCATTGTTGGTGGTGCAACAAGTATTTATGTTTACATGAGTCATTAGATGTTTTTATGGTCATGTCTAGTGGAGTATTTCAAGTTTATTATTTATCATGCTTCTAGACATCAAAAATCAGAATTGTAACTCTAGAATAGCGAGCATCGAGTCATGATATACAAAAAGACATTTTCATGAGAAAAGATCGATGTTTAGTAAAATTAAAGGGCTTATTCTGGATGCGCCGGTTTGACCGTCATCGACGGCCGGTCTGACCGCTACTGACAGCCGGTTTAACCGCCATTGGGCAGGTTTGACCAAAGTGTCTACTACTTCGGCTATTGGAGTTTTACAACTTGGTGAGGCCGAAGGAAATAGCTGGAAAATGTTTGTTGAATATCTGCATGATCCAAGATGCATTAAAAGACAAGGTGAAAACAAATGAAGAGGGATTCAAGAGTAATCTGGCCTTTACCGGCTTTGAGGTAATTTTGTCATATTTACATTTGGGTTGATTATTCATTCTACTTTATATGTTTAAAGTGATTTGTGAATGCAATTGAGATGTTCTGTATTTCTTCATGCTCAATTTGAGAAGTATTGCAAAGACCAATTGATATTAACTCTACGACAGCCCCTCCTCATAGGGTTGCTCAAATTCCTCAAGAAATCCAGGATCTGCAACTCTCTCTTGCTTCTGACGATGAGAAATTATTCACTATGGAGATGCAGAAGAACCTCCTTAAGAAAGAATTAGAAGATCTGGAGGTAGAGATTGAAAATCTCCGCCGCCATCGAGCTCGAGTGGCCACTGCCCTCAAAGACAGGCAAGATTTTCTTGTCTCACATGAAGAAGACGAGGCTCGAGCTCGTGCCATAAAAACGGTCTAGGAATTCCTGAATTCCTTGTAATTTTCTTATTTTTTGCTCTAAGGGCGACACTTTTCGTGTCGGCCGTGTATCAGCCGATCTGTACTCAACTTAGAAATCCAAATCGGCTATGTATCTGCTCGAATTGTAATCGGCCATCTTGAATGAAATATATCTTCTTTCTCCATTTTTATTCTAAAGGCGATACAATTGTATCGGCTATCTCAGCCGATTCCTCACAAAATCGGCTATCAGTCAAACCGATGTAGTACCCATCGGCTAATCATCAACCCATATGCTAGGATAATATTTCTTCAAATATTTCACGTTAAGTGCCCTAAGAAATTCTTCCCCTTCCAATGTCTCCAAAGTATACACATTGCCCGGAGCACATCTATTTATTCGATATGGGCCTTCCCACGTAGGTGACCATTTGCCGAATTTAGCATCTTTAGTTCCTATCAGCAAAACAAGTTTCCACACCAACTCTCCCTGGGTGAACTCTTTTATTTTAACTTTTTTGTCATACCAACGAGCTACTCTGGCTTTGTTTGCTTCGACACTAATCAGCACCTTTAGCCGATGACCAGCCAAATCCTCTAATCCATCTTTCATTAGCATAGCGTATTCATCGGCTGTTAGCAGATCTTGAAAAGTAACTCATCTGGAACCTAATTTCAATTCCCAAGGGAGGATGGCTTCATGCCCATAAACCAACTGATTTGGAGACACTTTAGTAGCACCATGACAAGCCATCTGATATGCCCATAATGCTTCCTGAAGAGTAGTATGCCACCGTCTCGGCTGTTCTTCAATCTTTCTTTCGATCAGCTTAATCACTCCTTTGTTAGAAGCCTCAGCCTGACCATTAGCTTGACCATAATGCGGGGAAAAATTTAACAATTTAATACCCATGCCAGTAGCAAATGTTTCAAATTCTCCTGATGTGAACATGGTCCCCTGATCGGTAGTAATAGTCTGAGGAATACCGAATCGGTAAATAATATGCTCCTTCACAAACTCGATCATATCTCTGGACGTCACATTCTTCAAAGGAATAGCTTCTACCCACTTAGTGAAATAATTAGTAGCCACTAGTATGAACTTGTGATTCTTGCTTGATGGTGGATAGATTTGGCCGATCAGATCAATTCCCCAACCCCTAAACGGCCATGGCTTCATAATAGGATTCATAGCTGACGCAGGAACCCTCTGAACATTCCCAAACTTCTGGCAATCTTGAAAACCTTTATAATATTTGAAACAATCCTCTAACATAGTTGGCCAGAAATAACCATTCCTCCTGATCATCCATTTCATTTTGAACGCCGATTGATGAGCACCGCAAACACCTTCATGAATTTCTCCCATCAACACTTTGGATTCCTCTTCACCAAGGCATTTTAGCAAAACTCCATCTATCGCTCGATAATACAGACCATCTTCTAGCAAAACATATTTGGCTGCTTGAAAACGAATCTTTCTATCAACCTTCTGAGATGGATCCTTCAAATAATCGGCAATGGGCTTCCTCCAGTCATCGGCCCCTAACTCAATAGCATAAATTGGCCAATAACCTGAAGCACTTTGAGCAAGCTTATTTGCATCTTCATTAAAATGTTTGGGAATATGCTCAATACTTACATACTTGAATCCTTTAGCAACTGGAGACACTCCTCATGATAAACCCTCAATATATCATCTTTGCATTCATATTGTCTAGTCAATTGATTTACCACCAACTGAGAATCCCCAAATATTTCAATAGCATCGGCATTTACTTCCTTCAGCAATTTAATCCCTTTGAGAACAGCTTGATATTTTGCTTGATTGTTAGTAGCTTCTTTCTCAATTGGTATAGAAAATTCAAAACTTGCCCCCCGAGGCGCAATCAACACAATGCCGATGTCAGAACCAACTCCACAAGATGAACCATCAAAGAATAATGTCCATGGGACAATATCCACAATATTAATTTTCGGTCCACAATGCTGAGCAACAAAATCGGCCATTACCTGACCTTTAACCGCTTTGGCTGATTCATACCTCAAATCAAATTCAGATAAGGCCAGAACCCACTTACCGATTCGACAATTCATAATCGGCAATGACAGCATATATTTGATAACATCAAATTTGCAAACTAATATACATTCAGCCGATAATAAATAATGTCTAAGCTTGGTACAGGAGAAATATAAGCAAATACATAACCTTTCAATAGGAGAATACCTCATTTCAGCATCCAGGAGCCTTCTGCTAACGTAATAAATTACTTGCTCCTTTCCTTCAAACTCTTGAATAAGGGTCGATCCAATCGCACGATCATCGGTGATAAATATAATTTGAACGGCTTATTCTTATGAGGAGGAACCAATCTTGGAGGCGCCACCAGATATTGTTTGATAGCTTCTAATGCCTTCTGTTGTGCTTCTCCCCATACAAATTCTTGATCGGCCTTAAGCTTCAATAACGCACTGAACGGCTGAATTTTACCCGACAAATTTGATACGAATCTCAGAATAAAATTGATCTTGCCAATCAAAGACTGAAGCTCTGTCTTATCTACTGGAGCTACTACCTGGTCAATTGCACTGATAGTTTTCTGACTAATCTCAATGCCTCGTTCATGCACCATAAATCCCAAGAACTGCCCAGCCGATACACCAAAAGCACACTTATTTGGGTTCATCTTCAAACCATGCTTCCTTGTACATTCCAGAGTTTTCCTCAAATCGGCCAAATGTTCTTGGTGTCCTTCGGACTTCACCACAACGTCATCAATATAAATTTCCACAATCTTACCAATAAGCTTATGAAAAATATAATTCATCGCTCTCTGATAAGTGGCACCAGCATTTTTCAAACCAAAGGTCATCACGACCCATTCAAATAAGCCGATATGCCCAGGACACCTAAAAGCAGTTTTAGCAATATCTTCTTCAGCCATGAATATTTGATTATACCTAGCATTACCATCCATGAAGCTGATCACCTTGTGTCCTGCAACAACATCAATCAACATATCGACATCTTGGCATAGGATAGCCATCCATTGGTGTAGCCTTATTCAAATCTCTGAAATCAATGCAGACCCTCAATTTTCCATTCTTCTTGTAAATAGGAACTACACTAGAAATCCACTCAACATATCTGCACTGTCTAATAAACTTGGCTTCAAGCAAACGAGTAATTTCGGCCTTTATATCAGGTAAAATCTTAGGATTACAACGACGAGGATTTTGCTGAAACGGCCAATACCCTGGCTTGAAGGGCAACCGATATTCTACAATGGATCTATCGAGACCAGGCATCTCATAATATTCCCAAGCAAAACAATCTTTATACTCTCTCAACAACTTGGTCAACTCATGCTTATACTCGGGATCTAAATTAACACTAATATACGTCGGTCGTGGTTTATCTCCATCACCAAGATCAATTTCTTCTAAAATATCAGTTGATGTAAATCCATGCCCCAGTTTGCCTTCATCTTCGATAAACTCATCCATTTAAACTGTCTGAATAAAACTGACTACTTGGGTCAACTGAATGTCATAATCGGCTACCCTCAAGAACTCCATCTCCCATGTTTTACCGGATATGCAACTTGTTCTTTCATAGCTCCCTTCGCAAATCAGCAAGCGCTATGCTAGATGAAGAATCGGCGAAACAATCTCTACAAAGATCACCGATCCTTTGAACAAGGCATTGATGCATTGTAGACGGTATACTGACAGTTTGCATGTATCCGATCTCTCCCCAACAAAACATTATAGGAGACTTTGCCATTAATAACAAAGATTGTAGTAGGTAGAGTCTTACTCCCGATTGTCAAGTTGACGCAAAGTGCCCCCCGAGCTGGTGTGACCACGCCTTCGAAGTCCTTGAGCATCATATCTGTCTTGGTCAAGTCCTCTTTTCCTTTCCCGGCTTGCGTATACTGCATACGACATGATGTTGTTGCTGCTCCCCGTCAACTAGCATCTTTGTCATCGGCTTCCCATCAATAAACCCCTTCATGAACAGGGCCCTGAGATGCCGACGATCTTCTTCCTCCGGTTTTTCAAAAGTAGCCGGTGCTGGCTCCAGATTCAATTGAGCCATCGCTTCTTCAATGTCCGATCCTTCCTCAGAATCGGCAGGTGCCATGATCTCTCTGGACAGAGTGAAAACCATATTAATAGGAGGGGCCGATGACCTAGGTTCATGATCATCATCGGCCTTTGGTTTGACGCGCCATACTTGAGATTTGACTTTCTTCTTTTCAAGAACACGCCTTTGTTCTTCCTCCCACTGTTCCTAGCTCCTGAGCCTCTGGATACTCCTCTTCTGAGATTTAGTCAACTCTCCAGGACACCATCGTGGCATTTCCACTTGTGGCTCCTTCTGCATCTCGTGATCACGCCAAACGGCTCTTCATCAGAAACCAAATTGTTGGCCATCTCTTCCAACTGATCTTGCTCATTTAACCGGCCACCCAGCCGATCATGAACATATCTCTTTCCTCCCAGCCTTTCATGCACTGGGATCCTTTCACCTCCTAGTCGATCACGAGCGGGAATCCTTTCATGATGATCCCTTACAACCGCCCACCACCTCGACATTCATATTTCGGTGCGTTCTTGAATCGGTTGCTCGATATCAACCATTGCATTCTGAACAATCCTCGACTGAAGGCAAAGGTAACTCTTCTTCCCAGCAATAAATAAAGAAAGGACATCTCCAGTGCTCCTCTTCTCGGCGCCTCATCTCTTCCTTGTACCGACGCCTATCATTGTCCCTCTGGAACTTGTTAATCAACTGCTGAGAAGTGATTTTCCCTGGTGATGCACGTGACGGTTCTCCAGCTTCAAGATGCATGCCTTTCTCAAACTCTTCTTCATCAGCCCATGTCACCTTCTTTCTAAGAGACTTAGAAGTTTCAGCATCTTCTGCCTTTGCCTTACATCTCAGATCTTGGACCAATATCTGGACTTTTGGATGAACTGCACTAGATGCTTTAGCCGATTGGGATGTTAAAAGCTTAGTTTGCAAAACATTCTTCTTACCCCCCGTATCTACCATTGTTGACACCGTTTTTCGACATGTGTCAAAGGCTGGTGTCAATAGGAAGAAATGATGATTTTTTGCAGGAAAAAAGGAAAATCGATTTGATGATGATATTGCCGATTCTGAAGTTTACCGATTCTGAGTCTTGCCGATGATGAAGTTGCATTGCCGATCTCTTCCTATGAGAGTCTCGGAGATCGCCGACATACCGATTATGTCGGTGGATAGAGTTGATGACGTCGGGCCCAAGCTGCGCTTAGAAAGGAAATCTGGGAGAGTCCAGATCGATCGTAGTCGACTCGTGTTGGAGTCGTTGTATCTTAGGAAATATTAGTTTCTTTAGCGTCAAGTTAAGTTAGTCGTATTTGATCAGATTGTTAGATTTCAGGGTATAAATGTGTACCTCTGACCATTGTAATATTTTGCGACAAGCCACATAATCAAAACTTTACTATTTTTGCATCTACTTTCGGCGACTTCGCCAACCTTTTCTTTTCACTTTCGAGTTGATCAAGGACACCTCACATTCGAGCAACTTGGTCTGCTGGTAAGTATTTTTCGAGTATTCTTTGAGCTTTAGCTTCCGGGCATATCGATGTTGCTTCGTTCAAAGGTATTCACAATTTATCGAGTAATCTCTAGGCTTTAGCTTCCGGGCGTATCATTTGTTGCTTCGTTTAGAGTTATTCACAATTTATCAAATAGATCTAGATTTTGGCTTCGGGCGTATCGCTGTTGTCAAGTTTAGCTTTATTCAAACCTATCGGGCTCAAGATACATTTAGATCGGCTATTTACACTGTTCTTTATATGTGAATTCACATACAGCCGATTTAGATCTATTTCAAGTCTACACGGCACTGTTTAGGTTGCTTTTCGTAGCTTACACATTGCTTCACAAGTGATCTGGCAGTCTTTGCCGATTACAGATCAGAATCGGCAGCCTGTGCCGATTTTACGCGCCTCATGGGAGATATTCGAAAATCCAGCCGATACGCTCCTGAATTTGACGTTTGCATTGTCTTCCTTGTCAATTAACAGGTCAAATTGACTGGCACGCCTTGGTCTCTAGGTGTTACAGTCCGGGCTTGGTCAACGGGATCCCTCGGGCTTTGTGTGTTGATTTTCGGCATCAACACACTTTTGGCACGCTTGGTGGGACAGATCCAAAAAGCTTCAGTCATGCCTGATCGCTCCGACATTGGGCCACACAATGTGGTGGCTACATCAGAGGAAGAATTGACTGAAGAGCAAAAGGCTGAGGTGAATAGGGCTATTGAAGCATATCGACTAGCTTGCCTTGGTTCTTCTGACATCGGCGAGGAACGGAGTAGCTCTTAAGAAATTTGAACTCCCTTCTATTCAAGCACCTACTGAGGAGGAACGTGATGCCAGGATAGCAGACTTGGTGGGTCAATCTGTGGCTCAATCCATGATCAAGCAAGCACCAATTATGGCAAATCGAATACACAACATGGTGGTAGATACATGGAAAAAGGGGCAATTTGCACACAAAGGTCCTGCATACATGAATTCCTCGTCGGCAGGAGCTGAGAATCAAATTAATATGGGGTCGGTTGCTCAGCCGACTTCGAATGTTTCAAATGCTTCAGAGATACCGATTCCAGTACCAGAAACTTCAATGCCTTCTACATTCAGTACTACACCGCCTATGACTACAGAGATTGGGACTCCATCTTTTCCTGTAGGATGGGATCCCAGTACTGGTTTTGGAATACCTCCAAATTTTGGTGTTTCTACAAGTCAAAATTTAGGAGGTACTCAGCAGATTCCATCGGCTCCTCAGCCGATGGGTGTTCAAAAAACTCCATCGGCTTCTCAGCCGATGGGTTTTCAGCAGACTTCATCGGTTTCTCAGCCGGTGAACCCTCAAGGAGCGGCATCTTCTTTGTACACCACTCCAGGATTTACATCTACTGGTGTACCGATTCCTGCTGCTGCGACATCAATTGAGGGTACCTGGTATCTTAAGCCCGGAGTTTCTGTTACTACATTCTCTACTGCAGATGGAAAAATGTGGGTTGTTCATGATGAAGTGAACAAGACGGTGCGACATATATTGCAGCCACAGCCGCAGCTACAACCACCACCACAGCCTCAGTCGCCAAGGCCATCTGCAACCAATCAAATGGTAACATCTTTGTTTCTCCAACACCGCTTCTGAGCTATTCCACCAACTCCAGCACAATTGGCTCAACAAGCAGCGGCACAGTTTCAACCTTTGCCAATTCAACATCAGTTGTTTTTTGGACAACCGATTCCACTACCACAATCGGCAGGGGGAATGTATATGGGAGTTCAGGCACAGGCTCAGGCCCCTGGGCCGAGTCAAGAGGCTCAGATTCAGGATCTGGCAGCCAAAATTACTGAGGTTATGCAGAATCAGTTTGGTCTGAAGCCTAAAAGGCAAACTTATATGTACAAGACTCCATATCCATCACATTACGACCAAATTCCGCACCCTCAGAAATTCAAGATGCCTGATTTCACCAAATTCTCGAGCCAAGATGATACCTCCACGATGGAACATGTCAATAGATTCATTATTCGGTGTGGAGAAGGCGCAAGTTACGATGCTTTGAGGGTTCGCTTGTTCTCTCTGTCTCTGTCTGGATCGGCCTTCTAGTGGTTTACTTCATTGCCAGCCAATTCTATACATCATTGGGCCGATCTGGAAAAACAGTTTCATCAGTTTTTCTATACAAGTATTCATGAGATGAAGCTGACTGACCTCACTAATTTGCGGCAATGGAATGATGAATCGGTGGCTGCATTTATTCAGAGGTTCGTAAATGTAAAGAATCGGTGCTATAGTTTGGTTCTATCTCGATGCACGACTTGCCGATATTGCATTTCAGGGGCTCTTGCCACATCTCAGGGAAAAATATAGATCTCAGGAGTTTGAAAGCATTAGCCAGATTGTACACAGGATGTCAGGAGATAATCGGCCGATTTTTATCCAAAGAAAAATAATTATACTAAAAGGATTAGTATGGCCGATTATTCTGATGATTCTGGGTCTGAAGATGAGAATGAGATCGGCTTGGCAGAGTGGGTAAGGAACAAGAAGCCGATTTCATGTCCTTTCGGCAAGAAGGAACCTGAGAAATTTGGCTTTGATATAGCAAAAGCCGATAAAATATTTGATTTGCTGTTGAAGGAAGGACAAATCATGCTGTTGCCACATCACAGAATCCCATCGGCTGATGAGTTAAAAAAGATGAAATATTGTAAGTGGCATAATGTGGGATCTCATGATACTAACGATTGTAAAGTGTTTCGACGCAGATCCAAACAGCTATTGAGCAGAGGCGAATCAAGTTTGAAGTCCCAAAGCAAGGCCGATGAAGATTGAGCAAAATCCTTTCACTGCTAATATGGTGGATACAAGGGAAAAGAAGAATGCTTTGCAAACCAAGCTCTTGACATCTCAATCTACTAAAGCGTCTGATGCAGTTGATCCAAAGGCTCAGGTATCGGTCCAAGAATTGAAGCAGAAAGGGAAGCAGAGTATCTTTGAAACTTCTAAATCCCTTAAGAAGAAGGTGACATGGGCTGATGAAGTTGAATCTGAGAAAGGCATGTATTTTGAAACTGGAGGATCATCGCGTGCACTACCAAACAAGATCACTTCTCAGCATTTGATCAGCAAATTTCAGAGGGACAATGATAGGCGTCGCCGTGAAGAAGATATGAGGCGCCGAGAGAATTCATTGGAGATGTCCTTTCTTTATTTATTGCTGGGAAGAGGAATTGGCTTTGCCGATGGCCAAAGATTGTCCATAGTGCAATGGTTTGTACAGGAGCAACCGATTCAAAGAAGTTTACCAAGATATGAAGGTCGAAGTGGTGGGCCGATTATAAGGGATCATCATGAAAGGATTCCTGTTCATGATCGGCTAGGTGGTGAAAAGAATTCCGGTGCATGAAAGGTGGAAAGGAAGAAATCTGTTCATGATCGGCTAGGTGGCGATTAAGTGAACAAGATCGATTGGAAGAAATGGCCAACAATCTGGTTCACGATGAACAGCCGTTTCGGCGCGATCCTGAGATGCAGAAAGAGCCGCAAGAAGAAATGCCACGGTGGAGTCCTGGAGGGTTGACTAAATCTCAGAGGAGGTCGTATCCAGAGGCTTATGAGTCAGGAACAGTGGGAGGAAGAACAAAGACGTGCTATGGAGAAAAAGAAAGTCAAATCTCAAGTGTGGCGCGTCAAACCAAGGACCAATGATGATCATGAACCTGGATCATCGGCCGCTCCTGTCAATATGGTGTTCACACTATCCAGAGAATTCATGGCACTTGCGATTCTAAGGAAGGATCGGACATTGAGGAAGCAATGGCTCAATTGAACTCGAACCGCACCGCTACTTTTGAAAAGCCAGAGGAAAAAGATCGTTGGCATCTCAAGGCCTTGTTCATGAAGGGGTATATTGATGAGAAGCCGATGACAAAAATGCTAGTTGACGGAGGAGCAGCAGTCAACATCATGCCATACGCAGTACTGTGCAAGTTGGGAAAAGGAGAAGAAGATTTGACCAAGACTGATATGATGCTGAAGGACTTCGAAGTTGTGGTCACACCAGCTCGGGGGGCACTCTGCATCGACTTGACAATTGGGAGTAAGACTCTACCTACTACATTTTTTGTTATTAATGGTAAAGGCTCCTATAGTGTTTTGTTGGGAAGAGATTGGATACACGCAAACTGCTGCATACCGTCTACGATGCATCAATGCCTTGTTCAGTGGATCGGCGATACTGTAGAAATCATTTCTGCCGATTCTTCGTCTAGCATAGCACTTGCCGATTTGCCAAAAGGAAGCTATGAAAGGACAAGATGCATATCTGGTGAAGCCTGGGAAACAGATTTCTTGAAGGTAGCCGATTATGACATTCAACCGATCCAAGCAGTCGGTTCTATTCAGGTGATTTAAATGGATGAGTTTATTGAAGATGAAGGCAAGCTGGGGCATGGATTTACGGCGGCCGATATTTTAGAAGAAATTGATCTTGGTGATGGAGACAGACCAAGGCCGACGTATATTAGTGCTAATTTAGATCCTGAGTATAAACGTGAGTTAACTAAGTTGTTAAGAGAATATAAAGATTGTTTTGCTTGGGAGTATTATGAAATGCCTGGTCTCGATAGATCCATTGTAGAACATCGGTTGCCTATCAAGCCAGGATATCGGCCGTTTCAGCAAAATCCTCGTCGTTGTGATCCTAAAATTTTACCTGATATAAAGGCTGAGATTACTCGTTTGCTTGAAGTCAAATTTATTAGATAGTGCAAATATGCTGAATGGATTTCCAGTATAGTTCCTGTTTACAAGAAGAACGGAAAATTGAGTCTGCATTGATTTCAGAGATTTGAATAAGGCTACGCCGACGGATGGATATCCTATGCCAATAGCCGATATGTTGGTTGATCTTCTGCAGGACACAAGGTGATCAGTTTTATGGATGGTAATGCTGGTTATAATCTAATATTCATGGCTGAAGAAGATGTTGTTAAAACTGCTTTTAGGTGTCCTGGGCATATCGGCTTATTTGAGTGGGTTGTAATGACTTTTGGTTTGAAAAATGCTGGAGCTACTTATCGGAGAGAGATGAATTATATTTTCCATGAGCTTATCGGTAAGATTGTGGAAATTTATATTGATGATGTTGTGGTGAAGTCTGAAGGATACCAGGAACATTTGGCCGATTTGAGGAAAGCTCTGGAGTGTACAAGAAAGCATGGTTTAAAGATGAACCCGAATAAGTGCTTTTGGTGTATCAGCTGGACAGTTCTTGGGATTTATGGTGCACGAGCAAGGCATTGAAATTAGTCAAAAGACTATTACTGCAATTGATGAGGTGGTGGCTCCAGTGAATAAGACAGAGCTTCAGTCGTTGATCGGCAAGATCAATTTTATTCGGAGATTCATATCAAATCTATCGGGAAAAATTTAGCCGTTCAGTGCGTTGTTGAAGCTTAAGGCCGATCAGAAGTTTATATGGGGAGAAGCACAGCAGAAGGCGTTGGAAATTATCAAACAATATTTGGTGTCGCCTCTAGTGTTAGTTCCTCCTCAGAGGAATAAACCGTTCAAATTATATTTATCGGCTGATGGTCATGCGATCGGATCGGCCCTTATTCAAGAATTTGAAGGAAAGGAGCGAGTGATTTATTATGTCAGCAGAAGGCTCCTGGATACCGAAACGAGGTATTCTCCTATTGAAAGGTTATGTCTTTGCTTATATTTCTCCTGTACCAAGATTAGACATTATTTATTATCGGCTGAATGCATAGTAGTTTGCAAATATGATGTTATCAAATATATGCTTTCTTTGCCGATTATGAATGGCCGAATCGGTAAATGGGTTCTGGCCTTATCTGAATTTGATTTGAGATATGAATTGGCCAAGGCGGTTAAAGGTCAGGTAATGGCCGATTTTGTTACTCAGCATTGTGGGCCAGGAATTAATATTGTGGAGATTATGCCATGGACATTGTTCTTTGATGGTTCATCCTGTGGGATTGGTTCTGGCATCGGCATTGTGTTGATTGCGCCTCGGGGGGCAAGCTTAGAGTTTTCTATACCGATTGAAGAAGCTACTAACAATCAAGCAGAATATCAAGCCGTGCTCAAGGGGATTAAATTGCTGAAAGAAGTGAATGCCGATGCTATTGAAATATTTGGAGATTCTCAATTGGTGGTAAATCAGTTGATTGGGCAATATGAATGTAAAGATGATATATTGAGGGTCTATCATGAAGAATGTCTCCAATTGCTGAAGGGATTTAAATCTGTAAGTATTGAGCATATTCTCAAACATTTTAATGGAGATGCAAATAGGCTTGCTCAAAGTGCTTCAGGTTATCGGCCAATTTTTGCTATTGAATTGGGGGCCGATGACTGGAGAAAGTCAATTGCCGATTATTTGAAGGATCCGTCTCAGAAAGTTGACAGAAAGATTCATTTTCAAGCAACCAAGTACGTGTTGTTGGAAGATGGTCTGTATTATCGGACGATAGTTGGGGTCTTGCTGAAATGTCTTGGTAAAGAAGAATCCAAAGTATTGATGGAGGAAATTCATGAAGGTGTTTGTGGTGCTCATCAATCGGCATACAAAATGAAGTGGATGATTAGAAGGAATGGTTATTTCTGGCAAACCATATTGGAGGATTGTTTCAAATATTATAAAGGTTGTCAAGATTGCCAGAAATTTGGGAATGTTCAGAGAGTTCTGCATCGACTATGAATCCTATTATCAAGCCATGGCCGTTCAGAGGTTGGGGAATTGATTTGATCGACCAAATCTATCCATTGTCAAGTAAGAATCACAAATTCATATTAGTGGCTACCGATTATTTCACTAAGTGGGTGGAAGCTATTCCTTTGAAGAATGTGACGTCCAAGGATATGATCGAGTTTGTGAAGGAGCATATTATTTATCGATTCGGTATTCCTCAAACTATTACTACCGATCAGGGGACCATGTTCACATCAGGAGAATTTGAAACGTTTGCTACTAGTATGGGTATTAAATTGTTAAATTCTTCCCCATATTATGCTCAAGCTAATGGTCAGGCTGAGGCTTCTAATAAAGGAGTGATTAAGCTGATCAAGAGGAAAATTGAAGAACAGCCGAGACGGTGGCATACTACTCTCCAAGAAGCATTATGGACATATCGGATGACTTGTCATGGTGCCACTAAAGTATCCCCATATTAGTTGGTTTATGGGCATGAAGCCATTCTTCCTTGGGAGTTGAAATCAGGTTCTAGACGGGTTACTTTTCAAGATCAATTGACAGCCGATGAATATGCTATGCTATGAAAGATGGATTAGAAGACATGGCTGGTCATCGGCTAAAGGCATTGATTAGTGTTGAAGCAAACAAAGCCAGAGTAGCTCATTGGTATGACAAGAAAGTTAAAATAAAAGAGTTCATCCAGGGAGAGTTGGTGTGGAAACTTATTTTGCCGATAGGAACTAAAGATTCTAAATTCGGTAAGTGGTCGCCTACGTGGGAAGGACCATATCGAATAAACAGATGTGTTCCAGGCAATGCGTATATCTTGGAGACATTGGAAGGTGAAGAGTTTCCCAGGGCACTTAACGGGAAATATTTGAAGAAATACTATCCCAGTATATGGGTTGATGCTTAGCCGATGGGTTCTACATCGGTTGGATCAATAGCCGGTTTTGTGAGAAATTGGCTGAGATAGCCGATACATTGGTATCGCCTTTAGAACAAAAAATTGAGAAAGGGGATACATTTTATAGCCGATTTTTATAGATCGGCTGATACATGGCCGATACGATATGTATCGCCCTTAGGGCAAAAAATATCACAAATCATTATGGTTTTCTTATATGAAAAGAACATGCAGGGAGATGTTTGAAAATACAAAGATCTGATACGATGCTGATTTAAATATTTAGCCGATTTGATAGATCAGGTTACCCATGTAGGCTAGTTCTTGGTGATACAGAAGAAAGCGAAAATAAAATTACAGAGAATCCAAATAAGCCTGGATTGTTTTGATCGCGCGCAGGCGACTTTCATGATTTTCGTGATCAGATATTATTGCTTGCCTAGTGTTGAGGGCATTGATGGTTCCTCCTCTGATGGAGTTGAGGTTCGCTATCTCTTTGGTGACCGCTTCTAGTTCTTCTGCAAGGGAAGCCTGTTTGGCTAACAGGGTGTGGAGCCGGTTGTCGTCTACGGAGAGGACCAGTTGGAGGCCTTGCATCTCGTGACGAACTTGTTGGATGCCGCCTGAGGGGAGACTGTTGGATTGGATGGCTTGAGTTACTTGAATCATACCATCGGGAAACTCTTCCCTAACGGCATTGGTGTGAGCACGGAGAAGATCTTGTTCCTCCTTGAGAGAAGGTTTCCAGCTTGCAGAGATTGGATGATTTCTTCGAGTTGCTGAGAAAGAAAGAGATTTAGTTTAAGGAGAATCATCAACAGAATGAAAGAGATATCTTTTACCTGCTGGAGGGAGGCCATTTTTCTCCTTGATGCTTTGAAGATTCGTTTATGGTGTAGGGAGAACTCGGTTGAGCAAGGTATATTTATAGCCCAGAAGAAATGTAAAAACGATGGTAAATGTGAAACGTTGGCTAAGCATTTAAGGTTGCTGCAATTCGGTTGTGATCTGATGTCGATGGGGCGGTCAAAGAGGTTAAAAGCTGGAAATAAATGAATGTTGCCAAAGGTCAAATCTACAGATGCTTGAAGTCAGTGTTTGCAGACTATTTACTCTGGACTGATATTTCTACTGGTACAGGTATGTTGAAAATACTTTATTTCTTACTGCAAATACTTGGGAATTTTATTTTGTAAAAGAAAAATAGCTTAGCTCCTCAAATAATTTGAATTTCCTAACCAGAGCTATATATCTTTGCAAGATTTTCTATATATGCTGCTTATTTTGTATTGAGCTTTGTCAAATTGTTTGTGACCCTTATGAGATCCATTTCATGCTTTTAAGATCAAGATCACGTACACTCCATATATATTTATGCCGATTTCTACACTGGGGATCGTGCAAAACATGTCTTTTCGCTTACACAGAAAATATTCCAGTCTTTGAATGTGACTCTTTATATTCACTATGCAAAAGGACATGGGCTAAGTAAAAGAAAGAAAAATTCAAAGAAATTTGTGCTCAAGAAGCATGAAAGAAAAAGAAGAGATAGCCCTAATCCAAAAGCAAAGATAAAAAGGAGAGTCGCACAAAGAAACCGGAATTCCGACCAAAAATACCACACACGTGCACGTCTTGATCTGATTGTATGATCTGTTTTCTCTATTGGATCCGGTTTTTGACTTAGCAAAATATATGAAATAAGTATGCTTTATTTTTATCCTACCTGTAGCTCCACAAAGGCCTTTTTAGATATAGGGTGAGGAGAGATGATTAGTGTTTTGGTAAGGAACCACATACATATTGAGTGATTTGAGAGTTTGTTTGAGGAGCAAAGTTGTTTTGATTCGAAAAAATCCTTGAGAAAACCCAAGTTATTCAGCAGGAAGGAATAAAGTTATTTTTGACTAACTTATATCGGCTGAGAATTGTTCTGGTAGATGAGTTTGGAGAAGTATCGGCTGAGAAGGAGGAGCATTGATTATCAAATTTCAAAGCATGATACAGTCTTCATACTTTGAAACTGGGGGGCATGTGTTGACACCATTTTTCAACATGTGTCAAAGGCCGGTGTCAATAGGAAGAAATGATGATTTTTTGCAGAAAAAAGGGAAAATCGGTTTGATGATGATATTGCCGATTCTGAAGTTTACCGATTCTGAGTCTTGCCGATGATGAAGCTGCATTGCCGATCTCTTCCTATGAGAGTGCTGGAGACTGCCGACATACAGATTATGTCGGTGGACAGAGTTGATGACGTCAGGCCCAAGCTGCGCTAGAAAGGAAATCTGGGAGAGTCCAGATCGGTCAGAGTCCGACTCGTGTTGGAGTCGTTGTATTTTAGGAAATATTAGTTTCTTTAGCGTCAAGTTAAGTTAGTCGTATTTGATCAGGATTGTTAGTTTTCAGGGTATAAATGTGTACCTCTGACCATTGTAATATTTTGCGACAAGCCACATAATCAAAACCTTTACTATTTTTGCATCTACTTTCGGCGACTTCGCCAACCTTTTCTTTTCGCTTTCGAGTTGATCAAGGACGCCTCACATTCGAGCGACTTGGTCTGCTGGTAAGTATTTTTCGAGTATTCTTTGAGCTTTAGCTTCCGGGCGTATTACTGTTGCTTCGTTCAAAGGTATTCACAATTTATCGAGTAATCTCTAGGCTTTAGCTTCCGGGCGTATCGCTGTTGCTTCGTTTATAGTTATTCACAAGTTATCGAATAGATCTAGATTTTGGCTGCTGGGCGTATCGCTGTTGTCAAGTTTAGCTTTATTCAAACCTATCAGGCTCGAGATACATTTAGATCGGCTATTTACACTATTCTTTATACGCGAATTCACATACAACCGATTTAGATCTATTTCGAGTCTACACGGCACTGTTTAAGTTGCTTTTCGTAGCTTACACATTGCTCCACACGTGATCTGGCAGTCTTTGCCGATTACAGATCAGAATCGGCAGCCTGTGTCGATTTTACGTGCCTCGTGGGAGATATTCGGAAATCCAGCCGATACGCTCATGAATTTGACGTTTGCATTGTCTTCCTTGTCAATTAATAGGTCAAATTGACTGGCACGCCTTGGTCTCTAGGTGTTACAGTCCGGGCTTGGTCAACGGGATCCCTCAGGCTTTGTGTGTTGATTTTCGGCATCAACAACCATATTGGTAGGAAAGGGATTCTGATCAATCTTCATTGGCTTTGCAGGAACTTCGAACTTGATTCACCCTTGCTCAATGGCTATCTGAATTTGCTGTCGAAATACTTTGCAGTCATTAGTATCATGAGATCCCACATTATGCCATTTGCAGTATTTCATCTTCTTCAACTCATCTGCCAACGGGATCCTGTGATGTGGCAACAGCTTGATCTGACCTTCTTTCAGCAGTAAGTCAAATATCCTATCAGCTTTAGTTATATCAAACCCGAATCTCTCAGGTTCCTTCTTGCCGAAAGGACATGAGATCGGCTTCTTGCTCTTAACCGACTCTGCCAAGCCGATCTCATTCTCATCTTCAGAATCAGAATCATTAGAATAATCGGCCATGTTGATCTTTTTAGTGTAATTATTCTTCTTTGGTTCAAACGAACGATTATCCCCTGACATCCTGGGTACGATTTGGCTGATGCTCTCAAACTCTTGAGATCCATACTTCTCCCTGAGGTGCGGCAGGAGTCCCTAGAACGTAATATCGGCAAGCTGTGAATCAGATAAGACTAGACTATAGCACCGATTCTTAATATCTCTGAATCTTTGAATAAATGCAGCCACTGATTCATCATTTCTCTACCGCAAATTAGTGAGGTCAGTAAGCTTCATCTCATGGATGCCTGTATAAAAGAACTGATGAAATTGCTTCTCCAGATCGGCCCAATGATGAATAGAATTGGCTGGCAATGAAGTAAACCATTGGAAGGCCGATCCAGATAGAGATAGAGAAAACAGGCGAACTCTCAAAGCATCAGAACTTGCAGCTTCTCCACACTGAATAATGAACCTATTAACATGTTCCACTGTGTAAGTGTCATCTTGGCCTGAAAACTTGGTGAAATCAGGCATCTTGAAACATTGAGGGTATGGAATCTGGTCATAATGCGATGGATATGGAGTTTTGTACATATAAGTCTGCCTCTTCGGCTTCAGACCAAATTGATTTTGCATAACCACAGTAATTTTAGCCGCTAGATCTTGAATTTGAGCCTCTTGACTCGGCCTAGGGGCCTGAGCCTGTGCTTGAACTCCCATATGAATTCCTCCTGCTGATTGTGGCTGTGGAATCGGCTGTTCAGAAGACATTGGCTTTGGAATCGGTGGAGGTTGAAACTGTGCCGCTGCTTGTTGAGCCAACTGTGATGGAGTTGGTGGAATAGCCTGCAGCGGTGTTGGAGAAACAGGTGATATTATCATCTGATTAGTTGCAGATGGCCTTACATTGCGGCTGTGGTGGTGGTTGTAGCTGCGGTTGTGGTTGCAATATCTGTCGCACAGATCCGTTCACCTCATCATGAACAACCCACAATAGCCCATCTGCAGTATAGAACGAAGCAACAGAGACTCTAGGCTGAAGATACCAGCTACCCTGAATCGCTGTTGCGTTAGCAGGAATTAGTACACCAGTAGATGTAAATCCTGGAGTGGTGTACAAAGAAGATGCTGCTCCTTGAGGAATCATTGGCTGAGAAGCCGATGAAGCCTGATACCCCATTGGCTGAGAAGCCGATGGAGGCTGTTGAAAACCTCCTGAGTTCTGACTTGTAGAAGCATTGAAATTGGAGGCATTCCATAACCAGTGCTGGGATCCCATCCTGTAGGAAAAGATGGAGCCCCAGTCACTGTAGTCGCAGGCAGTGTAGTGCTGAATGTAGGAGTTGCAGATGTAGAAGCTGATGAAGTCATAGGCGCCAAAACTGGCACTTCTGAAGTAGCTGAAACATTCGAAGTCGGCTGGGCAGCCGACCCCGTACCAATATGCATAGAAGTCACTGCTGACGAGAAATTTGAATACACATGACCTCTGTGTGTAAGTTGCCCCTTTTGCCATGCATCCACCACCTTGTTGTGTATCTGATTTGGCATCACTGGTGCTTGTTTGATCATGGATTGAGCCACAGATTGACTGACCAACTCTGCTATCCTGGCATCATGTTCCTCTTCAGTAGGTGCTCGAACAGGAGGAAGATCAAATTTCTTGGGAGTTGACCCGGTCCTGCTGACACTGAAAGAATCAAGGCAAGCTAGCCGAAATGCTTCAATAGCTCTATTCACCTCAGCTCTTTGTTCCTCAGTCAATTCTTCTTCTGATGTAGGCACCACGTTGTGTGAGCCAATATCGGAGTGATCAGGCATGACTGAAGCTTTTAGATCTGTCCCACCAGGCGTGCCAAAAGTGTGTTGATGCCGAAAACCAACACACAAGCCCAAGAGAACCCATTGACCAAGCCCGGACTGTAACCCCTCAAAACCAAGGCGTGCCTGTCAATTTGACCTGTTAATTGACAAGGAAGACAATGCAAACATCAAATTCGGGAGTGTATCGGCTGGATTTTCCAATATCTCCCACGAGGCGTATAAATCGGCACAGGCTACCGATTCTGATATGTAATCGACAAAGACTACCAGATCACGTGTAAAGTAGTGTGTAAGCTATAAAGGTAACCTAAGCAGTGCCGTGTAAACTCGAAACAGATCTAAATTGGTTGTATGTAGATTCATATATAAAAAACAGGATAAATAGCCAATCTAGTGTATCTCGAGCCTGATAGATATGAATAAAGCTAGATCTGACAACAGCGATACGCCCGGAAGCCAAAAATCTAGATCTACTCGATAAATTGTGAATAACTTTGAACGAAGCAACAACGATACGCCCGAAAGCTAAAGCTCAAAGATTACTCGATAAAAGACTTACCAGCAAACCAAGTCGCTCGAATGTGAGACCTCCTTGATCAACTCGAAAGCGAAAAGAAAAACTTGGCGAAGTCACCGAAAGTAGATGCAAAAAGAGTAAAGGTTTTTTGTATTGTGGCGTGTGCAAAAAAAATACAATCGACAGAGGTACATATATATACCCTGAAAACTAACACTCCTGATCGACTACGACTAGCAATCTTGACGCTAAAGAAACCAATTATTTCCTAAGATACATCGACTCTAACATGAGTCGGACTACAACTGATCTGGACTCTCCCAGATTTCTTTTTCCAACATAACTTGGGCCTGACGTCATCAACTCTGTTCACCGACATAGAAATCAGTACATCGATAACCTCTTCAGGAAGAAATCGGCAACTCTGCATCTCCCAGCTTCAAAAATCGGCAAGACTTAGAATCAGCAAGACTCAGAATTGGCGATACTATCACCAAGCCGATACCCCTTTTTCCTGCAAAAATCATCACTCCTTCTTATTGACGTCGGCCCTTGACACATGTTGAAAAACGGTGTCAACACATGCCCCCCAGTTTCAAAGTATGAAGACTATCATGCTTTGAAATTTGACAAATCAATGCTCCACTCCTCTCAGCCGATACCTTTTTTTAAAATCTCCCGTATCAGCAGAAACACCTATTCAGAGTAATATATCCTTTTTTACCCCACAATTCTCTCCCATCATGATTACTTCCTTGAACCGTCATTTCCTTGATTCGTGTTCACACGATTCCCACGATCTCAGGCGGCCGCTGCAATTTTACTGCTATACCCTCACGCTGCCAAACCTATAAATCGTCTTCTTCCTTCCGCTCTCTCTCCATCCACCTCAAACAAATGAAGAGGGATTCAAGAGTAATCTGGCCTTTACCGGTTTTGAGGTAATTTTGTCATATTTACTGTTGGGCTGATTATTAATTCTACTTTATCGTTTAAAGTTATTTGTGAATGCAATTGAGATGTTTTGTATTTCTTCATGCTCAATTTGAGAAGTATTGCAAAGACCAATTGATATTATAGCAATTTGGTCGCTTTTATGCATTCACAATGGTTTGCATGTGTAAGGACAACCGGATAAGAGATCTAAATTACCGCACAGGCTTCAGTGTCCCGCTTTTCTATGAATTCAGCAATTTATGGAATCTAACAAGGGAGGTGCAACTGCAACAGGACCATGAGGACACCCTAGCATGGAAACTCACACAGAATGGCCAGTACTCGGCCTCCTCGGCATACAGCAGCATAATTAGTGGGATGTATCAAGGAACCTCAGTTGGCCACTATATGGCGCACATGGCTGCCCCCAAACTGCAAATTCTTCGCTTGGCTCATCCTACAGAACAGGGTGTGGTCGTCAGATAGACTGGCACGTCGTGGTTGGGACCCAGCCCCACATGCCCTTTATGCAGATGCTCCATGGAAACAGCCCACCACCTGTCGGCGGAGTGCCGCTTTACAAAACGGATCTGGACACAAGTCGCCACCTGGATTGCGCACCCAACCATCGCTCCAGAGAGCTGGCCCCATAGCACCTCGCCGCTACAATGGTGGTCAAACATCACAACGTCAACAGGAATCCCGCCCAAAGCTGCACGAAGTCTAACTCTGCTCATCATGTGGGAAATTTGGAATGAAAGAAACGCACGGGTTTTTAGGCATCACGGGACACCGGTGCCAACCGTCATAGCCAACATAAAGAATGTAGCCGGCCTGTGGTCAACTGCTGGGGCCAAAAGTCTAGCGAACCTTATAGCAAGAATGTAAATACAAACACTTGTACTTATTGCCGGTGAACCGGCTGTAAACCTCTTCTTTATCAATGAAACTGGCACTGTCTCGTGCCGTTCGTTCAAAAAAAAAAAGTAAATTTTGACTGTGTGAAGCTGCTAGCGTCCCTTCTTGACGTCTAGTACTCTAGTCCCAAAGCTTGCACCGTAAAAACACGTCGCACCATTCTGAGATTATTGTTTCTGACCAAGCTGAGCACCCGGCAAGTAGTTGACCATATATACCTTTTGAGTTCTTGGCCATCTCATTAGAGAAGTGGTAGTACGTGCTTACCAGATCGAAGGATGTGATATATTATGTTGTCGAGATGTTGTGACAACACGTCAGTCGGTTGGCAGTGATGGTGCTTATCTTTATCTCTTACTACATAACATTTTTTATTTATCTTCCTTCCTGTACGCGTCTGATTTTTATTCAAAAAAGAAGAAGAGGACACAGGCTATTGATGGAAAGTATGTTGCTTTCCTAGCAGAACTTCTAGCTCAGGAGCTCTAAAAAGATAGGGATGAGATGAAGAAAAATATAGAGTCGCATGTCTCCATTAACCTTAATCATCAACGGTGTATATATATGGAAATATGGGGATTCTCTTTTCTTTTCTGTACTAATATAAGAGATAGATTTTTTTTGTGAGATCGATACTGTATAAAAGATAGGTTTATTGTTAGTCGTATTGTATATTAACACTTTGAGCTATTAATAGAAGATACGTAGATAGATTTATTATTTCTTGTATCCAATATGGACTCTTTGGCTTATTACCGACCATTATATCTTCATAAAATCCGACGGTCCAAATCCTTCTCTTTATTCGGATTAACTTGGGAATTTCTTGACCCTCTCGACGAACGTGGTGGCTTAATATAATAGATAGATGGTTAAAATTAAAAAAAAATGTCATGTGACATGAGTTAAACCTAAGGATCCAAACACCATACATGATGACATATGACTTGATTAGTGTCAATATTTTGATTGTAATCAAAGCTAAAGTTGCGGCTCTCATCGATTGCCCAATCAGGAAAAGCGTCTGGCCGTCGTCACTCGTGAGTGTCATGGAACCTTTGAAGCCAGCATCCTAAAAGGTAGCTGCTCGCCAATCGAGTCAATCAGCTATCGTTCATGTGCTCGACGGGCTCCGACGGTGTGATCCGCGTGCCTCTGTGATCTGGCAATGAAATTGGCAAGCTCCCCGTGCAATTAACGACACCCTTGCCATGGAAGCTTTGGCTTTGCTCGACGCTTTCTGGGCAACAACATCGTGGTAGCTTGATCCTTTCCGGATTCAGACAAGGAACGGACGCGCAGCCTGATTGGGACGCGACGACACCTCTCTCAGCCTGCGCATCGCGTCGGCCGTCACCGCATCGCTTGCTCTCGGCAGCCGTTCGCGGTTCTTGTGAAGCAGTCCGTCGATGATCGGGCATGAGATTGTTAAACTTCTCTTTTCGCTGTTAAACTCGAGTCTCATCTAAGATCACGGCTGTTAAACTTCACTCTTCTCTGCTGATGCTAGGTTTATTGTGATCCTTGAGGATTCTGATAGACTTGCACATTGTAATTGCCTATACGACACCACTATGATATTCCAATATGATGTGAGCCAGGTCAGTAACGTCACCGATCGACGTCGATGTGAAAGAAAATGTCCAAGTCGATCGTACATTGGCCAGATGCAGGTCGATACGTCATCAAGCTAGTGACATGTCGCGACAGAGCCACGATGGGAGATACGCGGTGATTGGGAGGACAATACATGTCATGTCGCGCTGGTGCTTCGCGAGGCTGCGCGACACGTGTATAAGCAGACAAGCAAGACGAGGTACAGTACACTGTCATTGAGAAAACGCCAGCACTATAATCGTTTCCGGCGCGTGAAAACGACGCCGACGGGAAATGCTGCCGCTCCCTCAGTGCGGTGGTGCTAAACTTTCCGTCAGTAAGACCAAGGACAAGCACACGGATGACAAGACATATGAACCCTCGCGAAAACTGAAGATCTCATCAAAGCTTCAGGCGATCAGGGACACACAATCGGAGGCACGTTTTGGTCATTTGGCGGGTTCATGTACCCAAATATTTAGCGTCAAAGCCCATCCTTGCCGAAACTAGAGAGCTGGTGAGGGCTGAAGCAAAGCAACGGCAGAATATCTGAGGGAAATCCGCTGGAACGCGTCCTCAGCTCGACTCGTCGGTGCAACGCTAACGGTAGAGCTGCAGCAGCCGGTCGGCCTCCCTTACGCCGATCAGGTACGCGGCGTGTGTCGTCGAGTAGTGCGTCCGGTGCGTCGCCTCGCCAGCGAACAGGACGCGCAGCGGCGGCGCCGCCGGGCCCGCGTGGCAGCGGCTCGGCCATCCGGTCGAGGTCCTCGCCGCTGGACCCGACGGCCACGTAGCTGTAGGACCCCATGAAGAGCGGGTCCGTGGCCCACCCGCTCCTCCTGATCCGCTTCACCCGCCACCGCGGTGGGCCTGGGAGGAAGGCGTCCAGCGTGGCGTGGACCCCGCGGACGACCTCGTCGTCGGTGGTGCGCCGCCTCCCGCCCGGCGAACCACGCTGAAGCCCGCGTGGACGGGGCAGATGGACTCGGTGCCCCGCATCCACCACGGGATCTTGCTGGGCACGCCGGAACGCCATGTGAAGGAACGGGAAGGACTCCTCCGGTGGCTGCTGGCCGTCGCCGGCAGGCTCCACCTCCATGAACAGCTTGTTCACGGCGGGTCGAAGGCGATGGCGGCGTCCTTGTTGCCGATGATGCTGGCCTTGAGGACCCCCAGCGAGACCGTCAGGATCACGTGGTCGGCGGCGATCGCCGGAGCGCCGCCCGCGAACTCTAGGCGCACGGGACCGGCGCCGCCCCAGTTGAGGCGGCGGAGCCGGAGGCCGAAACGGACGCTGCCTGGCGGGAGGGCGGCGACGAGGTGGTCGACGACGCGGGAGGAAGTCGGCGGCGAGGTCGAGGTCGCCCAGGTCGTCGGCCGAGGTGTCCGTCCGCTCCCGGTTGATGTGCATACCAAGCAGCGCCTCCTCGACCTCTTCCACCTCCTTATTATTGCTTGCTGCCTCCGGACGCGCCGCCGCCTGGTACTCCTCGACGCCCCTCATGGCCCTGTATAGCTAGCTCCTCGACGGGCCGGGCCACATGGTCCGCGTCGACGACCTTGCCGCCCTCGGCGTCCATGCGCTCGTACGGGAGTAGGTTGTTGGCGTAGCAATCGAGTCGCGCGCGAGCGCGCACACGGGAGCTCCCGTCGACGCCCTGGACCCTCGCGGGGGCCGGCGAACTCGGAGGTGAGCACCCGCCACGCCCGCGCCCACGATCACGACCCGAGGCTTCTTCGCCACCATCCTCGCTCGCTAGCAGTTTGTTCTCGCCTGCTGGGAGAGCGCGGGTGTACAGGACCGGCAGGCAAAGCCGCACGAGGCGTTATAAAACGGGCCAACGGGGAGCCGCCGAGCGGATCGGAGCGAGCTCGGGATTGTGCGCACCACATGACACGACACGGGGGTACACGAACAACACGCTTGGTAGCAGCCAGATCGTGGGCCTCGTGGTGCCATGGCCTGGGGCCGGACAGGACCGCGGGGTTGGGAGCACTCCATCTGCCACTTTTCGTTCCTGTGCGCGGTCCCGGTCCTGGTCGCGGGGTTTTCGGGTCGTGTGGTACCGATGCCATGTCATCCGATCCTGTGCGCGATGTCTTCGTGCCGTTCTGCTTCGATGATGCCGTGCGTGGTTGCTGCGCGGTGATGCTGATGGTATCTGAATGAGCCGTGCAGTGCACTGTTGAGATTTGAATCTTTGTCGTCATGTCGGTGATGAGAAGAGATTTCGGTGCGTTGCCACCTCGGCGTTGATGTTTCGACAAGGAACGCATAAGAGGGCTGGGGTTTGCTGCCGTACATGCTGCCCATCGACGTGCTAGGGAAGTAAATTGAGATCTACGGCGGCGTGCACGTTAAATGCAGACGGGCCGAGCAGTTGATGCTTTCATGATCCAAGCTAGGGCCCATGGATTATATTATATCGACAGCAACCCAAGATTCAAATCATCACGATCGCTTGATCGTCAAGATGCCCATACCCACATTTTGTATTACTACTTTGGGTCAAGCCCGTGCTTGAATGCCCAATGACTTTTAAAGGTAAAATGATCGACTTTCCATCCGGTGCAAAACCTTTCCATGCACGCAAGGCAGGCTCAGGCTCAGGCTCGGGCTCGGCTCGGCCTCGGCCCGGCGATCTGAAGGCGTCTTGTGGCGTGTGTGGCACGCCAATCTCCTCTTTCCGGCTTCACAATAGGTTTACACATAATACACCAGATAAGTCGGTTAAGATACTCTCAACTACCAATATGGTATTAACCATATTATGTATCATATTAAAGGGTAGACTTTTAATCTTTTATTGAATAAAATAAATGGGCCTAGCCCATATATTCTAACAGTAATAAATATAAACATGTTCGAAGATCATATTAAGATCCTGGTAGCAGCTAAATAGAACGTTAATTAATCAATTAATTACTTGGAAACTGGCTTATCTCACCTGTCTGTGGTCCGATTCAGGCAAAACTTTTTTCTTGGCTTGCCTAGGCCTAGAACAATAGCGCAAAAGGCAAATTTCAGAAAATGGTGCTCAGAGAATTTTAGGAAAAATACATAACAAGTGGATCGCCCAGGACACCAAAAATCATGGGTAATGCCACATAAAAACAAGCATATCTCACATGTCCGGGATCTGATTCGGACATATTTTTTTCTTAGCTTGCCTAGGCCTAGGACGACATCATGAAAGGCAAATTTCAAAAAATGGGTGCTCAGAGAATTCTATAATAAAACATAACAAGTGAATCACCCATGACGTAAAAAACCGTGGGTAATATTACACGAAAACTGGCATATCTCACCCGTCTGGGGTCTGATTCGGATGAAAAAAATTTCTTACCTTGCCTAGGCATAGGACAACACCATGAATGCACAATTCAAAGAATGGTGCTCATAGAATTTTAGAAAATAAAAACAAACAAGTTAATCACCGGGACGCCAAAAACTATGGATAATAGCACACAAAAACTGGTATATCTCACCCGTCTGGGGTCGGATTCGGACGAAAGTTTTTTCTTAGCTTGCCTAGGTATAGGAAAACACTATGAAATGCAGGATTCAAAAAATGGGTGCTCATAGAATTTTAATAAAAAACAAAACAAGTGAATCACCCAGGATGCTAAAAACAATGGATAATGGCACACGAAAACTGAAATATGTCACCCTTCCGGTGTCTGATTCGGACAAAAAAAAATTTCTTAGATTGCCTAGGCCTACGACAAGACCACGAAAGGAAAATTAAAAAAGGGGGTGCTCATAGAATTTTAGGAAAAATATATAACATTAAAATCGTCTAAGACGGCAAAATTCTGGTAACTGACATATCTCACCCGTCCGGGTTCCGATTTGGACGATTTTTTCTCTTAGCTTGCATATGCATAGGACCACACCATGAAATAAAAAATTCAAAAAATGGATGCTCAGTTAATATTAGAAAAAAAACATAACAAGGGAATCACCCAGGACACCAAAAACCATGGGTAATAGCACCCGAAAACTGACATATCTCACCCATCCTGGGTACGATTCTTACAAAATTCTTTTCTTGGATTGTCTAGGACTAGGACAACCCTATAAAATGTGTGTTCAGAGAATTTTATAAAAAAAATACATAACTAGGGAATCGCCCCGTATGCCAAAAACCGCCCGGCCCCAAGGACAAACTATCACAACCCATTCTCTCATATTCTGTTTGTGCTCATGTGCAGGCGGAGGGGAGAGTCGCGAGGGTGAAAGAAAATAGAAAAGGAACCGATATGTGTGTAATCAGTGGCATTGCGGGTAAATAAGTGGAAAGTGAGATCTCGCAGTATTCACAGCAGCCTTAAAAAAAAGTTGCCCCTTTGGTTGGTATTTTGACCTTTTTAGAAAGCTACAGCTAAAAAGGCAGAACCAAACAAACCCATAGACGACGCATCAAGCAAACCAGATAGGCAATCCAGCACAGATTTCTAAGGATTGTAGTTATTAGGATCCAATCAAGCTTATCTTTATGATTCCACAGTGATGATTTTACGGTTTCACACAAATAGTTGCTTGTTGTTTTTAAACTATATAAATATTGGCCATGGATCTCATTTTATCCACAAAATTGTGGGTATCCTGTTTGTAAATTACTATATGTCATATTATGGACATCAGAGATAGAAAATAAATAAAAAGCAAGTCACGTCAATTAGTGTGATTTTGTCTTTATTTAATGCACGCTTTGTGCGACGCTGATGGCATGCAATGAATGAATTTTCATTCTTGCGTGAAGCCGGTCTTGCATACATGCACATTAAATATGGCTCCTTTGCATGTGTCACTACGGGAGAACCAACACACGGCGAAGGCAGGAAAACACACGGCGAACTCTTCGCCGTGAGCGGCACACGGCGAAGCCGCGATGGCGACTAGACCTGACGGCGAAGCCATGTTCGCCGTGTGCAAAACGTCGGGCACACGGCGAAATAAAGTGGCTGATGGATGGGAGCCGGCCGCCGTCAGCCTGACGGGTTCTTCGCCGTGTGCCAGCCTGGAGGCACACGGCGAACACCGCCACTTCGCCGTGTAAACACCGCCACTTCGCCGTGTGCTGTCGTGTGACACACGGTGAAGGATGGTCACTTCGCCGTGTGCTATATGCGCGACACACGGCGAAGGATGGTCACTTCGCCGTGTGCTGCCATATGGCACATAGCGAAGTGACCATTCGCCCCGTTGGAATGGTCACTTCGTCGTGTGCCTCCCTTTTGGCACACGGCGAAGTGACCATTATTTTTCTGATTTTTTTTGTTTTTTGGTTTAAATGCCCCCCACTCAAATAAAAAATCACAGATAGACATATACGACAGCAAGCATTTCAGGCATAGATAGAGTTCACAACCATAATTAAAACCATAATTCAATGTTACAAATTCGTTCGAGTTCACAAATCACAACACGTCATCACTCAGCCGGGTCGGACGGTGGCTGGTCGAAGGGTGGCGGTGCGTAGGGGTTAGTTGGGAACAACTGCACTGCAGGGAACGTCGGTGACATACCGGCGGGCGACAAGTTTGGTGCATTCGATCCCGCCGAAGGATTCTGTAGAAAGTTAAATTATCATGAGATCTCAAAGTGATTATAACTTTCTCTGCATCTCTGTTACTCGAACTGAATCAAGAAGGTTATGAAGTAGCTCACCTGAGAAGTGTGCGGAGACCCGTGTAACTGCGGTAGCGGTGGTAAGGGTGTTCCTGCAATAGCAAACTGAGTAGAGATGGATCGAAGGTAATCCATCACCTGGGCGTGCTCGGCCTCGCGTATCCTTCTCTCTTCCCCCATCGCCGCCTCATGTGCAGCCGCTTGAGCCGCCAGTTGGGCCTAAAATTTTAAATTTCAACCGTTACAGAGCAAAGCAAATATACAAAGAAGATGAATTAATGAGTAATAAAGAAGAAATAACTTGAAGTGCCTCCACATACATCTGTGTCACGCTTTGACGTGGGCTTATGGTGAGGCGTTGGGCTGGTCCCTTGCTCGAATCTGGGGAGTGTGAGGGTATTGGCCTCATCGGCAGTCTGCCGTCACCAATGAGGAACCGGCCATGCTTCTTGCCTCCTCCCACACTGATGATGACATTGCCATCACGAGGTACAGCGGTGGGATCCCACTGTTCCCCATAAACTTGCTTTCCCGTCTCGGTGTATGCCATCATGCGGTTGTAAGCTGTGGGATTGATGTACGCTGATGGCCCGTCTTCTGGGTTGTAGGTGACCTCAGAAGCCTTGCCCTTGTGAGCCATAGCCAATCCCACAAACTCCGCGCACTCAGCTCCTCCATGTGACTACTGTTGTGAAGAAACAATAAGTGAATTAGAAATTATGCAGAGTTAAGTGTTGCAAGAATAAAGAAATTATTTAGCATACCCATCTAGCCCTGTAGTCCTCGTTGGTAAGGCTCCCTTGATGGTGTGCAGGACACAGCATTAGCATTCGCCATTCACATCCCTTGTCATGCAACTCCTGCCACTCGAGGCGTGAACCACTTGTCAACTATTCTTTCCCGGCCTACGGTATCATTGCGGCACCAGGCGCCCGGCACCTACAGCGATGATATGGTGACATGTAAGAGTGAAATTAAGCGATCTACTAAATCTGAGCGAATTCAATTTTACCTGCATGTATTGTGCCATAGTTAGCTTGTACTTTCTTGCATCTGCCTTTTGATGGTTTTGAAGAGGAAGCTGGCGCTGTAGTTTATGGCCTTGTGAACCTGTGCCTCGTAGTGCATGTCCTTCACTAGCTTCTTGCATCACTTTTGAATCACGTCCGAAGCGTCCCCATCGTAACCCGGCTCACAAGTGAAGAAATTCTGCATTCAAACATGACACATTCAATCATTATTACGAAAACGTTTAATAAATCCGGTGAATTGAGCAGTGTACTCCGAGGAAAACTTACCCACAGCTCCATCTCCACCCGATGCGCCTTGTTGTTGAAGGTCCTGCCAAGTGGGTCCAAAATCTGAAGTTCCTCCAAAATATATGTGCATATGTGAAAATGACCAATACTTGGGCGGGGTTAGGACGGTTAGTGATATAGACATTGCATTTACGCCAATAATGAGGATAAACATGGGATAAAAGGGGTAGCTAAGGGCGTCAACATTCCCCCATGCTTAAACCTTGCTCGTCCTCGAGCAAGTCCAAAACTTTGCTTATAAAGAAATCAGCGTTGCCCTTGATGTCCTCCACACTTAGTCATACATAATAAAACATATTGCTCTCTCAAGTATTTAGCATTTAAGTTCAAGTTGTGACCGGCTACTTTCCATTATGAAAGATAGACTAGCAATAAAGAACAAGCCACAATATGAAATAAATGCAATGCTCTCAAACTTAAGCGAACTTCAAACCTTTACCTTGTTTCATCGTGAAGAGTTTTCAAAAATATGCACATCAAACATAAGTGAGGTTCTCTTGCAAAAGCACATGGAAACACTCATCTCATCAAGTCGCTCAAGCCTACACTAGATTGTCTTCAACCTATTCTACTTATGTATAAAAGTGGAAAGCTTATGTGGAGCTTGGTAGGTAAAAACAATCCTAGCAAAACATTATACTTTGAAATGTTGTCAAACTAAGAGAGAGATCTAATGGAATTACCAAGACTAGTCAAAAAGGCCATTAGAAAATAATGTTGGAGAGGGAGAAAGATGGAACACATGCATTTGGATAGGTGGACATGTGCAAGTGGCAAATGGGTGATCCCGAGGCACAAATGAAGTTCTCGTTATCGGATGGCACATGGTTGGAAGATTTGAGTATGGATTAACACTACAAGGGAGCGAGGCTAATGCCACACTTCCCAGAGCGCAACACATGTAAAGCGTTGCGATACATAGGGTTTATTGCAACACTAGCTGATTTTGGTTGCGATAGGGTGGCCTATTGCAACCAAATGGTGTATCGTTGCAATTGCAATATTGTGCGTTGCAATAGCCCGACTGTATCGCAATGACCTCCAATGCGTTGCAATTAGAGTGACCTTGTCGCAAACTTTTTGTGCAACTGTTGCAATAGTCGACGATATCGCAACTAAAATATAGCGTTGTTATACTTATTCTCAAGTGTTGCGATAGACTCTATGCTATGGCAACACGAAACTAGAGTGTTGCAAAAGGATTCTTGGATATAGCGCATAAGCGAGAGAGTGTTGCGAAAGAGGGTTTGCTATTGCAACCTAAATCCGAAGAGTTGCAATGAGGCATAGCTATAGCAACGCACTCCAGCATCGTTGCAACATTGTCATAGGTATCGCAACTAAACCGGAAGCGTTGCAACAAGGCACATGTAGATGGTGTGTCCAGCAGCTAGTTTCTGGCCCAACAACAATATTTTTGGCCCACAATCATCGTTAATGTCCACGCCGGGTCGAAGTGGGCTTGGCTGCATTGACGATCGCATGCTATTGCGATGACGATTCGTATTCCAACAATCGTCGCGATCTTGCTCACGCTTGGCGGCGACGAGCGCAGCGCCAGCGCCTATCATACACCAGCGCGGCGCAGCGCCGCCAGCGCATGCCGAGAGATTTAGAAGGCGTCATCATCGTCTGTGTCATCGTTTTCGCCGGAAGAATAAACCCTAGCAACTCCACGACGATTGAAGCATGGCGACACGAGACTGATTTTGCTAGGTAGAAGGCTGTCCCTCGATCGGCCTTGACCTCTACGTCAATGTATATATTCGCCACCAATCATTGATCAATAATTGCTTCTTAACTAGCTACATCTATATATGATGAGACATTAATGCTTCTGATGGGTAGATAGCATCAAACATTAAATTTGGTAGTCATGTTAAATTGAGTGGCACACATAATTAATTAAATTCTAATATAGCACATTATTTCCCTGTTTCAGATTCATTTGTTTACATTTTGGTACATTCACAAATGGAGGATCATAGTTGGATACTATTACCTAAGTCAGATGAGAGATGGCAAGAAGGATATAAGATCTTTATGGCAGATGCGTTTGAGGGACGCTATCAAGGAGAGTTTGCAGCCTGTCCCTGCACGAGATGTTGTTGCATGGTGTTCAGAACAAAGGATGAGATAGAAAAACACTTGTGTGACAGTGGTTTTATCGAGTTTGCTTAAGCATAAGCGTCGTCAGCGTGGTCCTTGTGTACCTGAACCTGAACCTGTGGCTGTGAATGAGGGGGAGGAGTTAAGTGAAGGAGAAGTTGCTGATACTGGCAATATCAATAATATGTTTTCATCGCTGATTACTGGTACACTCATTGGACGACTTCCTGGTGTTACTGATGATGAGAAGCCTAATGAATCAGCCCAAATTTTTTTAAATTTATTGGAAGAAGCGCGGAAAGAATTGTACCCCGGATGCAAGGAGGCTACCAAAGTATCTTTTGTTGTGAGGATATTTCAGATTAAGTGCCAGTTTGGTATTACCAACAATGCCTTGGAGCAGATACTTCACTTAATCTGTTTGTTGCTCCCCAAAGGACATTGTGTCCCAGACAGCTTGGATGAAGTTCGAAAGGTTGTTAGAGAACTTGGGCTAGACTACCAAAAGATTCACGCATGTGTCAATGATTGTGTGTTATTTAGGTGGAAATGCGAAGTTGGACAAATGCCCAACCTGCGGGGAGATAAGGTGGAAGAACTCAGATTCGGATGGGAAAGCTCTGAGGGTAGTGGCCTTTGGTGGATTAAAAAAACAAGTTGTTACCTCGTAAAATACTTGGTATTTTCCGCTTACACCTCGCCTTCAAAGGTTATATATGAGCGAGCCCACATCGGCGTCTGTCTTGTTGGCACGATGTTGAATTGGTTCAAGATGGTAAAGTGAGGCACCCAACAAACTCAAAAGCTTGGAAGCACGTAAATGACGAGTTTTATGATCACTTTGCACATGATCCACGTAATGTTAGGCTGGTACTTGCATCAGATGCCTTCAATCCATTTGGGATGTTGAATGTGAATTACACTACATGGCCGGTGATCCTAATTCCTTATAACTTGCCTCCTTGGATGTGCTTGAAACAATCTTATTGGATGATGTCGATGCTAATTCCTGGTCCTAGATCTCCTGGAATCAGCATGGATGTCTATTTATAGCCTCTCATCGATGAGCTTCGTGATCTCTGGGAGAAAGGAGCTAAAACTTGGGATGCAAAGGAAAAGAAATTTTTTACTATGCGTGCACTTCTACTTTGGACAATAAATGACTTTCCTGCATATGCTATGTTATCTGGTTGGAGCACCAAAGGAAAGTTTGCTTGTCCTTATTGCAACAAGGACACTGATTACTTGTGGTTAAAACATGGTAGAAAGCATTGCTACATGGGCCATCGCCGGTGGTTGCCTTGGACCACGGTGGCGGACCAATAAGGTTAGTTTCAATAACATGGATGAAGCGAGAGAGGCTCGGTGCATTGAGTGGAGAAGAATCTTGCAACAATATGAGACTTTTGAGCAAGCCACTTTTGGGAAAACCACTACTGGGAAGAGAAAGCAACGCGATGAAGATGTTAGATGGCATAATTGGAGGAAGAAGAGTGTTTTTTTTTTGAGCTTCCCTACTGGAAATCACTGCTCCTACGTCATAATCTAGATGTGATGCATATTGAGAAGAATATATGTGAGGCTTTGCTTGCGACTTTGCTTGGTTTAGCAAAATGTAAGGACAGTGAGAGGGCAAGGCTTGATCTGAAAGAAATGGGTATAAGAAAGGATCAACATCCGGTGAAAAGAAAAGGTAAATACACTTTGCCACCAGCGTTGTACACCTTACGTAAAAGAGAAGGAAATTTTGTGCAAATTTCTAGAAGATATTAAGCTGCCGGATGGTTATCTTTGGTAATATCAAGAGATGTGTTGAGGTTAGTGAATGCAAGGTTTACGGACTTAAAAGTCACGACTATCATGTTATATTACAAAAACTATTACCATTGGTATGCACGCCACATATTGCCAGAAGATGTAGTGATCGCAATCATTGAGCTCAGCCAGTTTTTTAACGCAATATGTTCAAAGGAACTTCAAGATGGCGATATTGCAAAACTTGAGAGATCAATTGCACAGACACTTTGTCGCCTTGAGATGATTTTCCCTCCATCATTTTTTGATATTATGACGCACTTACCAATTCACATTGCTAAGGAAGCTAGACTTGGAGGCCTATTTTCTATAGATGGATGTATCCAGTTGAGAGGTACCTGCGTACCCTCAAAGCCTATGTGAGGAACAAAGCTTGTCCCGAAGGTTCAATAGCAGAGGGATATATCTCAGAGGAGTGTCTTACATTCTGTTCTCGTTTCTTTGAAGATTTTAGTACAAAGCTGAATCGTGAAGAGCGTCAAGAAAAAAGAGTTGTTAATGAACCACCTTCAGGTATAAGTGTATTTGGGAACTTGGATTACAGTAGAAAAAGAAGTTCTCACTTTTACACTCCATCTCCTTCTGAGTTTCTGAAGATGAGGCACTACATATTATCCAATTGTGATGAGTGCATCCCATGGATAGAGTTAGTAACATTTGCAACTAGATATTATGATTTTTTTTACTATCCTTATAATATGATACATTTTAATTCCCCTTTTCATTCCAGGAAGCATAAATCGGAATTGACTAAAGCCAACCCAAGGAATGTTGAAAGAAGGCACAAGGAAAAATTTGTAGCATGGTTTGAGCATTTAGTGAGTCCTTTATTTTTTTTTTGAAATATATTAACTCTCAATATCAGTCCCTTGTAAAATGTTCCATCTATAATTTTTTGCAGATCAGCAAACTTTATGATGAGGGAAAAGTTGATGATATGCTCTACTCTCTAGCTCGTGGTCCAGATCGTCGATTCGGTGTCTAACGGGTGCTCCACAAATGGATTTTTCTTACGGAGTGGACAAGTTGAGAAAAACTTGACCACACAAAACAGTGGGATTGTGGTCGAGGCGGCAATGGCATGGAATGGTATGGAGTGCTTAAAAGAGTCATAATGCTAGAGTTTAGTAATGCCAAAGAAGTCCTTCTGTTGAATGTGATTGGTATGATGTTCCAGCACCAACTCGGAACAAATCAAGAGGGTACAATAAAGATATATATGGCATCGTCGATATTGATACCACTCGGTTTCGCTATATAGATGAACCATACATCCTGGCGACACAAGCTGAGCAAGTGTGTTATGTGCCGAGTGCAAAGAAAGCTAATTGGTGCAGTGTCCTCCGATTGAAGCCTAGGAACCTTTTTCCCATGCCTGAAGGTGAGGAGTCAGCAAATGATGTGGATGATCCAAATGTGGACTCGGTTGTCATAGGAGTGGAAAATATCACTGTTGAAGATCGACAGGAGGTTTTGACAAATTGGAGCAGGAATGACATGGAAGGGCTAAGTGTAGATGCTTCTGTTGTTGATGAGGCGGTTCTTTGCATCCATGCACGAACCAGATGATGCCGACATACCACATGACGAAGTTGATTGCGATGACACCTACACTGCTGATGGAGTCGTTCCTCCAGAAAATGGTCCGGGAGAAGATGACGATGATTATTTTACGTAAAGTGTTGTAGCCATTATTGCTTTGTATCCAAACTTACTTAATCATGTACTTCCAATTCCAGACTTTATTTGTGTAATGAATTTGTTCTATTTACTTCAAAGGAAATGAAACAAGGGAAAGGTAACCAACAAGTCATGAGATATATATATAATTATAAGGACTGAGTTCACACATATAGGCGCCAAATTAAAAAGTGCCACATGGCCACCACACTAATTATTTTGGTTCAGAGAAGCTACATCCTTAAGCATGGATAACACAAGAGTTCGGTCATAGTCTTCCATAGCCTCAGTGACACCAGATCAGACCCCGCTTCAAGTTCCAAGCACTTCTTCAAATTCCTCCACGAGAGCACGTCGAAGCCTCTCCATAAGCTCCGGATCTATCAACAATTTTACAAATGATCATATTATACAATTTAAGATCATTGTATACAATGCATACTCCATCCTCATTTGCTTCAAGTTTTAGATTTATGCAGGGGCATCACCTCAGTTGCTTTAAGAACCTCTTCGTCTTCGTCATCGCTATCCTCATTGTAAGAGAATACAACCTCCATTTTGGAGAAGTAATAACAACCTTCTAGCTGCATCTGTATAAGCAGGGGCACAATTATGTTACATAATGTACAAAACCTAGTAACTATCAATTTGCATTTAATCATTTTACAAGATGAAGCAAATATAGTAGCTATTATATTGCATCCAATCAATTTACAAGACCTATCAACTCAGGTTAATACCAATTTCCACTGAATCAATTTACAAGACCTAGCAAATCTAGTAACTATCATAGTGCATTGAATCAACTTACAAGACCTAGCAAATCTAGTAACTATCATACTGCATTGCATCAATTTACAAGACCTAGCAAATGTATTAACTATCATACTGCATTTCATCAATCTAGCTAGCTGTTTCATGCGGTAAATCCAGTAACTTGCCTTGGTGATGCTTGTTTTGGTTGCCGATCCTTTCAATCCCCCTTTCTTCTTTGAGGATTCCGTAGTCTCATCGCGTATCTGCCCCTGGGTGGGCCGAGGGAGCCTTGGGTTCCAACGACCCGGCCTCGAGAAAAGTGTACGGGGATGTTGCCGCAATGTATTTGGAGATCGAGATTGGGCTAGGAAGGTGTGCTACCTTGTTGCGGGAGGGCCCCATTGAGTCAGAAGGCTTCGCGGTGGTGGTCGGTGGCGTGGTGTCGATGAAATATGTGAAACAGGTCTCGAGGATTGCCCGAGAGAGAGTTTGGAGACGTTGTCGTCGAGTATCGTGAATCGAAGGTGACAAGAGGCGATTTAGACAGGTTTGGGCAGCGGGGCGTAATACCCTAAATCTGTATGGTGTATCTTGTATTGAGATGTGTTACAATCTAGTCTCTGCCGATCTAGGGACCCCTGCCCTCCTTTATATATTCAGGGAGCAAGGCAAGTCTCCTAGTCGGTTACAATAGGAGTCCTAGTAGGATTACAAGGTAGAGTCCTACTAGGTATCTGTAAATCTTTAGCTTCCTTATGGAACACAGGGGTTTCTATACTCGACAAGCCCCGAGCACTTCATTGCACGATGTACAGCCTTGATGTGAATCTTGGAGTACGGCCGACTTGTTTAGAAGTCAGTCCGAGTTCTTCAGCTTTTGGGATCTCTCAGCTTGGTTGTACAAAGACGTTGATGTGCTCAAAACTTCTGGAGAATCATCGGCGTGCACCGAGTAGGTGCACCCAATGGGTGTAGCCCCCGAGCCTCGTTTTGCTTGAAAGAGGAATTCGAGGGTCTTCATTGAATATTTCCTGTAGTGCATCAATATCTGATGAACCCAAGTTCTTTTGAACCCGGTAGCAGCTTCTGAAAATTTCGAAGAATCCTTGATGATGTACCAGCAGCCCCCGAGCCTTTATTCGATTAAATAAATTGAATAAAGGATATGGACTTCAAGTCTTGGAGATGTCCGAGTACTTAGGCGAAGAAAGCACTTGGTTGGCGTCATGATCCGAGTTCTTTGTTGAAAAAAGAACCCAGCTAGCGTCGATGACTGAGTTCTTTGCTGAGAAAAGAACTCGGCTGGTCGTCGTGGTCCAAGTTCTTGTCGGAAAAAGAAACCGGATGGCGTCGAAGAATCAGCCCGGCCTTGGTAGCCCGCGGAACTGCGTTAGCGCGCCGAGCGCCGGAAGAGTTGTTGATGAAGCCGACTTGTTGGAGCCCAAATGGTCAATGAAGTCGGCAGAAACCAGAGCAGAAGAACTCGTCACTGCGTCGCCAGGCGTTCGTACAAAGCTGGAGTAGTTGGAGACTTAAAAATCATCATCGGCGAGCAAAGTTCACCGAATTATTTTTCCCGTGAAACTTTTCTCCATGCTGGTCGTGAAATTCCTTGTAGCCAAGTTGAATGAATAGTATGAAATCCATCAATGAGTAGTATGAAATCCATCAATAAGTAAGCGTAACTAGAGTTGACTTTTGATTGCCGTTAGAGCGGACTATAGAATGCGACTGAAAAATCGACTTTCTGCCGCACAGAGCGGACTTTAGGATGCGACTTAAAAACCGAAGTCGACTTTAGAATAAAAACCTGTAATATGAAGCTTGTATGAAATCCATAATACAAAGCTTGTATGAAATCCATAATACAAAGCTTGCCGCTAGAGCGGACTTTAGATGCGACTTGAGGAAGTCGACTTTGTGCCGTGCGGAGCGGACTTTAGATGCGACTTGAAGAAGTCGACTTTGTGCCTTGTGAATGACATTAAGATGTGACGTGGAAATCAACTTTGTGCAGCGGAACGAACTTTGAGATGCGACTAAAAAGCATGGCCACGCATAGCAAATGAATGCACAAAACAAAAAAACACGAGTTGCGCAACTCATCTCAAATGATAAAAGAGAAGTAAAAAAAATGGGAAAACATGCAGATCCCAAATAAGGCCAACAAAGCCGAAGTAAACTCCTGAAAGGAGAAAAGAAGGAGAGAATCCATCATGGTCATTAAAAGAACCGGATTTACCCCAAAAGTGGCTATGAAGCGAGTAAGCTCCACGAAGGAGATAACGACGAGAAATAATCCATCATGGTTATCAAAAGAACCGGATATATCCCAAAAGTGGCTATGAAGCCAGAGTAAGATCCACGAAGGAGATAATGAAGGAAGTAATCCATCATGGTTATCAAAAGAACCGGATATATCTCGAGAGGGGCTATAAAGCGAGTAAGCTTCACGAAGGAGAAATAAATGGAAGAATCCAATCTGGCCTCGAGAAAAGAACCTGGATATGTTCCAAAGATGGCTATAAAGCCAAGCTACGCTCCAAGAAGGACAAATAAAGGGAAGAATCCAATCTGGCCTTAGAAAAGAACCGGATATGTTCCCAAAGAGGCTGAAAAGCGAAAGCGTCCACAGAAGGGATGAAGGGAAGGGTCCGTTATATGGCATTCAGAGAAGAACCCGAAACAATTCCCATAGGGTGCATGGCGCATGAAGAAGTCCGACGAGAGCACGAATAGCGCATGAAGAAGCCGGCAAGGGTGCTGAACTGTGCACAAAGAAATCCGACGGTAGCGAGTAGCGCATAAAGAAGTTAATGACGCGATAAGCGCATGAAGAAGAAATCGGCGGCGTGATAAGCGCATGAAGAAATCTGATGAGGCGCAAATAGCGCATGAAGAAGTCCGATGTGGTAGCGAATAGCGCCACGAAGAAGTCGGCGGGAAGCGATAAGCGCATGAAGAAATCCGACGAGGCGCGAATAGCGCATGAAGAAGTCCGGCGATGGTAGCGAATAGCGCATGAAGAAGTCGGCGAGGCCTTGAAGCGCATGAAGAAATATAAGTCGAAATAGTCAACAAAACCCGAGTTGTCGACACCCGTGCCTGAGTTGTTTTGGAACAAGCTGGGTTGTTGATGAAGCCAACAAGTCGGAGTCGTTGTCGGTGATGCATCGATACGGCAAGAAGTCGATGTAGTCGATGAAGTCGACGACCGCTCGAGTTGTTTGGGGACGAGTCGAGTTAATGAAGTAGCCGATGCCGAGTAGTCGAGGCGAGTTGATGAAGTCGACAGCGAAGCGATGTAGCAACAAGTCGATGTAGTCGTGCTTGCGTGCTTGCTGGTAACTTTATTGGTGTGCCCGTAGCCAATTTGCTTAATTGAAGTTGGAGTTGATAGGACGTGGCGGAACTTGCGCCATGATGGAATCGGCGTGCAGAGTCATAGATAAACATCGCGTCTTCTTGCTCGTGGTTGAAATTGATAGGTCCTTGATTCAGCGGCGGATCCTTGGCGATGTCGTCCCCGCAGACGGCGCCAAATGTGTCGATGAAATATGCGAAACAGGTCTCGAGGATTGCCCGAGAGAGAGTTTAGAGACGATGTCCTCGAGTATCGTGAATCGAAGGTGACAAGAGGCGATTTAGACAGGTTAAGACGCGGGCGTAATACCCTACGTCTGTATGGGCGTATCTTGTATTGAGATGTGTTACAATCTAGTCTCTGCCGATCTAGGGACCCCTGCCCTCCTTTATATATTCAGGGGAGCAAGGCAAGTCTCCTAGTCGGTTACAATAGGAGTCCTAGTAGGATTACAAGGTAGAGTCCTACTAGGTATCTGTAAATCTTTAGCTTCCTTATGGAACACAGGGGTTTCTATACTCGACAATGGGCAGATGACCGCATGAGATGCCAGCGACGAGGTCGAGGTCGGCGGCCTTGAGCGGCGGTGGGCGTAAACTTCTGAAAAACACCCAAAGGCGTCGTGCGGCTGCGTCCGGGACTGGTGATTGGGCCTCGGCCGACGTGCCATCTCGGCGAGGAGATAGCGAGGCGGCAAGGTGATGGGAAACCGCCGAGGCGAGGGATGGCGGCGTTGACTATGAACAGGCGAAGTGGCGGGTAGTGCGGTAGGTGAGGAGGCGCCGCCTGTGAAATATTAGAATGACATGTGGGGCCCACAATTGCCTCCTGCGGCTCACGATGATCCATTGACACGTGGGTCCCACATGTCGGCACCAGGTTGTTCACAAGTTCATCTTTTGTTCATCTTTATCTATGTTGTAGTTTGTTTTGATTCCTAATCAAAACTTTGAACAGAGTTAATAATTTGCATCTGTGGACCAAATTACGTGATTTTTTCAGTGTTCTTAAAATAATGAAAAGCACTACATATATCCAATTGTGTGGGCCCCTAGTTCATACATTGATCATCTAATTGATAGTCATATTATTCTTGTACATATCGATTGAACCCCCTATAGTGTAGTATTCAATGAAAAATAATTTCCAACAAGGTTTTGTTTATGTGCATACTCTCTATTGTTTTTGTATTTAAAAAGGAACAATTAATGTTTTAATGACTACATATCGACATGAATAGTAAAGGGAGTAGACTTGCAATAACACAAAATGAAATGAACACATAGAATCAATATGTTTGAAGACAAAAAAAATGTTGGTGTTTAATTGCTACAATATGAAAACCAAACCTGAGTTCGAAATACAACTTATGTCAGAGTTATAACACATGAAAGTAAATCAAATTTTGAATTGACTCATATTAGTTGAATTTGCTGCCACCTACAAAAGCCAAAAAATAGCAAAAAAAATTGCGTCATGGTTCTTCTAATCTTGTTGCCTCCAACTTTGGTCGTCTTCAAATCATCATCTTTCATGCATGAGACTTTCCGATCATCCTTTGACATTGTCATCACCTTCTCCGCTGCTTGCTGCTGCCTCTTTCTCGTCGAATTGCTCCTTCGTCCAATACAGAACATGTACCAAGCTTTTGCTCCATTGCAAGATGCATCAAATTATCTTTCAATAAATGTTCATTTGCCCAAATTGGACTCGGATGAGGAAGTTATGCTTGTTTTGCTCCGGCGCTTCAATCTGTCCAGAAAATTTCAGTACGCGCGAGCGTGAAAGATTTTGCCATAACTCTTCACTCCGATGTCCAAAATTGATGGTTCTTGATGCGTTGCAAAGAAGACTTGATGAAGCTTCAAAATAATCTATTATTTGCCCATGGTACTTCTCTGATCTTGGGCGAAAATCTCATCACAACAGCAACACTTCGTAGATGATGACGATCGCACAATTTTCGCGGGCATGCTTCATACCTAATGCTTTGAACAAACAATTCTTCCCAAAAACATTAGTCTAAAAAAATTCATTGACACGGCGACGTACCTTATTTTCCATCTTTTTGCTTTGGAAGTGGGGACTCAATAGCGGATGTTGGGCCACTAACAAAAGTTAGCACCTACCACTAAAGAGTAAGTCTTGATGTTGTTGAATCTTGAGTTGTTGTTGAAGCGGATTGTGGACTCCTCGAAGTCCAAGATCGATGTCTAGCTTTTTCCACCTGCTTTCAAGGACACAAACAAGAAAACAAGGGTATATGCAATAATAAAATTAGGGTTAGTCCGAAAAGATAGATAGATCGCCCTAGGGTTCGAGTTGCCGATCCCTGGCAATGGCGCCAGAAAAGCTTGTTGGCGCTTCATAAATAAAAGCGCCAATTCGTCCCACAAGCGCACAGATCATGTGTAGCTCTTCCTTAGAGTATTCCACCAATGTTTATCAATCCGTGGATCGGCAGTGAACTACCTAAGGTTTTCCATCTAATCTATCCGATTTATCCTATCGTAAAGCATGAATTGCATATAGAGTAAACCTTCGATAGATATGAGTGTTGTGTGAAGGTTGATCTCATGCATGAACATAGACTATTCCATAGCAAAGATCAAAGAGATAACTAGGCCTATCGTCAACTAGTTGTAGTTCAAGCTAACGAGCAACAAATCAAGCATCTCAATCATTAGCATCTTTAAACCAAAACCTCCAATCCAATCCCCCAGGAATTCCCCCTACTAAGGCCACGCCCTGTCACGGCGCTCCCGTTGGACAAGGATTCCCCTAAAGCGCGATAAACGTGTCAAACTCCCTTTGGTAGATCCTGTGTGAACTCCTAGCTACCATAGCTACAAGAACACCCTATGCAATCTATCGTACGAATAGATCTAAGAATAGGTACACCAAAGGCAAGAACAAAATCAAAGAGGAGAGACATGATCGCTAATAGATTCGGAAGACATGATTATCATTACTCATATAATGGATGTGTTTGGATCATCTCCACCGAGTACATACCGTCGATAACTCCAACTAGCTCATGAACTCCACCATGGCACAACCACGCAGGAGGCCATGGTGGCTAGGGGCGGACTAAGCCATCTCCTAGACAACTTCGAAGACTCACGGCGGCCATCGTCTCCCTCTGGTCTTGGCTCTAGGTTTTCGCTGAGTTCTCGGTGGATGGATGCGTCGAGTTGAATATGGGGCGAGCTTTAAATAGTCCGAGGAAACCCTAGCTCGAAGGGGAGGCCAAACCTCCTTGAAAACGGGCTAGGCCGGCCAGCATAGGGCCCATGGGCGGCCAGCCCACCCTCTTTTGGGCCGCCTCGGGCTCATCTTTTGCGTGCCGCCTCCTCGCATCTTCGAGTTTATGTTCTTCACGTTTGCACCCCGTTGGACGTCATTATCTTTGAGATATCTTCGTCCAAAGGAATAGGATAGAAAATCCTTCCTTAAATCTTCATTTGCTTTGCTTGGTCCCGAAGTATCTTGATCTCATCTTTGTGGGCTTTGTCCTTTGGGCTATCTTGGAGGTATGGATGTGCATGAATGGACTTCAAATCAACATGGTCTTTGGTCCTTCGTTTGGGCTTTGGCCTTTGTCTTTCTCCATGTTAGCACTCGATCACGGGCCTCGTCGTATTATGCTCCAAAATAGGCCAAAAACCTGCAAACACGAAGTTCCTCCAAAATATATGTGCATATGTGAAAATGACCAATACTTGGTCCGGGGGTTAGGGCGGTTAGTGATATAGACATTGCATTTACGCTAATAATGACGATAAACATTGGATAAAAAGGGGTAGCTAAGGGCGTCAACATTCCCCCATGCTTAAACCTTGCTCATCCTCGAGTAAGTCCAAGAGCTTTGCTTATAAAGAAATCAGCGTTGCCCTTGATGTCCTCCCTGCACTTAGTCATACATAACAAAACATATTGCTCTCTCAGGTATTTAGCAATTAAGTTCAAGTTGTGACTGGCTACTTTTCATTATGAAAGATAGACTAGCAATAAAGAACAAGCCACAATATGAAATAAATGCAATGCTCTCAAACTTAAGTGAACTTCAAACCTTTACCTTGTTTCATCGTGAAGAGTTTTCAAAAATATGCACATCAAACATAAGTGAGGTTCTCTTGCAAAAGCTCATGGAAACACTCATCTCATCAAGTCGCTCAAGCCTACACAAGATTGTCTTCAACCTATTCTACTCATGTATAAAAGTGGAAAGCTTATGTGGAGCTTGGTAGGTAAAAACAATCCTAGCAAAGCATTATACTTTGAAATGTTCTCAAACTAAGAGAGATCTAATGGAATTACCGAGACTAGTCAAAAGGCCATTAGAAAATAATGTTGGAGAGGGAGAAAGATGGAACACACGCATTTGGATAGGTGGACATGTGCAAGTGGCAAATGGGTGATCCTGAGACACAAATGAAGTTCTCGTTATCGGATTGCACATGGTTGGAAGATTTGAGTATGGAATAATTCTTTAAAGTACTTGGAAAATTGATGAAGCCGAAAAGAACTAAGGAGCATTTTATTCTTCTCTTTTTCTTTCATCTTTCTTTTCTCTTTTTTTTATTTTTCTCTTTGCTCCTGTGAACTTTTGGCAACATAGAATACTTACCTAGCCGTCCCCCATGCTTGAGCAGATGCTCGTCCTCGAGTATGAATAGTGGGAGAACCAACTAGCTAGGGTAAGTATCTCAAATCCTCCTTCTTCTTCTTAGAACCACTTGAATCTCTGGGGAGTTTTTTATTGCCTCCCAAAATGTTTCTTCACATGATGTGCTTGATTCTTTTGATTCCATTGAAATGATAATCCATACTCAAAATATAGGTTGTGGTCAAGGAGGTAATCACAAAAAGATATCTTGGTTTAGGGTGGATATCCAGCGAGGTTTGCGAAGTTCCTAGAGTAGAAACTCACAATGCATGGATAAATAGGCTAGCAAAAAGAAGGTTACACAAATACGGAATGACCAACTTCTTAGTCTCGTACCAAAGAAATCAATCTTAATCTAACTCATCAAAATATAAGTTTGCAATCTAAAGGTTTCATCATTAAAGAATATGTATGTATAGAATATGTATGTATAGCCTTTGGTAGGTAGAACTTTGCAAGAGATTCACAAATGTAGATAGCATAGGAATTAAGTTTTCAAATTAAACAACAAGGTGTAAGATCATCGGTAAACTTAAATAAAAGAGCATCATAGAATATGTGGGTCTAGAATTTAGTCATTTAACCTCCACAAATAAAAGAGCGGTATTTAATCATTTGATTCCATTTAATTGAGAGCAATTAGTCAAGTCATATACAACATAGTGTAGGTAAAACAAAGCGGCAACTTTCATCACTTATCCATAAGCAAAAGGCATTGCCAAAATATATCCATGTGGTAAGCACAAAATGATGGTAATCCTACACTTATTGAAAAACAAAACTAGGTTGTCATCCTAGAAGCCATGTGATAGGTCGAGAGATATATACAAAGGTTGCATCTATGGTTGAGGGCATATATGTACAAGCATTTAGAAATTTATGGACAAAGAGAGAGTTGAGGAAGAGTTACCGTCCTTCTCGATGCTTGTGATGAAGTGTAGCGCGGCATCCCCCATGCTTAAGCATTGCGCTTAGCATGGAATAAGAATCATGAGCATCTTGTGGCAACCGTGATCATAGTACTCCATGGGGTCTCCCTTCTTTGTCCATGAAATCCTTCCCCATGCTTAGCATGGGCGCTAAGCGATGGAAGAAGAAGATGAACCGTCTTGAAATTCTTGAAGTCCTTCCCCCATGTGTATGAATAGCATCTTGAATGCTTCATCACCCTTGTTGCCTCAATTTCCTTCAACTTCTTCTTGTTGTCACTAAGCCATTGTCCCAATCATTCCTCACATCATCATCCCCTCCTTGAATTCTTTGTTCTCCTCAAACTTTTGGAGATGTTGACGAGTTTGATTTCTTCTTTGATCACAAAATCATGGGAATGTTTCGTCATGCCTGCAAAATAATTCAAGTGCACATACTACCCCCAAGGTGACGGTCGGGAGTAGAAACAAATGCCAACAAACCAACCATCCCTAGAATCTCTACTTGTGGCATAGCTAGCTTAGCAAAAGAAAATAAAAATCTAGTGAGTGTATGTGTGTGCAAGTGAAGGTGCAAATGAAAAGGGAGATATATAAACAATGACAATGTTTGCACCAAGTTCTAAACACCATGTTTACAACTTGGTTGCTTAACTTTCTATGTAGCCATAATGATATAACCAAGGTCAAAACACCATGTTCATGTCAAGGTTAATAATTCTCCATGTCGCAAGAAAGGTAAAGCACATTTCTAAGTTTATAAACCAACCTAATGCAACATGAAAACTAGTGGAAATGCTAGCATGGTTAAAGGAACTTAAAGATGAAGGTCCATAAGCAAGTTTAAACACCACGTTTACACAAGATTGCTAAGGAAAAATGCCTTTGCATAAGACATCATCGTGGATATGAAATCGCACATCAAAAAGATTAAGTCCAAGCTAGAAAAATGAGAAGGATGAAAATTATATGCAACATGCAAATGCAATGCAATGGTGAGAACAATATGGTATGCAACACGAGATAGGTGAACAAAATGATATGACATGAAGATGTGGTCTAAAACAAAACAAAAAGTTATCCTAAGTTAACTAGCCACAAGTTTAGAATCAAAAGATGGTGATGCCTCCTAGGTCTCTCTAAAAAGACACAAAGAAAAAGACTCAAAACACACTAATAGGCACACAAAAAGGTCTACAAGTTTCCCAAGATCAAATAACAAAGTGCTCCCTCAATAACATTTAGAATGAATAACATGAAGTTGTGGTTTTGTTAGAGCAATGGTACAATGTCACTTGATGTTTCGATTAAAGAGTGCAATGTAGGCGGTCATATAAAATAAAAGATCGGGTTGCCTCCCGCAAAGCGCTTCATTTAAAGTCATAGAGCTCGACTTTCTTACCTTCAAAGTGGTGCGAAGCCATGGTCCTTCGTGCAAGAATCCGAAGTGGCCATGCAGCTCTTCGTGGTTTGACGTGACTTGCTTCTCACGTCTCCATGTGTTGATGTTGCGGTCTTGTAATATGTCGTGGTTTGCTTGCAACATCTTCGTTTTTCTTTTTCGAAGGTCGACCCTTGTGTCTTTATTCACCAATGTTCTTGGGGTTCCTCCTCTACTCCAAGCCTCTTAATTTGATCATGTACGCTTGATGAAAGCATCGCCCAAACTCCTCATTGTTGTCGTCATCATTATCCTCCTCTTTCTTGTTGTCATCGCATTGCTCCTGCCTCTTCCTCGTGGATTTTCTCCTGTATACTCAACAGAACATATACCAAAATATAGATCTATTGAAAATTTTATGAAATTACCTTTCCAACGAGTGGTGGCTCATCCTAAACGGAGTCCGAACGAGTGAGTTATGGTCGTTTCAATTTTAGCGTTGCGTGCTGTCCAGAAAATTTCAGAGTGCACGACCTTCAATGTTTTGGCCACACCCACTTGTAGGAATCTCCGATTAACTTGATTCTTGATTTGTTGGAACTGTAACTTCGTGGAGCTCTTAAATATCCAAAAATATTCTGCTACTTGCTTCTGAGGTCAACCTGGATGTTGATGAGAATAATGTCTTCTTGTGAGTTGATCCGAAGATGTCGATGAACTTGATCTTGTGGTTCTTTGGAGTGTCATGTTGTGCATCCCTAGGCTTTCAAGGTATTCACCATTGATTCACCAGAAATTATTGTGGCTCCAATGATAAGTCTTCTCTATGGTTCTTGCTTCACCCAAGGTGTCGGGATTAGAGGGCGCTCCGTGCTTCGTGTTGATGATCCGAAGAGTTTTCTTCCTTGATAGCATCGCTCGACTAGAAGTATATCGAGCATCCCATTGGAGAAGATAGATGGTGTCATGGTTCTTCTAATCTTGTTGCCTCCAACTTTGGTCGTCTTCAAATCATCATCTTTCATGCATGAGACTTTCCGATCATCCTTTGACATTGTCATCACCTTCTCCGTTGCTTGCTGCTGCCTCTTTCTCATCGAATTGCTCCTTCATCCAATACAGAACATGTACCAAGCTTTTCATCCATTGCAAGGTGCATCAAATTATCTTTCCAATAAATGTTCATTTGCCCAAATTGGACTCGGATGAGGAAGTTATGCTTGTTTTGCTCCGGCGCTTCAATCTGTCCAGAAAATTTCATGCAGCGCAGCGTGAAAGATTTTGCCATAACTCTTCACTCCGATATCCAAAATTGATGGTTCTCGATGCGTTGGAAAGAAGACTTGATGAAGCTTCAAAATAATCTATTATTTTCCCATGGTACTTCTCTGATCTTGGGCGAAAATCTCATCACAACAGCAACACTTCATAGATGATGACGATCGCACGATTTTCGCGGGCATGCTTCATACCTAATGCTTTGAATAAACAATTCTTCCCAAAAACATTAGTCTAAAAAAATTCTTTGACATGGCGACGTACCTTATTTTCCATCTTTTTGCTTTGGAAGTGGGGAATCAATAGCGGATGTTGGGCCACTAACAAAAGTTAGCACCTACCACTAAAAAGTAAGTCTTGATATTGTTGAATCTTGAGTTGTTGTTGAAGCGGATTGTGGACTCCTCAAAGTCCAAGATCGGTGTCTAGCTTTTTCCACCTGCTTTCAAGGACACAAACAAGAAAACAAGGGTATACACCATAATAAAATTAGGGTTAGTCCGAAAAGATAGATAGATCGCCCTAGGGTTCGAGTTGCCGATCCCGACAGCGGCGCCGAAAAAAAGTTTGTTGACGATTCATAATTAAAAGCGCCAATTTATGTCCATAGCGCACAGATCATGTGTAGCTCTTCCTTAGAGTATTCCCCCAATGTTTATCAATCCGTGGATCGGCTTAATGTTATATCTTTTGTAATTTCTTGTAGATGGACTATGAAGAAGGTGGTTGATAACAATTGGTAGTCCTTTCCAATATCAACAAAATGATTGTTGTAATTAATTCTATTAAATATAATATGTGTTGTCTTTTAGCACATGTTCATTGTATTTGTGTTTTTCCTTGCAAAATGTTGACTGCACAAGTAGTTTTTCTATATGGGATTGCCTGCGCTCCATCTAGGCATATAATGAGTGGATGGATCAATGTCGCATTGAGAGTAAAAAAATTCTATATTTAGTGGTGGATGCATAATTTGTGTCTTGTTCCTATTGCTAAATTGGAGGTCAACATTCATTATACTATGAACACAAAACCACTTGTAGGAAAGAAATTTCCATCGTGTCTACCAATGCCATATTTCTAAGGATATACTCATCATTAGCTAATGGCGTGGTTTCCTATTTTGTTGATTGGGCCAGCGCTGCAGGTTGAGCGGTATCAATAGAGTGCGTATATAAAAATGGAATCGTTACTAGCTCTATGGAGAAAATACACCAATGTTTTACTCTACCACGGGAAGTTTTCAAACTGAGAACTCACCAAACATTAGTACATATAATATCACAAATAATTTCTACATGTACAACATTAAAACAAATAGAGAAGTAATACTTTGTAAAACAATTTTTGGAATTGAATAAAAACAAAAGGAAAATGTTCGACCACGTGTCTTTGAACGCACACTACCAACTTTATTAATTAATTATAATGAGCACCCGGTGCCTACAGACGATGGCTCTGTACTCCATGTAAGAGTAATTCCTTTTTGAGTCCTGGTGCCTTATTTAGCGGGTTCCAAGGTTACACACAAAAGTGAAAGCAGTATGGGCATTACACACATGGGCAAACCTATTTCTCTCTGCCTAATGATCTACCACTATCCCTGGACTTCAGCAAATGCAAAATTTGTTCTTTCCTTGAGTGTCACAGCGCATTATCTGGACTAAACCTTGATCCATCCTAATCTACCCATCGACAACGAGGCAATGCATATCCGATGGGCATACAGTGTGGACCATATGCAATAACGATGTAGATGCTTACACGCATTGTTTTACAAAGTATTACTTCTCTATTTGTTTTAATGTTGTACATGTAGAAATTATTTGTGATATTATATGTACTAATGTTTGGTGAGTTCTCAGTTTGAAAACTTCCGTGGTAGAGTAAAACATTGGTGTATTTTCTCACCATAGAGCTAGTAACGATTCCATTTTTATATACGCACTCTATCGATACTGCTCAACCTGCAGCGCTGGCCCAATCAACAAAATAGGAAACCACGCCATTAGCTAATGATGAGTATATCCTTAGAAATATGGCATTGGTAGACACGATGGAAATTTCTTTCCTACAAGTGGTTTTGTGTTCATAGTATAATGAATGTTGACCTCCAATTTAGCAATAGGAACAAGACACAAATTGCGATCCACCACTAAATATAGAATTTTTTTACTCTCAATGCGACATTGATCCATCCACTCATTATATGCCTAGATGGAGCGCAGGCAATCCCATATAGAAAAAACTACTTGTGCAGTCAACATTTTGCAAGGAAAAACACAAATACAATGAACATGTGCTAAAAGACAACACACATTATATTTAATAGATTTAATTACAACAATCATTTTGTTGATATTGGAAAGGACTACCAATTGTTATCAACCACCTTCTTCATAGTCCATCTACAAGAAATTACAAAAGATATAACATTAATAGGATCGTGCCAGCCTTTGGCTATCGATCGAGCGATTCACCTTTGGTGAAGCAATGGCCATTGATGTACTGATAGAGGGTTCACACACCTCCCCTTGCGGGTGGCAAGTGGATGTGGCTGGGTAGTACTTGGGCACGCTTTCCTACAGTTTCTGACCAATCTCTGACAACCTTGCCTCGTACTTCTCCTGGCATTTGTCGTCACACAGTTTGAAGGAGGATTGGTCATTCTTCACCTTGTCGCATTTTTTACGGCAGTCGGCCGCCACGATGGCTGCATCCCAAGTTTTACGGAAGGCGGTACAACCCTCCTTGCAAAGGTTGATGTCGGCAAGAGTCCCTTTACCTTCGCATTCCTTGTTGCATTTGGCCACCTTTCCTTCCAGCTTGCTGGCCAGGTAAATCTACTTTCCCGAGAGAACACCGATGGGGCCACCAGGATAAGGGTCACTATGAATAGAGCTCCTACAATGCTCCTGCTCTGTGCCATTTTTGTTGTCCCTATTGAGGCTAATCGTATTGGATGACAATGGCTTCCTTTGGTGGAGCTATCGTGTAAATCCTTTATATATAATGGAGGGGCACGTCTATTTTAGGCATGAGTATGAGGCCACGAGAGCTTCGCGGTCCACTGTTTGGTGGTAAATGCATGCCCTTCTTCGCTCCCCCCACCAATTTCCCGTTTCTTTTGGTTTACCTCATAGATGTTGTTGCCTTGGCAACCATGCATGGGTTTCATCTTTTTTTGCTAGTAGAAAAATTGCAAAGAGAAACTGCGAATGCATTGCAAAGAGTTAAATGACAAGGTTTGATGGGAAATTGTATTTTATTATTGGCTACAATGTATGGTTTTACAACTTTTCAAGTATAACGTAAAAAAACCATGATTGTCTGTGTGCAAGGTTCCTCATCCGCAAATAAATTAACCATCGAACCTAAGAAATAACTTTTTTCATGTGGTACTCATCTCGAACTTAGTCGTGCTCGTCAGCCGGTGCCGTCACCTCGTATACAGTCGCCCGATGATTTGAATGACACCTTTTTATTTGATTGGGGTCGGGATTCATAAGCGCTGCAATAGTTGTATATCATGATAGCAACTATTGTATTCATAAGAAATCCGGTTACCCACGATAAAAAGACAATTTTAGAATTGAATAAAAACAAAAGGAAAATGTTCGACCACGTGTCTTTGAGCACACTACCAACTTTATTAATTAATTATAATGAGCACCGGTGCCTACAGGCGATGGCTCTGTACTCCATGTAAGAGTAATTCCTTTTTGAGTCCTGGTGCCTTATTTAGCGGGTTCCAAGGTTACACACAAAAGTGAAAGCAGTATGGGCATTACACACATGGGCAAACCTATTTCTCTCTGCCTAATGATCTACCACTATCCCTGGACTTCAGCAAATGCAAAATTTGTTCTTTCCTTGAGTGTCTGGCGCATTATCTGGACTAAACCTTGATCCATCCTAATCTACCCATCGACAACGAGGCAATGCGTATCCGATGGGCATACAGTGTGGACCATATGCAATAACGATGTAGATGCTTACACGCATTGTTTTACAAAGTATTACTTCTCTATTTGTTCCAATGTTGTACATGTAGAAATTATTGGTGATATTATATGTACTAATGTTTGGTGAGTTCTCAGTTTGAAAACTTCGCGTGGTAGAGTAAAACAGTGGTGTATTTTCTCGACCATAGAGCTAGGAACGATTCCATTTTTATATACGCACTCTATCGATACCGTTCAACCTGCAGCGCTGGCCCAATCCACAAAATAGGAAACCACGTCATTAGCTAATATGCACCTCTGACCATTGTAATATTTTGCGCACACGCCACAATACAAAACTTTACTGTTTTGGCATCTATTTTTCGGCGACTTCGCCACCCCTTTTCTTTTAAACGCAAGTTGATCAAGGACATCTTACATTCGAGCGACTTGGTCTGCTGGTAAGTATTTATCGAGTATTCTTTGAGCTTTAGCTTCCGGGCGTATCGCTGTTGCTTCGTTCAAAGGTATTCACAATTTATCGAGTAATCTCTAGGCTTTAGCTCCTGGGCATATCGCTGTTGCTTCGTTTAGAGTTATTCAAACTTATCAGGCTCGAGATATTATTTAGATCGGCTATTTACACTGTTCTTTATACGCGAAATCATATACAGCCGATTTAGATATGTTTTGAGTCTACACGGCACTGTTTAGGTTGCTTTTGTAGTCTACACATTGCTTTACACGTGATCTGGCAGCCTTTGCCGATTACATAACAAAATCGGCAGCCTGTGCCGATTCATACGCCTCGTGGGAGATATTTGGAAATCCAACCGATACGCTCCCGAATTTGACGTTTGCCTTGTCTTCCTTGTCAATTAACAGGTCAAATTGACTGGCACGCCTTGGTCTCTAGGTGTTACAGTCCGGGCTTGGTCAACGGGATCCCTCGGGCTTTGTGTGTTGATTTTCGGCATCAACATTTCCACGCATGGTTTTATTCAAATATGCATGACTAACATTTACCTATTATTTATTTCTTTTTTTAATTTATTTAGATATATGGAGGGAGTAGAAAAGGGAAAGAAAGAAAAAATGATCATGGCATCCTGCAAACGGGAGCGAAAGACGGGCTAGACGACTTACCTGGACTGGGTATGCTGAACCTCCCCCAAGCTTGGATGAAGCTTAGTAGTTCTGGTCGGGGTCGAGGTTCAGGTTGCGGAAGATGCTCGAGATGTCGTAGTGCATGGAGCTCGACATTCCCTAGTTTTGCTGGGTCAGGTCGGTGTTGTGTGCCATCTCGTCTCGCATCCTCTGTTGTTCTTGGCTCATCTCGCTCATCTGGGTGTTCAACCTTACGAGTTCCCGAGTGATCGGGTTCTCGTAGTCGAACCGGGCTGATGAAGATGGTCCCACCTGCGGACCAGAACTCATACCTGCGGGGTAGTAGAAATCCTGACCATAGCCAGGCACGCCATATGAACTTGTGCCTTGCAGATTGTAGTAGTCGTATGTCTGCTCGAAGTTCATGTGGGTTGTGGCTGGAGTGCGGATGTGGCGGCTCCTCGGTTGATGATGAGATCTGTGGCTGCCTTGATGGACCTGCTTCTCCGGCGGTTTGCCGAGCTCGTCTCCGTGTCATCGGGGGCTCCGCAACACTATGACGGGCTTGTTCTCTTTCTCTCATCTGCAATGTTAGGCTCTTCACTGAATACAATGCAAGTTTCGAGTTTGGAAGCTTGACCTCCACATCGTACCCGGGGTAACACATATAAAGAGTACCATCCTCCTCCTCACGCATCAAATGTCATTGCACGAAATGATCTAACCCAATGCAAATAAAATAGTCCTCGGTCATAGGCAAATAAGTGACTTGAGCGTTGGATAACACACCGACGTGCGTAGCAATACGCGTAACCAATGAGGTTATGTCGATGGGATTCTGAATTTGTATCAATTTTTGCCAGTAATCCAACATACTCATGACCGGGGAATATCGAATCTTTTTAGCAAAGGCAAATAGACAGAACAAATCAGAATTGTTGCAAAGACGCAAATCTGTGCGAGGGTGGACATTCATCACAACCCATTTCGCCAAAAATCGGAGAGTAGGATTATGAATGGAAGTGATGCTATTTTTCCTACCCGCAGGGTCATCGGAAATGGAATCCCACCAACTGTTACAGTCGTAACTGTGGTCTCTCACTAAAGCATTCGGGTCCAAAAAGCAGCATTTGTTAAAACCAAGAGCAATGCTCATCTCTTTCGGGGTCATTAAGAATTCTTCATTGAAAACCGGCGAATTTAATTTGGGTCTCCCCCGGCAGGTGAACGATATTCAAAGTCATTAAAAACTCCATAGTCAAGAAATGCGAACCTGCTTCCGTGAAGTTCACGAACTCGTCCCAGCCAGCATACCTGAAGGCGCGGTCCATGTCCTGGCCAAGTCCGGTCTTGATGAGCAGCATGTTGTCGAAGGACTTGTGATGTGCGAAGCTTTAGTTACAGAGCGGTCCAGAATTTCTCGCCGTGTGTGTAGTGCGGACCACGATATGTTCTATCATGGTCATCACACGAATGCAGAGTCGTCTTAGTGACGCCGGGTTCAACCTCCTCTTGGGGTTCCAGCATGCGGTGGGCAGAGTCCACTGACATTTGGTCCCTAGAGGAGCCTGATCCCGAGTGCTTGGAGCTGGAACTAAGCTTCCAGATGACGGTCTTGGCTGCTCTCTTCGTCCTCCTAATTATCTTCCCTGCAAAAGGTTAGCAAAGCAGAATAGCCGAGGGAATAAAAGGGGTTAGTGGTTAAAGGTTAGTCGTTAGTCGTCCTTGTGGGGTTGGTTACCACCACAAAACGTTCTCGTTCATGCCACGTTTATTAAGCGAAGTGTGAAATATTTTTGGTGTGAGCAACTAAAGAATTACTCACGAAATTTTTAGTTAAGTGGAGAGGGTGGTTAAGTACCTTAACTAATCCACTAAAGAACTTGCTTAGGCACTTGGAAATGGAAAGAAAATAGAGTGGGAGAGAAGGGATGCTCCGAGCTGCGACGAGGGATGCCTGAGGAGCTCGCACGAGGCGCCTTTTATAGACTGGCGAAGGTGAGTGGCCGGCCGGCCATCTACAGGCTGATCGGCCTGGTGGTGGCGCCGACGTGGCCACGCCTTGCCTCTACTGCGTAGGTCTGCTATAGAACGTGCTCTGGTGGTTGATGACGTGATGGGAGCGGCAGAGGGCGGCCGGCCGGCCACTATGGGGCCGAACGGCACCCCACCATGCCCATTTGATGTCCCCTTTCGTCGGTGGTCTCTCCTGCATGTTAGTCTCATGCACATGCATGGTTTTGTTCAGGTAAGTGTCAAGTGGGGCCGAAAGGTCTCCACTTAAGGCAAGGGTTCATCATTTTTTTTTCATTTCCTTATTTTTGTTTTAGATGCATATAATTTTGAAATTTAAAACTTGTGCAATTCAAAATTTAAACATGCCATGAAGTTGGAAATAAAATGGAATGCAAGAAATAAAACTATCCTATATGCTTTATGCAAGAATGGATACATACCACGTACCTTATGGCGAGGTCTTCGGTTTCGTCCTTAGCGGGGCGGGCTTTGAGTTTTCCGTCTTCAGCAGGGACGCTCCGAGCTTCTAGGGTATTACCGTTCGGAGATGAGTGCAGTAGTCCCTCTTCTCCATAAACCTTTCTAGTAGGCGGGGCCTTTGTTTCAACCACTTTCAATTCCTTTTCAAGAACTTGCTTACGTTGGATCCTCCACCACACATTTCTTCGGTCATGGAGCTTCTTTTGCTTTCGCAAAGTGAGTAGCTCCAATGCCTGAGCAATTGCTTCAATTGACGGGTGTAGTGGAATCTCTGGCTCTTTTGGTGGTGTTGATGTTTCCACCATGCTGACTTATCGGCGGCTCTCCACCTTGGGTGAGAAGGTGAAGGTTTCAGTCTCCCCATTGATGTTGAACTGAATCTCTCCTGCTCCAACATCAATGCTTGTGTTTGCAGTACTCAAGAACGGTCTCCCGAGGATGAGAGATGTCTTGGATTCATCCTACATATCCAGAATGACGAAGTCCACGGGAATAAGAAAATCCTGGACTCTCACCGGAATATTCTCCGCGATCCCGGCTGGGTAACGAACCGACTGGTCCGCTAGTTGCAAACACATTGCTGTGGGGGCCAGTTGAACATGCTTGAGCTTCTCGAAGATAGCCTTTGGCATAACACTGACACTTGCCCCCAAGTCACAAAGAGCTCTTTTGAAGGTCTGGGTCCCGATTGAACAGGCAATTGTGGGACACCCTAGATCTTTCTTCTTCTACGGGGTAGAGTTGAGTATAGCTGCGCTACACTCTTCGGTCAGCTGTACCATCTCAGTGTGTGGCAAGGTCCTCTAATTTCCCAAAATATCCTTGAAGTACTTTGAGTAAGTGGGTACCTGCATAGCATCAAGAAGTGGAATATTGACATAAACTTTCCTGATTACCTCGACGAACTTGCCGAATTGCTCGTCGGTCACTGGCTTCTTCCTCCGTTCTGGAAACAGTAGGATGGTGGTGTCATGGTAGTCGCTGGAGGCTCTAGGAACCTCCACGGTCTCTTCATGATAGCAGAGCTAGGTTCTTCGGCCTCCTCCTCCTTGGCTTCATGCTCGGCATCACTGGCGGTATCGGTCTTCCGCCGCGATCCTGCATCTTTTGGCATAGGTGGATCCCACGTGGTCTTACCACCACGCGTGGTCACCGCACTAACATTTTCTTTAGAGGGAGCCTCTGGTTGCCCAGGAAGCTTTCCCTTGTTAAGGTTAGGACACGATGCGGCCAGCTGAGCTACTTGAGTTTCTATCATTTTGTTAAAACTCAGCTGGTTCTTTAACAAGGTATTAAAACCTTTTATTTGGTTAGCCATGTTCTCAAAAAGTTTATCATTGGCAAGAAACTTCTTACTAATGCTATCATTAATGTTCTTTTGGCCATACCATAAATCTTTAATTGAAGGTTGAAAACCATTGTTAAAGTTGTTGTTGTTACCTTGCTGTTGGCTGAAGGGGAGGTTGGGCTTGGAATTCCAACCTTGCTGAGGACGAAATCCCGAATTGTTGGAGTTGTTACTCCCGACGAAGTGGGCGTCCTCTTGGGTCGTCGGGCAACTAGTGCCCGAGTGTCCAGTGTCACCACATGTCTCACATATGATCCTTGCATCGGCAATCTGAGCCATCTCCATTGTAGGAGACTCCAATTTCTTCATAAGGAGATCCATCTTTGCCGCTAACATGTCAAAGGAGTTAACTTGATGAACTCCCTTGGAGCAGAGTTGCTGACGTTCTCCCACCCAACTCGATGAGAGGCAATCTTCTCCACGGCGCCTTAGCCCGGCTACATCCAACGAGAGAAAGGCTCCTCCATTGCTGCATCCAAGTGCTCTTGCGATCTGCGTGTCAGGCCATGGTAGAAGTTCTGGACAACCAGCCATTCTACCATGCCGTGATGTGGGCAGGCTGCAATGTACTCTTGTAGTCTTTCCCAAGCTTGAGCAGTTTCTCCATACATTTCTTTGGAAGCTGGTAATCTTGCCACGGAGGGCATTTGTTTTGCCCATCGGGAAATACTTGGTCAGAAAAGCATCTGAACAAGTCCTCCATGTGTTGTTGAACGAGGCTTGATTGGTGTAGAACCACTCCTTTGCCTTGCCAAGTAAAGAGAACGGAAACAGGCGTAGCCTTATAGCATCCATTGTAGAGCCATTGAGGTTGATGATGCTGCTCACTTCCAGGAAGTTCCTGAGATGAGCATTGGCATCTTCTGATGCCTTCCCACAGAAATGGTTTGCTTGGACCATATTCACGAGCCCAATCTTCAACTCAAAGGCATCATTGGCCTGAGCATTGTTCAGTCCCGGGAAGTTGTTGCTTGACGGAGCTGAGAACTCACGAAGGGTCTTCGTGGCCATAGCTGGAGGTGAAGGTGGTGCTGATGAATACGATGACTCTGAAGATTCTGAAGATGAATCAGTCTCCAGGCTGAGCGAGATCTGTGGTGGGATGTATCGACGTTTCTCCCAATGCATTCCGGATTAGGATTAAAGTTTGAAGGTAGGTTGAAACCGGTCATGCACTGCCCTGCATTCATCATAAAGGCAAAAACAGCAGTGGTAAGCCCGCTAAGATTAGCGGTGACAAAACTGAGAAGTATTACCAACCAATTCAACAATATCTTTAGCCAATTGCTTCCCCAGCAATGGCGCCAGAAATGCTTGTTGGCATTTCTTAACACCACTACTAGAAATAAGCGCAAAACTCATTTTCATCAGCAGTGCCAGAAATGCTCGTTGGCACTCCTTAACTCAATCGTCAGGAGTGCCTGGTTAAACGTTGTATGCTTTTAAGAATAATATTCCGCAAGCGCACAGAATAACTCGTTGTAGCATTTCACCTTGGTGTGACCCAGGTATCGTATTTATATCCTCAGGGAAGCATTATGGCCTTAGAGTATTGAAGAATGGAATGACAAACTTTCCAGAATTATCAACTCACTAACTTAGGGGAGATAACATATAGAGTAGGATAATGGCCAACGTATGACTGGATAGAAGGCTTAGTAAAGCCAGCGACACAGGAGACTCTCAGACGAAAGAGAAAAGGGAAGAGCTGGGAGAACAAGGTGAGAAAGGAACCTATGACACTTCTATACTAGAGAAAGGACACACTATAGATTTAGACTAGACTTTTACCTAAATGTCGGGGACAGAGCTTGCTTCGACGGCTAGAGCGGGAGGAACTCAGAACGGGATGAGAAGGGGTTCCTCCAGGCTCAGCACTACTGTTATGAAAACACCCGAACGTGGTGGAATACAAAGGACGGTAGGGCTGTCACCACCAGTCGCCTACCACTGCAGTTCCGTGGGGTGGAACACACTAACTTAGCTAACGGCAAGTCAGACACCACGTCTGCACTTGACGTTAGGACTTCCCTTGGACGTCTATCAAGAGAGAGTCCCCTCAACTCGGAGCTTTCGACGGCTCCGACATAGGCTAGAAAGACCCACAAGATAAACCCGACAGAGCTAACTAAAACTCTAACTCTAATTCTATAGGAAACTACTCTCCAACCTAAGGCTAAGCTTAGAGAAGGAAAACATGAAGAGTAGAGCTTGCTCATAAGTAAAGAAGATAACTTTATATTCATGATAATATTCGGAAACAAAAGAAAAGATACAAGAGCTTTTACCAGAACTTCCGAAGACTCCGGAACCCCGAGGCAAAGCTCGACTCGACCCTACTCCCAACTACAACTCCTAAACTACAAAGTAGAAATGCAAAGAGAGCTCCTTCAAGCATGTGTGTTCAAGTGGAGTGGAGGGGTCCTTATATAGCCTTGCAAGGTCGGTGGAAGCTAGGGGAACCGTCATAATCCAGCCTAGGATCCCTTCCTTGACATGCACGAGAAAGAGGAGGCCTTGGTCGAGCCGGGAGGTGGCGGCCAGCCACCCCTAGGCCGATCGGCCTGGCATGGTTGCCACCTGGCACTGCCTTTCTTGTGTGCGTCTCTGATCACGTCTCCAAGTCGGTGGGGTAGGATTTCTGGTGAAAACCGTTGAAGGGCGCATGCAGGTGGGCCCTCTAATCCAAGTGACGCCTTTCGATGTCCGTTGATCAAACCGACTTGGAATTCACGGTCTAGATCAACATGTCTTGTGTTTCTTGTCTCTGGATTGATGGCGTGGCTTTTGGGGCCAGTTGGTGGCGGCCGGCCATGATGTGGCGAGCGGCCTACTGCTTGAGCCCTCTGGTGCTCATTTTTCTTGTGTATTCTCCTGCGAGCACAAATCATCCAAAACTAGTGGAACTTCGTTAATTATTAGCAAATCATGTATGGAACATAGCATAATCCTCCTTGTTCTTGAAATGTTGTGGGCACTACACGTTTAAAATGACCGTCAACAGAGTAGAGGGCTAGATGGTTATGCTAAATAATTTCTTTATTCTTGCAACACTTAACTCTGCATAATTTCTAATTCACTTGTTATTTCTTCACAGTCATGATCACATGGAGGAGCTGAGTCTTGCGGAGTTTGTGGGATGGGCTATGGCTCACAAGGGCAAGGCTTACGAGGTCACCTACAACCTCAAGGCGGGCCATCAGCGTACAACAATCCCACAGCTTACAACCGCATGATGGCATACACAGAGACCGGAAAGCAAGTTTATGGGGAACAGTGGGATCCCACCGCTGTACCTCTTGATGGCAATGTCATCATGAGTGCGGGAGGAGGCACGAAGCATGGCGGTTCCTCATTGGTGGCCAGCCTTGTCGATGAGGCCAATACCCTCACACTCCCAGTTCGAGCAAGGGACAGCTCAATGCCCGCCCATAAGCCCACGTCAAAGCGTGACACAGATGCAAGTGGAGGCACTTCAGGTTATTTCTGCTTTATTACTCATTAATTCATCTTCTTTGTATATTTGCTTTGCTCTATAACGGTTTAAATAAAAAATTTTAGGCCCACCGGGCGGCTCAAGCGGCTCCACTTGCGGCGGCGATGGGGGAAGAGAGAAGCACCCGCGCGGCCGAGCATGCCCAGGTGATGGATTACCTTCGATCCATCTCTACTCAGTTTGCTATTGCAGGAACACCCTTACCACCGCTACATGATTACACGGGTCTCCGCACACTTCTCAGGTGAGCTACTTCATAACCTTCTTGATTCAGTTCGAGTAACAGAGATGTAGAGAAAGTTATAATCACTTTGAGATCTAATGATAATTTAACTTTCTGCAGAATCCTTCGGCGGGTTCGAATGCACCAAACTTGTCACCCGCCGGTATGTCACCGACGTTCCCTGCAGTGCAGTTGTTCCCAACTAACCCCTACGCTTTGGCCGCCCTTGACCAGCCACCGTCCGGCCCATGAGTGATGACATGTTGTGATTTGTGAACTCGAACGAGGTTGTAACATCGAATTATGGTTTTAATTATGGTTGTGAACTCTATCTATGCCTGAAATGCTTGCTGTCGTATATGTCTATCTGTGATTTTTTATTTGAGTGGGGGCATTTAAACCAAAAAACAAAACAAACAAAAAATAATGATCACTTCGCCGTGTGCCAAAAGGGAGGCACTGCGGCGAAGTATTTCAATCAACGAGGCGAATGGTCGCTTGCGTGTGCCATATGGCAGCACACGGCGAAGTGACCATCCTTCGCCGATAATGTCGGCGCATGGCACTGCGGCGAAGTTACCATCCTTCGCCGTGTGTAACACGACAGCACACAGCGAAGAGGCGGTGTTCGCCCTGTGACGCCATGCTGGCACACGGCGAAGAGCCCGTCAGTCTGACGGCGGCCGGCTCCCGTCCATCAGCCACTTTATGTCGCCGTGTGCCGGGAAGGCACCGGCGAAAAATCTTCGCCGTGTGCCCGGCGTTTTGCACACGGCGAACATGGCTCGCCGTCGGTCTGAGTCGCCATCGGCAACCGCTATGTGCCGCTCACGGCGAAGTTCGCCGTGTGTTTTCACCTTCGCCGTGTGTTCGTTCTCCGGCGAAGCCATGTTCGCCGTGTGCAAAGCGCCGGGCACACGGCGAAGATTTCGCCGTGTGCCTTCACGGCACACGGCGAAATCAAAAGTGGCTGATGGGCGGGGGCGGCCGCCGTCGGCTGGCGGCTCTTCGCCGTGTGCCAGCACGGAGGCACACGGCGAACACCACTCACCGGCTGTGTGTCGTGTGACACACGGCGAAGGATGGTCACCGCCGTGTGCCATATCGTGACACGGGCGAAGGATAATCACCGCCGCGTGCTGCCATATGGCACACGGCGAAGTGACCATTCGCCCCGTTGGAATGGTCACTTCGCCGTGTGCCTCCCTTGGCACACGGCGAAGTGACCATTATTTTTGTTTGTTTTGTTTTTTGGTTTAAATGCCCCCACTCAAATAAAAATCACAGATAGACATATCTGACGACAAGCATTTCAGGCATAGATAGAGTTCACAACCATAATTAAAACCATAATTCGATGTTACAACCGTTCGAGTTCACAAATCACAACAGTCATCACTCAATAGGGGTCCGACGGTATGGCTATCGAAGGGCGTGGAAGTGCGAGGGGTTAGTTGGGAACAACTCGGTGACTGCAGGGAACGCGTCGGTGACATAATCAAGTGGCGTATAAGTTTGGTGTGCATTCGATCCCGCCAGGATTCTTCGCAGAAAAGTTAAATTACTGGCTAGATCTCAAAGTGATTATAACTTTCTCTCCCGCATCTCAAGTACTCGAATCAATCAAGAAGGTTCCAAGTAGCTCACCCGAGAAGTGTGCGGAGACCCGTAATCTGCGGTGAGTGTGGTAAGGGTGTTCCCTGCACAGTGTAAACTGAGTAGAGATGGATCAAGGTAATCCATCACACTTGGCGTGGTTTCGCCTACCACAGATCTTCTCTCTTCCCCATCAGCTGCCTCATGCAGCCGCTTGAGCCGCTGGCCAAATCCTAAAATTTTGAATTTCAACCATGAGCAAAGCAAATATACTGTAAGAAGATGAATTAATGAGTAATAAAGCAGAAATAACCTGAAGTGCCTCCACTTGCATCAGGTGTCACGCTTTGACGTTACTTATGGGCTGGCATTGACCGCCCCTTGCTCGAATCACGGGAGTGTGGAGGTATTGGGCCTCATCGATGCCATCACCAATGAGGAACCAAGCTATGCTTCTGCCTCCTCCCACACACTCTCGTGATGACATTACATCAAGAGGTACAACGGATGGGATCCCACCACGTTTCGTGAACTTGCTTTCACGCCTCTGCATGTATGCCATCATGGGCGTTTGTAAGTCGTGTGGGATTGCCAGACGATGATGGCCCGCCTTCCGGGTTGTAGGTGACCCTGGAAGTTCTTGCCCTTCCAGCCATTGCCATCATCCCACAAACTCCCATGCACTCAGCTCCTCCATGTGACCGCGATCTGTGAAGAAATAACAAGTGAATTAGAAATTATGCAGAGTTATGTTGCAAGAATAAAGAAATTATTTAGCATAACCATCTACAGGCTCCTCTACTCTCTGGACGGTCCATTTTAAACGTGTAGTACCCGGCCAACATTTCAAAAGAAACAAGGAGGATTATACTATGTTCCATACATGATTTGCTAATAACCAACGAGTTCCACTAGTTTTGGATGATTTGTGCCTCGCATGAGAATACACAAGAAAAAATGAAAGCACTGAGAGGGCCCAAGCAAAGTTGCCGTTCACACATCATGGCTTACCGCCACCAACTCGCCCCAAAAGCCACGCCATCGATCCAAGAGACAAGAAACACAAGACATGTTGATTCTAGACCATGAAATCCAGTTGGTTTGATCAATCTGGACATCGAAGGCATGCCACTTGGATTAGAGGGCCCACCTGCGATGCGCTCTTCAACGGTTTTCACCGTAAATCCTACCCCACCGACTTTCTGAGACGTGATCGCAGAGACGCACACAAGAAAGGCGGTGCTGTGGCAACCATGTTGTCCAGCCGATCGCCTCAGGGGTGGCCGGGCTTCGGGCCACCTCCTCGGCTCATTCACGCCCTCTTTCGTGCATGTCAAGGAAGGGATCCTGAGGCTGGATTATGACGATTCCCCTAGCTTCCACCGACCCCTCTGCAAGGTTATAAGACCCCTCCACTCCACTTAAACACACACACTTGAAGGAGCTCTCTTTGCATTTCTACTTGTAGTTTAGAGTTGTAGTTGGGAGTAGGGTCGAGTCGAGCTATTGCCTCGGGGTTCCGGAGTTTCGGAAGTTACGTAAAAGCTCTTGTATCTTTTCTATTGTTTCCAATATTATCATGAATATAAAGTTATCTTCTTTTACTTTATGAGCAAGATCTACTCTTCATGTTTTCCTTCTCTAAGCTTAGCCTTAGGTTGGAGAGTAGTTTCCTGGCAGAATTAGAGTTAGAGTTTTAGTTAGCTCGTCGGGTTTATCTTGTTGGTCTTTCTAGCCTATGTCGGAGCCGCTCAAAGTTCGAGTTGAGGGGAATCTCTCTTGATAGACGCCCTAAGGGAAGTCCTAACGCCAAGTGCGCATTTAGGTGTCTAATCCTGCTATTAGCTAAATTAGTGTGTTCCACCCCACGGGAACCGCAGTAGAAAGGCGGCTGGGTGGTGACAAATTTTCATTCGCCGCCCTTTGTATTCACTCCACCATGTTCGGTGTGTTTTCATAGCAAGTAGTGGGGTTGAGCCCTGGAGGAACCCCTTCTCATCCTGCTCGAAGTTCCTCCCGGCCTAGCCGTGGAAGCAAGCTCATGTCCCGACATATTTAGGTAAAGTCTAGTCTAAAATCTATAGTGTGTCCTTTCTCTAAGTATAGAAGTGTCATAAGTTCCTTTTTCTCACCTTGTTCTCCCAGCTCTTCCCTTTTCTCTTTCGGGTCTCGAGAGTCTCCTATGTCACCGGCTTTTTCTAAGCCTTCTATCCGTCATACATTGGCCATTATCCCACGCTATATGTTATCTCCCTGTTAGTGAGTTGATAATTCTGGAAAGTTTGTCATTCCATTCTTCAATACTCTATGGCCATAATGCTTCCTCGAGGATATAAATATGATACCACCGGGTCACACCAAGGTGAAATGCTACAACGAGTTATTCGTAAGCGCCATGGAATATTATTCTTAAAGCATACAACGCTTAACCAGCGCCTCGACGATTTGAGATAAGGAGTGCTAAGTCAGCATTTCGCACCGCCGAAAAAAATGAGTTTTGCGCTTATTTCTAGTAGTGGTGTTAAGAAATGCCAACAAGATTTTCACGGCGCCATTGTCAGAAGCAATTCGCTAAAGATATTGTTGAATTGGTTGGTAATACTTCTCGGCTTTTGTCACCGCTAATCTTAGCGGAGCTTACCAACGCATCATTGCTTTTTGCCTTTATGATGAATGCAGGCGCATGCGACCGGTTTCAACCTACCTTCAAACTTTAATCCTAATCCGGAATGCATCGGGAGAAACATCGATACATCCCACCACGTATCTCGCTTTCAGCTCGAGACTGATTCATCTTCGACCTTCAGAGTCATCAGATTCATCGTGCACCACCTTCACCTTCCGGCTATAATAGTGGCCACGAAGACCCTTCGTGAGTTCTCAGCCTGGCTAAGCAACAACTTCCCGGATCGAACAATGCTCAAAGCCAATGATGCCTTTCGGAGGTTGAAGATCGGGCTCGGAATATGGTCCTGGCAAACCATTTTCGCGGGAAGGCATCAGAAGATGCCAACGCTCATCCCAGGAACTTCCTGGAAGTGAGCAGCACCATCAACCCCAATGGCTCTACAATGGATGCTATAAGGCTACGCCTGTTTCTATTCTCTTTGCTTGGCAAGGCAAAGGAGTGGTTCTACACCAATCAAGCCTCATTCAACAACACATGAGGACTTGTTCGTATGCTTTTCTTACTTCAAAGTATTTCCCGTGGCAAAAAACAAATGCCCTCCGTGGTAAGATTACCAGCTTCCAGCAAATGTGATGGAGAAACTATTCCTCAAGCTTGGGAAAGACTACAAGAGTACATCGCAGCCTGCTTCATTATCACGGTGCAAGGCATGGTAGAATGGCCTGGCTGTCCGTAACTCTACCATGGCCCCACTCGCCCGATCGCAAGAGCACTTGGATGCAGCAGCGGGGAGGAGCCTTTTCTCGCTGGGATGTAGCCGGGCTAAAGGCGCTGTGGAGAAGATTGCCTCTCATCGAGAGTTGGGTGGGAGAACGTCCAGCAACTTGTTCCAAGGGAGTTCATCAAGTTAACTCCTTTGACATGTTAGCGGCAAAGATGGATTCTTATGAAGAAATTGGAGTCTCCTACAATGGAGATGGCTCGATTGACAGATGCAAGGATCACATGTGAGACATGTGGTGACATCGACACTTTCGGGCACTAGTTGCCTGACGCATTCAAGAGGATCGCTTCACTTGCCCCAAAGAAGGTTGGAATTCCAAACCCAACCTCCCCTTGACCAACAACAAGGTAACAACAACAACTTTAACAATGGTTTCAACCTTCAATTAAAGATTTATGGTATGGCCAAAAGAACATTAATGATAGCATTAGTAAGAAGTTTCTTGCCAATGATAAACTTTTTGAGAACATGGCTAACCAAATGAAAGGTTTTAATACCTCGTTAAAGAACCAGCTGAGTTTTAACAAAATGATAGAAACTCAAGTAGCTCAGTTGGCGCATCGTGTCCTAACCTTAACAAGGGAAAGCTTCACAGGGCAACGGAGAGGCTCCCTCTAAAGAAAATGTTAGTGTGGTGACCACGCGTGGTGGTAAGACCACGCGGGATCCACCTATGCCAAAAGATGCAGGATCGCGGCGGAAGACCGATACCGCCAGTGAAGCCGAGCATGAAGCCAAGGAGGAGGAGGCCGAAGAACCCAGCTCTGCTATCGTGGAAGAGACCGTGGAGGTTCCTAGAGCCTCCAGCGACTACCATGACACCACCACCTTACCGTTTCTGGAACGGAGGAAGAAGCCAGTGACCGACGAGCAATTCGGCAAGTTCGTCGAGGTAATCAGGAAAGTTTATGTCAATATTCCACTTCTTGATGCTATGCAGGTACCCACTTACTCAAAGTACTTCAAGGATATTTTGGGAAATAAGAGGACCTTGCCACACACTGAGATGGTACAGCTGACCGAAGAGTGTAGCGCAGCTATACTCAACTCTATCCCGCAGAAGAAGAAAGATCCAGGGTGTCCCACAATTGCCTGTTCAATCGGGACCCAGACCTTCAAAAGAGCTCTTTGTGACTTGGGGGCAAGTGTTAGTGTTATGCCAAAGCCTATCTTCGAGATGCTCAAGCATGTTCAACTGGCCCCCACAGCAATGTGTTTGCAACTAGCAGACGGTCGGTTCGTTACCCGGTAGGGATCGCGGAGAATATTCCGGTGAGAGTCCGGGATTTTCTTATTCTCGTGTACTTCGTCATTCTGGATATGGAGGACGAATCCAAGACATCTCTCATCCTTGGGAGACCGTTCTTGAGTACTGCAAACACAAGCATTGATGTTGGAGCAGGAGAGATTCAGTTCAACATCAATGGGGAGACTGAAACCTTCACCTTCTCACCCAAGGTGGAGAGCCGCCAACAAGTCAGCATGGTAGAAACATCAACACCACCAAAAGAGCCAGAGATTCCACTACACCCGTCAATTGAAGCAATTGCTCAGGCATTGGAGCTACTCACTTTGCGAAAGCAAAAGAAGCTCCATGACCGGAGAAATGCGTGGCGGAGGATCCAACGTAAGCAAGTTCTTGAAAAGGAATTGAAAGCGGTTGAAACAAAGGCCCCGCCTACTAGAAAGGTTTGGTGGGAGAAGAGGGGACTACCAGACTCATCTCCGAACGGTAATACCCCTAGAAGCTCGGAGCGTCCCGTTGAAGACGGAAAACTCAAAGCCCGTCCCGCTAAGGACGTAAAACCGAAGCCCTCGCCATAAGGTACGTGGTATGTATCCATTCTTGCATAAAGCATATAGGATAGTTTTATTTCTTGCATTCCATTTTATTTCCAACTTCATGGCATGTTTAAATTTTGAATTGCACAAGTTTTAAATTTCGAAATTATATGCATCTAAAACAAAAATAAGGAAATGAAAAAAAAATGATGAACCCTTGCCTTAAGTGGAGACCTTTCATTTACTTGACACTTACCTGAACAAAACCATGCATGTGCATGAGACTAACATGCAGGAGAGACCACCGATGAAAGGGGACATCAAATGGGCATGGTGGGGTGCCGTTCGGCCCCATAGTGGCCGGCCGGCCGCCCTCCGCCGCTCCCGTCGCGTCATCAACCACCAGAGCACGTTCTATAGCAGACCTACATAGTAGAGGCAAGGCGTGGCCACGTCGGCGCCACCACCAGGCCGATCGGCCTGTAGATGGCCGGCCGGCCACTCACCTTCGCCGGTCTATAAAAGGCGCCTCGTGCGAGCTCCTCAGGCATCCCTCGTCGCAGCTCAGTGAGCATCCCTTCTCTCCCACTCTATTTTCTTTCCATTTCCAAGTGCCTAAGCAAGTTCTTTAGTGAATTAGTTAAGGTACTTAACCACCCTCTCCACTTAACTAAAAATTTCGTGAGTAATTCTTTAATTGCTCACACCAAAAATATTTCACACTTCTGTTTTAATAAACGTGGCATGAACGAGAACGTTTTGTGGTGGTAACCAACCCCACAAGGACGACTAACGACTAACCATTAACCACTAACCCCTTTTATTCCCTCGGCTATTCTGCTTTGCTAACCTTTTGCAGGGAAGATGATTAGGAGGACGAAGAGAGCAGCCAAGACCGTCATCCGGAAGCTTAGTTCCAGCTCCAAGCACTCGGGATCAGGCTCCTCTAGGGACCAAATGTCAGTGGACTCTGTCCACCAGACAGTGGAACCCCAAGAGGAGGTTGAACCCGAAGTGCCGCGAAGACGACTCCGCATTCGTGTGATGACCATGATAGAACATATCGTGGTCCGCACCGCACACGAGCGAGAAATTCTGGACCGTCTCCGGAACCGAAGCTTCGCACATCACAATTCCTTCGACAACATGCTGCTCATCAAGACCGGACTTGGCGGGACATGGACCCGGCGCCTTCAGGTATGCTGGCTGGGGCGAGTTCGTTAACTTCATGGAAGCAGGTTCGCATTTCTTGACTATGGAGTTTTAGTGACTTTGAATATCATTCACCTGCGGGGAGACCCAAATTCGCTTCCGGTTTTCAATGAAGAATTCTTAATGACCCCGAAAGAGATGAGCATTGCTCTTGGTTTTAACAAATGCTGCATTTTGGACCCGAATGCTTTAGTGAGAGACCACGATTCTGACCGTAACAGTTGGTGGGATTCCATTTCCGATGACCACGTGGGTAGGAAAAATAGCATCACTTCCATTCATAATCCTACTCTCCGATTTTTGGCGAAATGGGTTGTGATGAACGTCCACCCTCGCACAGATTTGCGTCTTTGCAACAATTCTGATTTGTTCTGTCTATTTGCCTTTGCTAAAAAGATTCGATATTCCCCGGTCATGAGTATGTTGGATTCTTGGCAAAAATTGATACAAATTCAGAATCCCATCGACATAACCTCATTGGTTCGCGTATTACTACATGCGTCGATTGTGTTATCCAACGCTCAAGTCACTTATTTGCCTATGACCGAGGACTATTTTATTTGCATTGGGTTAGATCATTTCGTGCAATGACATTTGATGCGTGAGGAGGAGGATGGTACTCTTTATATGTGTTACCCAGATGCGATGTGGAGGTCGAGCTTCCAAACTTCGAAACTTGCATTGTATTTGGTGAAGAGCCTAACATTGCAGATGAGAGAAAGAGAACAAGCCCGTCATAGTGTTGCGGAGCCCCGATGACAGGAGACGAGCTCGACAAACTGCTTGGGAGAAGCAGGTCCATCAAGGCAGCCATAGATCTCATCATCAACCGAGGAGCCGCCACATCCGGACCCAGCCACAACCCACATGAACTTGAGCGGACATCGACTACTACAATCTGCAAGGCACAAGTTCATATGGGCGTGCACGGCTATGGTCAGGATTTCTACTACCCATGGTATGAGTTACGGTCGCAGGTGGGACCATCTTCATCAGCCCAGTTCGACTACGAGAACCCGATCACTCGTGAACTCGTAAGGTTGAACACCTAGATGAGCGAGATGAGCCAAGAACAACAGAGGATGCGAGACGAGATGGCACACAACACCGACCTGACCCAGCAAAACTAGGGAATGTCGAGCTCCATGCACTACGACATCTCGAGCATCTTCCGCAACCTGAACCTCGACCCCAACCAGAACTACTAAGCTTCATCCAAGCTTGGGGGAGGTTCAGCATACCCAGTCCAGGTAAGTCGTCTAGCCCGTCTTTCGTTCCCATTTGCAGGATGCCATGATCATTTTTTCTTTCTTTCCCTTTTCTACTCCCTCCATATATCTAAATAAATTAAAAAAAGAAATAAATAATAGGTAAATGTTAGTCATGCATATTTGAATAAAACCATGCGTGGAAATCTATATGATCTTTCTCGGAGATGATGAAAAGTTGCTCTGTCTATCCCTTGCAAATGCCTTGTATACAAGCTTCTACTCCTTTAGTACTTGAATTCGTTGGCATTTGGTGAATATACATGTTTATCTCGTGGGTAGCATGAGCTACACTTTATAATCTGGGTTGTTGTGAGTTTGATATGGTTAAAATCTAGAGTGAACTGCATGCCTATTAAGGGACCTCTCGGATGTTTTATAAAAACCTTAACCATGGTATGTTATTCCCTGATGGTTTACATGACCTACCCAGAGCCATAAAAGTTTACATCTATCTAGCCACCATATGCAACTTTATGTTACTTTGAGTCTTGTCGAATAGTGAGTCTGCCTGAGAAGGTACTTGTCATCTACCGGTCTTTCCTCCTTTGCGTACCCATTGTTTGCTAGCCTCAAATAATTGTTCGGAAAAGTCGATTACCCACTCCGGGAATCAACTTCCACGTTCGCCGAACAAATTCCCTCATACAGCCCAAAATCTCCAGTGTGTACCTATTTATTCCCAAGGTCTTCATGAAATACTCCACACAAAAAAAAAATCTCCACCTGTTATCATAAAGAGTATGGATAAGTCTCATATCTTCTTTACTTAAAAAAAGAGAAGAGAGAAAGAGGATCCATACTCCCAAAAAGAAAAGGTGTGAAAAATAAGGAGTCTGAAAAAGACCAAAGATTTCTATGTGTGAGTCCATTCTCCCCCTCTCCCCTGAAAATTATGAATTCCAAAGAAAGGAATTTGATGAGTACCAACTCTGGCGAACCATTCTTCGACTCGACAAGAAAGGTAACTGAGGTATACAATTCCCATCCTTCCTACAAGCTCCATATATCAGCCTTAGATTAGGAAGAAAATGGTGAGGTATTGATACACACATGAGTGATTTGAGAGTACCATCTAGGAATGACATACCATATCTTTTGAAAAATATTTCCCGAGATGGAACTGAACAGCTCTGAGGGATAATCTGGAGATGGCCGTTCAGGCTCTCAACCGCTTAAGATGAACAAGTGTATGCGAATAAGCCCCACGGTGGCGAAGGTATGAACAACCGTCGCCAACTTGTTCAATCTACTAATGATTAGAGTGGTAGTTTGTACATCGGGTATCTGCAGGGTATAAACATCGATGCAACTCTGATCCACCGAACCTAAGACCTTAGCTTTGCTCGAGGACGAGCAAAAGTTTAAGCTTGGGGGTGTGTTGACGGTCATTATAAACGTGTAGTGCCCGTCAACATTTTAGTAAACAAGGAGGATTATACTATGTTCCATACATGATTTGCTAATAATTAACGAGTTCCACTAGTTTTGGTTGATTTGTGCCTGCAGGAGAATACACAAGAAAAATGAGCACCGAGAGGGCCCGGTGGCGAGCCATTCGGCCACATCATGGCCAGCCGGCCACCAACTGGCCCCAAAAGCCACGTCATCGATCCAGGAGACAAGAAACACAGTACATGTTGATCTAGACCGTGAATTCCAAGTCGGTTTGATCAACGGACATCGAAAGGCATCACTTGGATTAGAGGGCCCACCTGCATGCGCCCTTCAACGGTTTTCACCAGAAATCCTACCCCACCGACTTGGAGACGTGATCAGAGACGCACACAAGAAAGGCGGTGCTAGGTGGCAACCATGCCAGGCCAATCGGCCTAGGGGTGGCCGGCCGGCCACCTCCTGGCTCTGTTCAGCTCCTCTTTCTCGTGCATGTCAAGGAAGGGATCCTAGGCTGGATTATGGCGGTTCCCCTAGCTTCCACCGACCTGCAAGGCTATATAAGGACCCCTCCACTCCACTTGAACACACACACTTGAAGGAGCTCTCTTTGCATTGCTACTTTGTAGTTTAGGAGTTGTAGTTGGGAGTAGGGTCGAGTCGAGCTTTGCCTCGGGGTTCGAGTCTTGGAAGTTACGGTAAAGCTCTTGTATCTTTTCTTTTGTTTCGAATATTATCATGAATATAAAGTTATCTTCTTTACTTATGAGCAAGCTCTACTCTTCATGTTTTCCTTCTCTAAGCTTAGCCTTAGGTTGGAGAGTAGTTTCCTGTAGAATTAGAGTTAGAGTTTTAGTTAGCTCTGTCGGGTTTATCATGTGGGTCTTTCTAGCCTATGTCGGAGCCGTCGAAAGCTCCGAGTTGAGGGGACTCTCTCTTGATAGACGTCCAAGGGAAGTCCTAACGTCAAGTGCAGACATGGTGTCTGACTTGCCGTTAGCTAAGTTACTGTGTTCCACCCCACGGAACTGCAGTGGTAGGCGACAGGCGGTGACAGCCCTGCCGTCCTTATTTGTATTCCACCATATTCGGGTGTTTTCATAACAGTAGTGCTGAGCATGGAGGAACCCCTTCTCATCCCGTTCTGAGTTCCTCTCGCTCTAGCCGTCGAAGCAAGCTATGTCCCCGACATCTAGGTAAAAGTCTAGTCTAAGTTTGTAGTGTGTCCTTTCTCTAAGTATAGAAGTGTCATAGGTTCCTTTCTCACCTTGTTTTCCTAGCTCTTCCCTTTTCTCTTTAAATCGAGAGTCTCTGTGTATTGGCTTTACTAAGCCTTCTATCCGGTCATACATTGGCCATTATCCTCGCTATATGTTATCTCCCCTAAGTTAGTGAGTTGATAATTCTGGAAAGTTTGTCATTCCATTCTTCAATACTCTAAGGCCATAATGCTTCCCTGAGGATATAAATACGATACCCTGGGTCACACCAAGGTGAAATGCTACAACGAGTTATTCTGTGCGCTTGCGGAATATTATTCTTAAAAGCATACAACGTTTAACCAGGCGCTCCTGACGATTGAGTTAAGGAGTGCCAACGAGCATTTCTGGCACTGCTGCCGAAAATGAGTTTTGCGCTTATTTCTAGTAGTGGTGTTAAGAAATGCCAACATACTCCTCGTTGGTAAGGCTCCCTTGATGGTGTGTAGGACCTGGCATTAGCATTTGCCATTCACGTCCCTTGTCGTGCAACTCCTGCCACTCAGGCGTGAACCACTTGTCCACTATTCTTTCCCAGCACACGGTATCATTGCGGCACCACGGCGCCGGCACCTACACGCGATGATATGGTGAGATGTAAGAGTGAAATTAAGCGATCTACTAAATCTGAGAGCGAATTCAATTTTACATGCATGTATTGCGCCTTAGTTAGCTTGTACTTTCTTGCATCTGCCTTTTTGATGGTTTTGAAGAGGAAGCTGGCGCTGTAGTTTATGGCCCTTGAACACATGCCTCGTAGTGCATGTCCTTCACTAGCTTCTTGCATCGCTTTTGAATCACATCCGAAGCGTCTCCATCGTAACCCGACTCACAAGTGAAGAAATCCTGCATTCAAACACGACACATTCAATCATGATTATGAAAACGTTTAATAAATCCGGTGAATTGAGCAGTGTACTCCGAGGAAAACTTACCCACAGCTTCATCTCCACCCGATGCGCCTTGTTGTTGAAGGTCCTGCCAAGTGGGTCCGCTTTATCTAGCGCGTGGTGGTAGTGTTCCCATGTCTAAGCCGGCTCGAACCTTGTATTGGTAATTTGAACCAAGCACAGGAAGTTGTTCCTCACTAGAAGACCCAGGACACGATTAACCTTGCGCTTGTGAAGACTGGCACGACAAGCTGTCCAACTCCTGCCAAAAGTGAATAAGATAAGATATTAGTTTCTTTCGCCATTTCCTAGGTACAAAATGAAAAGGTATTGATAACATCTCATGTTACTTAGGCTTAACAGGGCGAATCATCGGTCGTCGGCGAGAGGTATCGGCCTATCCGGTAGTCGAGGCGGCCCTCGCAACGAACGACAACAGCAGTGGGCGCCCCCTCCTCGTTCCCCTGCTCCTCATACTTGGTACATGACGTCCCACCCTCAAGATGTTTGTCGGTTTTGCATGGGTATGAGACATAGTAAACTTGTGTCGCTTGTTGAGCCACAATGTAGACGTCGTCTCCTGTATAGAGCGGACAATGGGCGAATTTCTACTAGTCCAACATTAGGGGTTCGCCGCACTTGGCTTGGATCAAACCAATGACATTTGAATCTGACTGGCTTAAGAGGCTTGGGACCATCAAACATGATTTCATATATTTCTTCAATTATTCCATAATAATCGAGATCGTCTTCGCCTTTCGTACAAACTACGAAATTTGTGGTTCTCCGATTGGGGCGACTTTCATCGTGCTCTTTTGTGTGAAAGCGATATCCATTCACATCATAGCGAGATCTGACATTACCCTATAACAACATCCTTTTGCCACCTGTCTCAACTCAGGAGTGATGGCCTCATCCTTGTCGGCCTTTTGTTTGAACCAAGAAATGAAATCAGGCGATCCACGCCCGCACCCTCTTTCAAAAGGGTATCAACTTGCTGCGGGGTCGAGCCATCCTTCTCCTTGAATTGTTGATAAATTCTACATGCGAATGAAAAGAAGGTCGAGATTTGTTAGATGAATAAATCCTTCTCCATGAAGTAATCAAGAAATTGTTTGTGGAGAACTTCTTGAATATCTGGCCGAACTTGGAAAGGTTGGTCAAGACATACATCATGATTGTGCGGAACTCTGAATGTGTCAAATTCTTAGCATGCCCAACACTTGCACTTCCGAGTTGCCCTACGAAGAGGCTAAGGTTTGATTCATTTTCATCAGCATTGTAATGAGATGGCGGATTATGCACGCTATGAAGGGTGTCAGCATAGTATTTGGTTGTGAAGTTTGACACCTCCTCAGTAACGTATGCCTCCGCCATTGATGCCTCGATTTTGCACTTGTTTTTACACTCGGTTGAAGAACCTTTTGTTTATCTCTCAATTGAATAGCACCATCGGCCATGGGCGGGCCCACACATTCATGCTTCATACGGGAGGTGCAGAATCATATGCTCCATCGGATTGAAAAATGCAGGTGGAAAGATTTTCTCCAACTTACAAACCAACACGGAGCCATCTTTTCCATTTCTGCAATCACGGTTTGAGATAACTCCTTAGCACAAAGGTGCGGAAGAAATAGCTTAACTCCGCTAGCACTAGCCACACATGGTCGGGGAGATAGCCTCGAACCATCCTTTGGAAGAAGTCACTCAATCCATATGTGGTAGTCATGACTCTTGAGCCCGTTGATTCGCATAGTAGTTAAGTTGACCCCCCTTCTCAGATTCGCTGCATACCCATCGGGGAACGTTAAAGTTTCAAACCATTCTAATACTTCCTTCCTCTCGCGTCTCTTCAGGACATAATTAGCAGGAGGTTTTTTCCACCGCTTGCCGTCTGTGGATGGAGGAATGATGAGCTTTGGTCTATCACACAACATAGCTTGATCCACTCTAGCCTTAATGTTGTCCTTTGTCTTATCAGGAATGTCCATTAGTGTACCGAATGTTGCCTCGGCGACATTCTTTTCAGTGTGCATCATATCAATGTTATGTGGAAGAAGAATGTCATCCATGTAGGGTAGCCTCCACAAGCCTAACTTCTGAGTCCAGGCATGATCCACATTATATCCCACAAAACCATCACCTGTTACCTTTGGTTGGAGCGCGTCTATCTGCTCACAGACGGTGCTTTTGTCAATATCTGCGGTGGGGGGTTTTCAACCACGATACCTTTTCTAAAGTTCTTTTTGTCTTGTCTGAATGGTTGATCCAATGGGAGAAATTGTCGATGTTTGTCGAACGAACAGAACTTGCCACCCTTTTTCAACCAAAAGAACTCGACGGTGACTTGCATCTTTGGGCAGGGAACCTCCGTGGACGGACCAGCATAAAATATCCCATACGCCGGATGGTCATGCATTGAATACATGTACCACACTCTCATTGTGAAGTTTCTCTTTGTAGCTCGATCGTATGTCTGTACACCCTCATTCCAAGCAAGGAGGCTCCATGTACACACTCATGTTATTACCTGGGTGTCCAGAAATTATCAGCGATAAGAATATGTTCTGTCGTTTAAACATGACGTCGGGTGGAAGATTGAGAGGGATAACGAACACGGGCCAACATGTGTATGGGGCAGACGACATTCCATAAGGATTAAACCCATTTGTCGCCACTGCGACACGGACATTACGAGCCTCATTTGCTTTCTCAGGATGCCGCCTGTCAAAATGCTTCCATGATTCACCATCGGCTGGATGTACCATATTCTCTGGACGGTACCGTGTGCCTTCTTTGTGCCATGTCATCTGTTTTGCGGAATCCTCGCTCATGTAAAGGCGCTGGATCCTTGGAATGAACGGGAGGTACCGTAGGATTTTCATGGGGATTTCTAGCTGCCTGTTATGACCATCACCAGAGTCTACCTCGAAATACCTAGAGGACCCACATTTAGGACAGTACTTTGCATCCGCAAGATGATTCCTAAACAAGACACATCCCTTTGGACAAACATGTATCTTCTTGTATGGCATCTTAAGTGCACGAAGTAGTTTCTTTGACTCATACATGTTGCATGGCAGAGTGTGACCCTCAGGAAGCAAGCTGCCAAAAAATTTCAACATATCTTCAAAGCCGTCTCGTGATGCCAAGTTGAGACTTTAGGGCCATTAATCGCCCGACAAAATCCAGTTGAGAAACATCTGTATCTTTGGTGAAATGGTTTACGTGCGAGAAGACAACATGTCATAATAGGCGCTGTCGTAGGCTCTGGCTCATCCTCCCTTACATGACTAGGTCCTTCATCGCGGTGTGCATGATAGTAGTCATCTAACATATCTGCGAACCCGGCATCAACATCATAATCGTCGAGGTGTGGCCTCACTACTTGCCTCTCGCACGACCGGCTTCACCATGACAGATCCACTGGGTATAGTTGGGCATAAACCCATTGCTGCAAATGTGTTTACCCATATCTAACTTTGAATGCAGGAACTTGTTTTCACACTTGCTACAGGGACACAGTGCTTTACTCTGTCCTAATTCAAATGCCTTTTTCAAAAATTCATTGACCTTGAAAATGAATTCAGTGGTCCAGTCACGTTTACCCTGTCAACCCGTGTACATCCATTCACAGTTATCCATCCTTGAAAATACGATAAATAGTAATGTAAATTCAATATTTCGGCAGCACCTCTCCTACACGATAAGGTTTCCAAACTCTCAAAATTTCAAACGACACGATGGCCGACAACAACATAATCATTGCATTCATACAACAACATAATGATATACCACTTATTACTATGCAATACTAATTGTGAAGAATTCACTAGACCACTATTTCATTCAATGTTCACACGATGGCCAAATTATGTTATCCACTATTTCATTCAATGTTCAAGAATTTTCACCTTAAGGACGGATGATGACAAGGATGACGGGCGGCATCGAGGGCTACCTCCTACTACCGGATTCTTCTTCCTTTCTCCTCTGCCTTCTCCCCGGTCGCCGATGAAATCCTCTGCGTCCTTCGATCCTTCTCCTCCACGCCCAACACTACCTCCTCCTCCTCATTTCTGCTTCCTCCTTCCTCCGCCCTCCCCCCCCCCCCCCCCCTTTCCCCCTTCCTCCCCCGGCGGGGGGGGTGGTTGGGGGGGTGGGGGGGGGGGGGGGGGGGTGGTGGTGGTGGGGCGGCCGGTGGTGGAGGGGCGCCGATGATGGTGGTGGTTGTGGTGGAGGGCGGCGGTGGTGCTCGTCGAGGGGCGGGGCGGCGGTGGTGAAGGGGCGGCGCTTGGGCGATTTACAAGGCGTGGAGGGCGGCGGGCAGGACGGGCGGTTAAGCGGCGGTCACATGAAGGAAGCGGCCGGGCGGCCGAGCGGCGCGAGGTGGGCGCGGGCGGGCGGCGACGGCGGTGCAGGGGCGGCGATGGTGGAGGAGCTGCGCGCGGTCGGGCGGCGGCGGCGTGACTGGGAGAGCGAGAGAGATGGAGTGAGGGAGTGAGGGGGCGGCCGCGGTATAAGAAAAGAAAATTATTCGTCGTGTGCCCTGGATCTAGGCACACGACGAAGTTTTTTTGAAAACCGTCGGGAAAATTGAAAAAAATCGCCGTGTGCCCCGAATATTGGCGCACGGCGAAGGGCTTTTTATATTTTTTTTTGAAATTTTCTTCGCCATGTGCCTGAGGCTCCAGCACACGGCGAATACCCCTTCCATATTTTATGCAAATTAATTTCAATCAAAATGAGCGACTCCAAATTTCTAAAAAATGATTGTACATACTCATATGTTGATAGATCAAGTGATTATAAACTTATTACTCTCTTTATGCTATTATTGGATGAATTTATATATCAAATTTAATTACTATCAATTAAATTATTATAAACGAAATTAATTTATTTAAAATACCAAATGGAACCGAAAAATAACCAAAAATTCACGTTAACCAATTTGAGTTGCACAATGACTATAGAGAGAAAGAATGAAGTCAAATTCAAATTTGAACGTTGCACCGCTTGAAAACCTAACCACTCAATTCTCTACTCTCTAGAACTTCTTTGACGATCTTCCAAGTTTCAAACAATGTACGTGACAAAATGTGCGAAACTTTCTCAACTTTTTATCATAGACTGAACATGCATTAAAATAAGTTATCACGAAATCTTGTGAATTTCAGACATTATTTGAATTTTATATAATTTTTACACCATTTGGTTACTCATTGACGGCAAAGTTTTTTGAATTTGAATTTCATATTTTCGTTCCAACTTGTGTATGAGGCCTTACAATACCTTCAATATCACAAATATCATTTTTTCACTTATTTAACTCTAACATTTTATGCACTTCCAATTCAAATTTGGCAAATTCAAAAAAATTGGTTGGGAAGACAAAAAATTGTTTAATATAGCAAACAAAGCGAGAAATTCACGAAACTAAAGCATGTAGTCTTAAGCTATGTAGGTATAATGGGTAAAAATGTTTTGAACGGGAAATAACAAGTTTTTCGTTTTCTATTCGCCGCGTGTCAGTAAAAACACACGGCGAAGGATCTGTTTGCCGTGTGCCCCACCCATGGCACACGGCAAAGGGAGCTCTTTGCCGTGTGCTGGGCCCTAGCACATGGCGAAGAGCTGCCCAACGCAGCCGAACCACGGCAGCACCGTGACGGCGTGCGGGCGCAGTTAACGGACATGGGGCTGGTGACGCTCGTCAGGTAGTTCGCCGTGTGCCCACCAGGTGGCACACGGCGAAACTCTGGCATACGGCAAAAAGGTTCTTCGCCGTGTGCCCGACGGTTTGCACGCGGCGAAGATTTTGGCACACGGCAAACTATGGGTTTCCCGTAGTGTGTGTGCAGATGCTGCCTGAGTCAGGTGCAACCTTTGGCCACTAAAAGGTTATTACAACCTGTACCCATCAGGTTAATAACTTTACGATTACATTTGTGTGCCTATACTAACTTACGACAGTAAAATTTTATGATTATGTGGCATGTTTTAATACCAAAGGTTATTACGACTAGAACCAAAACTGGTTTACGTACATAACATAAAAGACTTTTACGTGAATATACTAACTTGTGACTATAAATTTACATTTATTTAGGAAAACATATATCAATGGTTGTGGTCTTCGAAATACTATAAATAATTAATAGTTATGTATATGACAAGTTATCCTGATAATTCGTTGCCCTCCCCTCCCTCTGCCAAAGACATATAAATTAATGAAACCGTACGCACTTTTCTAAAGGGCTGCTTAGATCTCGCGTCACGTCCAAGGAGAGAGATGAGAGGTGATGGAGATATATGCATGATCATCATTTCCAACGCAGCGATCTCTCATTTTCAATCCATTGGGGACCGTGAAGAAGGGAGACAAATTAAAGAAAGGGGGACATGCATGAAGATGCATTGTGAGTACAAAAAAAGGTGATTATTATTGCAGAGCTTGTTGCTCGATCATGGGTGACTGTTTTAGCTAGTCCTACGATGGAGGAGGATGGAGGAGCTAGGACGATTACAACACTGATAGCTAGGCTGGGTCTCTCTCTCTCTCTCTCTCTGTCGAGAACAATTATTATTGCTCCGCGTCAGTAGAATTTTTGCTAGCGAGAGAAGTATATTGGCTGCTGTAAGAAATATAAACATGTTCGAAGATCATATATATTAAGATCCTTGTAGCAGCTAACTAGAACTTTAACTAATCAATTAATTACTTGGATCTCCCAAGCTCTGATCTTGGTCGCATATACTAGGTACAAGATAGTAAACACAGGACTAGTACGCGTACGTGTTTATTTGTTCCTTGCCCTTCATTATATTGTCGAGGTGGATTTTTGGTTGAAAAAGTGTAATTTTGGCATACCAGAGATAACATAATGATGATTAACAAAGTGGGCGAAGGAGTGTACATTTTCCCACTTTGTTTTGACACTTTGTGGGCACGTACTACCGGGCTGAGAGATTAAATAATGCCCTGCCCACTTTGTTTTCACACAAATGAAATGATGATTAAATAATGCATGGGCTGAGAGATGAGTTGGGGAATGTACTTGCACTCTGGTTATATTATTGGTAAGCATATATACACCTCAACACTTGCTGATCAACGTGCATGCATAGTGGTTAATAGCGCCTAGCGCATGGACTTTTTGATATGATGAGTACCCTACTACACTAGTACTAGCAGCTAGCCTGCTAGTGTGTGAATCAAGAGATCGATGTCTATGAGTATGTATGATAGCTAGCTAGCCGGCCGGCCGACCGGCCGAGTGGTCACTACATACTACGCTGATGGCGAGAGAGCTGCTACTAGCATGTGCAGTGTGTCTCCGAGATCCGATCTGAGCCGCCGTCGTCCGGCCTGGTATTTATAGACGACGCATCAAGCAAACCAGCCGGGCATTCCATTCCAGCAGAGAGAGCTCGTGCGTGAGAAAGAAAGCGGCAGAGCAGCACAGCCACCAAGCAGCAGCTCGATCAGGTCGCACCCATGGCACCACGCCACAGGCTTTCGCTTTTCGTCGTCGCAGCTGCAGTTCTGCTGCTTAGCGGCGGCAGCGCGGGCGACGTCGACGGCGGGACGACGACCGACGGCTACCTCGGCGACAAGTACATCGGCTGCCTGGAGATGGTGCTGTCCAGCAGGTGCATCGCGGACCCTACGGTCCCATGCGTGGAGGACGCGATTCTGGAGTGCACACTGCAGGCCGCCGCGGCTGCACCGGCGGCGGCCACCGGAGCTGCAGCGCCTTTGGCGGGAGGCCGAGCGGAGCTGCTCCTGGGCGCCATTGGCGGCGTCGTTGGGCGGGGCGTCATCAGTCTGGGCGTCAAGTACATCGAGTGCGCGGCCGTCAACCTGGCCGGAAAGTGCTTGGTGGAGCCTAGCATTGGGTGCGTCGAGGAGGCCCTGGCGTGCAACTAGGCGTGCGTCTACGACCGGCCTCGCTCCTCTCCTCTCTACTAGCAGTACGCACCTTTGTGTGCATATGCATGCGTGATCTTTTTTCTCTGGATCAGCTCTGGCCGGGGCTCAGGGAAAAAAGATACTACTATATATATCCATCGCGCACGCTTTATCGATTATAGTCTCCCTTTCTATCCTCTCTCTTTGTGTTTGTGTGGAGTATCCATATTTGTGTGCATGTGCTGTTGGACTGAATAATTAACTGTTGGATATATGTACGTGGCCTGTACCCGGTTAATAATTAAATAAATGTATTTTGTGTTGTTGTTGAGTTTGCTGCTGGCATATGGTTCCATTTTGTTGTTCATGTTGCGAATGAATCCTCCAATACATAACAAGATATAAACTTCTTCTACTTGCATTGTGAACCAAACAAAGATCGATTCGCAAAAAAAAAAAACAATTAAGTGCCAGTGTGAGTTGCTTCCCCTAAATCATAATAATCATGAACGAAAACGACATAGGGATATGCAAGTTCCACTTTTTCGGGTGTCAACCCAAAAACTTGATAAAATGAACTATAATGGCATGCAATGTAAATACTCTGACGAGGAAAATAAACTAAAGTGATGGTGGCAGCACCCACTCGAGACGCTCACCGACATCTCGGACGGGGGACATTAGGGATCGAATGAACTCATGCATAAAAGAAATGCATATATGGGTTCATTAATTAGGGATCAAATGAACTCATAATTCTACTCGCATCAATGGAATGTGAATTTCAGAATTGATTCAAATTAATTTTATGTGCAATCCAGTGTTGCTGAATTCAATGTCAACAAAGCACAGTAATTTGTCTGTCTCCTTCTCAAGGACCTCTACACAGTCTCCATCTCCATATAGAGCAAAGGTCTCATCAGTTTGGCAGTTTATTCCATTCCACCTGACGACACCCTAATTAAACAACATGTGCTGCTTCCGTATGTGCTAGTGAAAGAATGATAGTTAAGGTTTGCCGCCGGTCTAATTCATTCGCAATATACTAATACCAACCAACAGCAAACAGTGTTAGAAGTTCCAAAACGAGACTCGTACCTTTAAGTAAATAAATGCAAATCTGATTAGTTCTACGGATGATAATTATTGTTGCTTAAACAGGTAAATGGAAAATTTTAATTTGCTCTCATTCTGCAGGGCTAAATCTGATTAGCAATAACAAAATCATTAAAGATTGGTAACTGCTCAGAGTAAAACGTTTGGACTGATAACAGAATTTGAAAAAGTTTAGGGGTGTTTCTGTAAAAAGTTAGGGTCTGAACCTAATTTTGTAGATTGGGGGTCTAATTTCAAACATGGCATTTTACCGAATTTTCAGAATTATTTCTGTAAAGAAAACTCTAATTATTGCGCTGCGCTGACGTCATAAACCGGAAAACGATTTATATAAAACAGAAAGGTTTGTGGACCACGTCTATGGGTCCGTAGGCCGGGCCCAGGTCCTCGAGTCACATGTCCATGGTGGACCAACAACGGGATAAGGTGGGTCCGTAGGCCGGGCCCAGGTCCTCGATTCACATGTCCATGGTGGACCAACAACGGGATAAGGTGGCACCGGCGTGGATCGCTACGGAGGATCGCCGGAGCGCGCATGAAGCGGCTTCACCGAGCGTGGAAACTTGACGCGAGTGGCAGGGAAGGACGGAGCTACGACACGGAACACACCTCTTGTGTCGCGAGGGCGTCCGGGGAACAGTGTTTGACAATGAGGAGTAACGGCGGGTCGCCGACGACCTCCTGAGAGGGCTTGAGCGTCTGAGCTTGGCGGGCAAGGGTGTACATCATGGGATTGTAGACTTGTTATATTATTTGAAATTACATTTTACAACAAAAAATTAGTAAACTTTATGTTGAGGTGGATTTTTGTTGCAAAGTTAATTTTGGCATACACACTGTATACCCTGCTGAAGTTACTACGTAGTACGGTTTCCCTCCCCACTTTGTTTTCACAAATGACTAAATCCTCTGCTTTCTCCTCCACCGATGATGCATGCTTTTGATAGGAGTAGCTCTCTTCAATTTTGATCGAGAAACAGATGGACACATAGACAAGTCGATGCATGCATGGGCTGAGATGAGTTGGGGAATATATAATGTACTTGCACTGGTTAGGTTATTGGCCAGCATATACTTTTTCACTTGCTGACGTGCGTAGTCTTTGACAGCGCTAGCTAGCCTAGCTAAACGAAGGAAGCCTAAGCGCACTTTTTGGTTGTATGATGTGTAGCGTAGTGTGGTCAAGAGATCTATGAGAGCTAGCCGGCCGGCCGAGTGGTCAAGAAATCTCTTGCGGAATAGATAAAGTTTTTATTAGCTGTTTTCTAATAAAATCGAAAAATGTAATCTGGTGGTAACTTTATTTTTTGCTACCTCATCGTAACATTTTTTTACTATAGAATACCGTAACTTAAAAATTAGCTTGCCGTGAATTTTTTACACTTAGGGGTTGTTTGGATCCATTGGCAAATAGCAAATGGTATCTATTTTGCCATTTTTTTTGCCATTTGCCTCCAAACACCCCTTGGCAAAAGGGCAAAAGAAAAATAAGATGGCAAAAATCTTTTGCCACAATTTGCCTCTACATTGTGGCAAAACTAGGCCAAAAGAGCAAAACTTTTGCCAAAAGGTGGAAGCATGGAAGACTTTTGCCAAAAGTTTTACCATTGGATCCAAACACCCCTAATGGCAAAACTTTTGCAATCTTTTCTTAGGGGCAAAAGTTTTGCTTTTTTTGCTCTTGCCATGTGGATCCAAACACCCCCTTAACCGCACGGTCTCAAACACAATTGTTGTACAACCTTAAAAAACATTAATTTGAAGTTTTGATCAAAACCATAAATTCATATTCCTCAACCGGTAGCGGTACGTACTAGCCAACCATTGGGTTGGGACCACAACCGCATCTGCTGCACGCAGTGACGTAAAGTGGAGTAAAATAATGTCTGCTCTTGGAAAAAAATGAGAAACGGTTGCCAACAAAATATGGTCCAAGCAGCATTAAAAATGTGCACAATCTTAAAAATTTTTATAATGCACAATCGAAATTGTTGGCTGGCTTACGACCATAAATCTGTTACAAGGTAGTCAATTTTGTACTAGGACAATACTCGTAAGTACTGAATTTGGAACATACAGTAGTAAAAATATCACTCATAACTGTAAAATATTAAATCATCATATTTTTAACAATCCAATCATAAAATCTTTAATGCTTCAACCCAATGATGAGGGAGTAGAAAACTCCAATAACTGGAGTACCCTTGACATGCTAAAAAGGGAAGTTGGCCCTCAACTCAATCTTTTCTTGAGCAGAGAGTTCATAGAGGAGGATGTTAGGCAACACACATCTGGAGCGGAGACTAAAGCAGATCGATCGTTCCAATTCTATTTGCTTCAACGGTTCAAACTCGATTCCAATTCTGTTGGATGGTGAATGCTTCCCTAACAGGCCTAGTACAGTTTCAATAGGTTTACATAACACAAGAACACACATATAGAGTGTTAGGTCTGTTCACGTGCATATTGTCCCACTTTTATTGAGTACGTTTTACTAGTATATAAACCGTGGCTAATAGCACACGAAAACTGGCATAACAAGTGAATACGTCCAGGATGCCAAAAAGCACAGGTAGCACACGAAAACTGGCATATCTCACCCGTTCGGGGTCCGATTGGTACAAATTTTTTTTTGGCTTCCCTAGACCTAGGACAACACCGTAAAAGGCAAATTTCAAAAACTTGGTGCTTAGAGAGTTTAATAAAAACATACATAACAAGAGCATCACCCAGGACTTAAAAAACCATGGGTAATTGCACACGAAAACTGAAATATCTCACCTGTCTGGGGTCTGATTCGGAAGAAAAAAAATTAGCTTGCCTAGGCATAGGACAACACCATGAGATTCATAATTCAAAAAATCGGTGCTCATAGAATTTTAGAAAAAAATACAAAACAAGTGAATGGCCAAGGACGTAAAAAACCATGGGTAATAGCACACGAAAACTGGTATATCTCACCTGTTTGGGGTCCGATTCGGACTAAATTTTTTTCTTAGCTTGCCTACGTATAGCGCAACACCATGAAATGCACAATGCAGAAAATGGGTGCTCATATAATTATAGAAAAAAAACAAAACAAGTGAATGGCCTACGACATCAAAAACCGTGGTTAATACCACACGGAAACTAGCATATCAAACCCGTCCGACACCATGTCAGACAAAACTCAAAAAATGGGTGCTAAGAGAATTTTATAAAAATACATAATAAGGGAATCGCCCAGGACGCCAAAAACTGTGGGTAATAGCATACGAAAATTGGCATATCTCACCCGTCTGGAGTGCGATTTTGACGTAAATTTTTTGTTGGCTTGCCTAGGCATTGGAAAACAGCATGAAACACAAAATCTAAAAAATGGGTGCTCATAAAATTTTATAAAAAATAAATAACAAGGAAATCGCCCGGGACGCCAAAAACCGTGGATAATGGCAAACGAAAACTGGCATATCTAACCCTTCCGAGGTTCGATTCGGACAAATTTTTTTTCTTGGATTGCCTATTCCAAGGACAACACCATGACACGAAAAATTTCAAAAAGTAGGTCTTAGAGAATTTTATAAAGAACAAATAACAAGGGAATCGCCCGGGAATTCAAAAACCGTTGGGAATAGCACATGAAAACTGGCTTATCTCACCTGTCTGTGGTCCGATTCAAACAAAAAAATTTTCTTGGCTTTCCTAGTCCTAGGACACCAATGCAAAAGGCAAATTTCAGAAAATGGTGCTCAGAGAATTTTAGGAAAAATACATAACAAGTGAATCGCCCAGGACACGAAAAATCGTGGGTAATAGCACACAAAAACAAGCATATCTCACCTGTCCGGGATCCGATTCAGACGAATTTTTTTTCTTAGCTTGCCTAGGCCTAGGACAACATCATAAAAAGCAAATTTCAAAAAATGGGTGCTCAGAGAATTCTATAATAAAACATAACAAGTGAATCACCCAGGACGTGAAAAACCGTGGGTAATATATAGCCCACGAAAACTGGCTCAGCCGCCTGGGGTCTGATTCGTACGAAATTTTTTTCTTCCCTTCCCTAAGCATAGGACAACACAATGAATGCACTGTTGATGGTCGTTAACTACTATATTTTACCTTCAACTTTCACAGGAAACACACACCAAACATAGTGATAGGAGTTTATGACTAATCATTTCCTTAAGTTTTGGTGAATTGTTGATTTCAGGAGAGTAAACCTGCATATGAAGGAAAAGCATACTAGGAGCCCAGGAAATACATCTCTGGAAACCGCAGAAAAGTCGATTTATAGCCATGGGCCTCCAAACCGACGAAAACACAATACAAGTTCGCAAACTGAAGAAGGAATTAGCAATGGGAGGCCACAAGAAGCCCAGCGGCCAAAGATGGGCCCGAACGGGCCCAGTAGGGGCCCGACCGATCCCCTCCATTGATCGGCCCACGACTGGCGCCGTTTGCGCCAAGTTTCCTCGAGGCAGTTCCTAGTCGGTTGCTTAAGTCGGTTATACCTTCGGAGCCGACCTTAGACCCTATATAAGCGCGGGTACCCCCCTCATTGTATTCATTATATTATTCATTAGACATAAGAGGTAGTCCTAGGAGGGAAGGGTGAGGAGAGAAGATCTAGATGAATTAGAACTAGAGGTGTGTGAGAGCAAAATTAGAAGAAGATTAGAAGGAGATTATAGCTTCATTAGAAGAAGATCCAAGTTGATTGGATTGTTCTTCTACTTCTTCAACTTGTACCTCTGTGGATGCGATACAATTGGGTTAGTATTCAAGTTCCATGCTTTTCATTATATCTATTGATTAAGTAATTTCTTGATATTGATTGCTTGCGGGTTCGAGCGTTTCATCTTGGTTAATTACCAAGTGAAGTTTGCTAGTGGAGGGCCTCGGAACGGGTAACCCTGCGCAACACTAGTATTAGTTTCCTTATATGTAGGCGCGGTGTCAAGATATTAATTATTCCCCTCATTTGTCCAGTATCCACTAGTATTAGAGGTAGGTGCTTGGGGTGATAGCCCTTGTATCCCGACTCGTAGAATGAGTTTTGCGTAGTCCTCTCTGCTGGGTATTCGTACAGTGTTTTAATTGCTGGGGGGTCTTCAGTTGAAGGTCAAATCAGCCATCAAGCAAGCGAGGATATTGACGGAATATCTTATCTTAGAACTTTCTTTAGGAAGAACCACACCATCTTAAACTTTATATCTCCTCCATCCCATCTCCTAGAGATAATTACTTTTATTGGTTTGGAAATAGTTATTCTCTGTTCTCGTGGATTCGATACCTGAATACTCTAAGTGCGAAGGGTGAAGTGCTACGCGATATTTCTCTGCGGCGCTATGGAGTAATCTGTAGGAGTTAAGAAACGTGAACATGCACAATTCAAAAAATGGTTCACAATGAATTTTAGAAAATAAAACAAACAAACAAATCACCAGACGCTTAAAAACTATGGGTAATAGCACACGAAAACTGGTATATCTCACCCGTATGGGGTCCGATACGGACGGAAGTTTTTTCTTAGCTTTCCTGGGCCTATGACAAGACCACGAAAGGAAAATTAAAAAAGGGGGTGCTCAAAGAATTTTAGGAAAAATATATAACATGAAAATCGCCTAAGACGGCAAAATTCGGTAATCGACATATATCTCACCCGTCCGGGATCCGATTTGGACGATTTTTTCTTAACTTGCCTACGATAGGACAACACTATGAAATAGAAAATTCAAAAAATGGATGCTCAGATAATTTTAGAAAAAACATAACAAGGGAATCACCGATGACACCAAAAACCATGGGTAATAGCACACGAAAATCGACATATCTCACCCGTCTCCGGGTACGATCCTCACGGAATTCTTTTCTTGGATTGTATAGGACTAGGACAACACTATAAAAGGAAAATTTCAAAAAAATGTGTGCTCAGAGAATTTTATAAAAAAAATACATAACTAGGGAATCACCCCGTACGTCAAAAACCGCCGGGCCCAAGGACAACCTATCGCAACCCCTTCTCTCATATTCTGTTTGTCGTCATGTGCGGATGTGGAGGAAGAGTCGCGAGGGGAGAAAAAAAATAGAAAAGGAACCCATTTGTGTGTACTTAATCAATTTATTATTTTGATTCGCCATTGATATCGCATCTGGTCTTTAAAGACCGTTGCGGCTATTTTTGTGTGCATCAGATTGCTCAAACCGTTGCATTGTTCTTTGCTTGCTACTACATATTGAAGATTAAGAGAGAAGCAAAGTATTGGTCATTGATTGCTTGGATTATCAAGGATATCTGGATTTATTTATCACAAGATCAGAAGCATCAAGACCTATTATGGCGGGCTATCAATCTACTCCATATCAGTGCTACTACAACGAGCCCAAGGTACAATTTGCAAATACATTACCTATGTCTAATAGTTATTTTGCAAATACCATGAATTCTCATGTTGATGTTGCTAGATATTATAATAGTACACATATTGCATCGGCTAATAATTATTCAAATGGTGTTACTTATGCAAATTATAAATCTAAATATTATGCTCAAACGCCATTGTCAAATAATATGCATGCTTTAAATTTTAATGCTACTAGCAACATACAACATGCACCTATTCATTCTCATGCATCGGCTGTACAACAAGTTCAGAGGCCGATGAATGATTATCAAGGACAAACTAACATGGTGAGTTCGACCAGTTTCTATGGAACACCGCATACTAATAATATTAGTAATATTCAGCAAGGTGTTTCTTCTATTTGTTCATCGGCTACAAATTCACAATTTATGATTACTCCACAAAACACGCCGGTGAATGTGACGATTGGCCATGCTAATTTTAGCTATCTGGCCAGTTATTCTCAAACTAATCTTTATAATATTCAGCAAGGTGAAGATGAAACTGTTACCCAATATGTTAAAAGGTTCAAAGAAATTAAAAACCATTCTTTCAATTTGTCAATTTCTGATATTGATTTGGCTGATTTATGCTTTAGAGGTTTAAGATCTTCTATTAGGGAAAAATAGATGCTCATGATTATTATTCGGTCTCTCAAGTGCATATTAAAGCTAGTATGACCGAATATACTATGAGTAAAGAGAATAATTTAGATTTGAACAAAAGTTCGGTTATTACAACAGCCGAACGGTCTGAATCTATTCTACCAAATATGCCGATGAATGAGGTAATTGGTCATGCTAATTTTAGCAATCCGACCAATTGTTATCAAACATCACGGCAGTTTACTATGGTTACATGAAAAAATTCAGCATTGAACACAAATGCTCATACTTATAATTCGGCTTCAAATGTTTCTAGTAACTATAGCCAAATTAATGAAAATTCAGCAAGCATGAATTTACCTCCACATGTACAAAATAGTGTAGTAGTTGCAAAATCTGGATATTCGGTTCAAACCAAGAAATCTGATTTTGACGATGATAATTTTAAAGTGGAGGATCTTTCTGAGGAGCATCGTCGAGAATATGAGGAATTCATGAGGATCAATTTGGAGAAGATCTGTCGTGAAAATTTTCCTCGTCTCAAGATTAAAGACGTCATGAAGTATTTTGCTGCACTAAAGAAAAGAGGGAAAGCTCAAAAGCCAGTTCTTGATTATGTCAAGCAATCCCGAACAGCCGGTCTAACTGGTTGTATCATCCGGTGTGACCGGTGTCGCGAGGTGCTCCTTCAAGCAGTCATCAAAAGGAGAAATATGACACAATCTACATCAAGGTTCCACGCCTCACCAATATATTTGATAAGGTATGCTTTACAAGTAATTCCCAATCAGATCACGTCTCTTTAATGAATTCATCTACTAGTGATTCTATCATGAATATTTTGCTCTTTGTGATGATTTATTTGATATCTTGCTTGAGAACAATTTTATTAAGTTATTTGATCACAAAGTTATTCCATCACCTCTTGAGTTAGAAGATCAAAAATATGCAAGTTGCATAATTCTTTTAATCATAATACTAGTGATTGCAACATGTTTCGCCAATTTATACAATCAGCCATTAACACCGGACGACTGAGATTTTCTCAAACACGAGAGCATGACCAGTTGGCTACTATTGATTTTGGTGTCAAAGGATCATTAAATTGGTTAGCATCAACCGATTCATTTAAAGATCAAAATTTTACTGCAAAAGAGAGAGATTCAAAGTTCCCAAGTGATGAGGAGGACATCGTCCATGAATTGCAAGTTCAAGCAACTATTGAGGACGATGAACATATAAAAATCTTAGAAGTTACTGGGGGGCAAATTGATTTTTCTCCATCGGATCAAGAACCTACTGCTACTCCTGCTATGCTGGAACAGGAGGTCAGACCGCCTATAACCAACAGGAGGTTAGACCGCCAGACAGGGGGTCTGACCGCCTGTAACCAACATGGAAGACCGGTCTCCAAAATAGATCAGGTCGAGCCAAATATAAAGGATCCACCTATATCTAAATGTAAACATCCTAAAGTGGATGGAGGTAAAGACCATGTTAAGCACAAGGGCAAAAAGCCGAAGCTCACTTTTAATGAACTTCTGGCTAAATATCAAAGAGATAATGAAGCTAAACGTGCTAATCGATCAAATGATGTTCAGGCATCAAAATTGCCTCCTAAACGTGCTACTAAGAATTGGAATTGGCAAAAGAAGAGTTTTCATGCAACAACATCTTATTCTCCTTCAAGAACATCAATGCCAATTCCATATGCTCCACATCCCACTAGTTTTTATTCTCATTCATCATGGGAGTGTAATGATTCATGGACACATACTCCTTCATATTTCAGACCATATCATGTTGAGTATGCAGCTCTGAGAAGATCATCAAGTGCAAGACAACCTTATGTTGAAAATGACCATTTTGAGTAAAAGGATCGGTCTAGAGTTCAAACCAAGAAAAAGGTTGTCAAGCAAGATTATCGAGTGAAAAGAGATGGTCGCAAGGATGAAAGTTCAGATCTGAATTCAGTTGACAAAGAGCCGATGAATGTGTTGAAAACTTCGGCTATTGATGGCAAAGGAAAGGAAAAAATCATGCGATGATATTTCTAGTGCCAAATTTGAACAAAAGAAGGTGAAGGGGCTAAAAATCAAGAAGGAGGTGCTGCTGTCCAAAATTGAAGCAAAATTGGGATGCTCACTTCATTTATCAAGTTGGTAAGAGAAGAAGCTACAAAAGATTAGTGCTCAAGAGTTGAGAAAGAAAGGCATGGCGTGGGTTCCTAAAGGAAGCATTCCAACTCAAGACAAGGATGATGTTCAAGCAAAAAGTGCAACACAATTGAAGGAGAAGAGGAGGTCCGAGAGACAATCTTCAAATATAAGGTTTGCACCAAATCATCAAAATTATTGGTCATCGCATCATCCATTTAATCTACAAATGCCATATATGCCTATGTTTTTTAATTCATCCTTGGATATGTTTGGTAGTTCCCCACACTCTTATTTTGATCATCGAATGTCATTTGTGTCTTTATATCATGAGGGGTTCTTACCATATTGTCATACATATTGATTAATTGCAATAGACGTTGCTTTTAATTTTTAATAGCCGAAATGTTTAGTTCATAGAGAAGATTTTAATTCCACCATTTATATCTTTCTCTACACTTTATTTCGGTTGTGCATATCTTTATGGATGAATTCACTATGGATGATATTTTATATCGTCCTCGGGTAACATATACGGCCGATGAATACCTTTGGTCATCGTCCTAAAGTGGTAAGTTTCCCGATGAGCGATTACTTGTGTAGTTTCAATGCTCGGGGGGCAAGGTATTAGAAAAAGGAGTAACTTTTCATCATGGAGTTTATATTTACTAAATCGCTTGCAAAATGTGTTCAAAACAATGGTGCTGTTTTGTAACACCCAAAAAATTATTTCATACAATCGTTGACCGGGTGTTTTGAAGAGAGGCAAAATTTTGACTTTTATATCCGTCGCTCGTATGGACAATCAGAGGACACGGCCAGAAATAACCATTCCTCCTGATCATCCATTTCATTTTGAACGCCGATTGATGAGCACCGCAAACACCTTCATGAATTTCTCCCATCAATACTTTGGATTCCTCTTCACCAAGGCATTTTAGCAAAACTCCATCTATCGTTCGATAATACAGACCATCTTCTAGCAAAACATATTTGGCTGCTTGAAAATGAATCTTTACATCAACCTTTCCGAGATGGATCCTTCAAATAATCGGCAATGGGCTTCCTCCAAATATCGGCCCCTAACTCAATAGCATAAATTGGCCGATAACCTCAAGCACTTTGAGCAAGCTTATTTGCATCTTCATTAAAATGTTTGGGAATATGCTCAATACTTACAGACTTGAATTCCTTTAGCAACCGGAGACACTCCTCATGATAAACCCTCAATATATCATCTTTGCATTCATATTGTCGATCAATTGATTTACCACCAACTGAGAATCCCCAAATATTTCAATAGCATCGGCATTTACTTCCTTCAGCAATTTAATCCCTTTGAAGACAGCTTGATATTTTGCTTGATTGTTAGTAGCTTCTTTCTCAATTGGTATAGAAAATTCAAAACTTGCCCCCCGAGGCACAATCAACACAATTCCGATGTCAGAACCAACTCCACAAGAATAATGTCCATGGGACAATATCCACAATATTAATTTCCGGTCCACAATGCTGAGCAACAAAATCGGCCATTACCTGACCTTTAACCGCTTTGGCTGATTCATACCTCAAATCAAATTCAGATAAGGCTAGAACCCACTTACCGATTCGGCCATTCATAATCGGCAATGACAACATATATTTGATAACATCAAATTTGCAAACTAATATACATTCGGCCGATAATAAATAATGTCTAAGCTTGGTACAGGAGAAATATAAGCAAATACATAACCTTTCAACAGGAGAATACCTCATTTCAGCATCCAGGAGCCTTCTGCTAACGTAATAAATTACTCGCTCCTTTCCTTCAAACTCTTGAATAAGGGTCGATCCAATCGCACGATCATCAGCTGATAAATATAATTTGAACGGCTTATTCTTATGAGGAGAAACCAATACTGGAGGCGCCACCAGATATTGTTTGATAGCTTCTAATGCCTTCGTTGTGCTTCTCCCCATACAAATTCTTGATCGGCCTTAAGCTTCAATAACGCATCGAACGGCTGAATTTTACCCGACAAATTTGATACGAATCTCGAATAAAATTGATCTTGCCAATCAAAGTGAAGCTCTGTCTTATCTCATCGGAGCTACTACGGTCAATTGCAATCGATAGTTTTCTGACTAATCTCAATGCCTCGTTCATGCACCATAAATCCCAAGAACTGCCCAGCCGATACACCAAAAGCACACTTATTTGGGTTCATCTTCAAACCATGCTTCCTTGTACATTCCAGAGTTTTCCTCAAATCGGCCAAATGTTCTTGGTGTCCTTCAGACTTCACCACAACGTCGTCAATATAAATTTCCACAATCTTACCAATAAGCGTGTGAAAAATATAATTCATCGCTCTCTGATAAGTGGCACCAGCATTTTTCAAACCAAAGGTCATCACGACCGATTCAGATAAGCCGATATGCCCAGGACACCTAAAAGCAGTTTTAGCAATATCTTCTTCAGCCATGAATATTTGATTATACCTAGCATTACCATCCATGAAGCTGATCACCTTGTGTCCTGCATGACATCAATCAACATATCGACTCTTGGCATAGGATAGCCATCCATTGGTGTAGCCTTATTCAAATCTCTGAAATCAATGCGGACCCTCAATTTTCCATTCTTCTTGTAAACAGGAACTACACCGAAATCCACTCAAAGATATCTGACCTTTGTCTAATAAACTTGGCTTCAAGCAAGCGAGTAATTTCGCCTTTATATCAGGTAAAATCTTAGGATTACAATGACGAGGATTTTGCTGAAACGGCCGATACCCTGGCTTGAAGGGCAACCGATATTCTACAATGGATCTATCGAGACCAGGCATCTCATAATATTCCCAAGCAAAACAATCTTTATACTCTCTCAACAACTTGGTCAACTCATGCTTATACTCAGGATCTAAATTAACACTAATATACGTCGGTCGTGGTTTATCTCCATCACCAAGATCAATTTCTTCTAAAATATCAGTTGATGTAAATCCATGCCCCGATTTGCCTTCATCTTCGATAAACTCATCCATTTAAACTGTCTGAATAAAACTGACTACTTGGGTCAACTGAATGTCATAATCGGCTACCCTCAAGAACTCCATCTCCCATGTTTTACCGGATATGCAACTTGTTCTTTCATAGCTCCCTTTCGGCAAATCAGCAAGCGCTATGCTAGACGAAGAATCGGCAGAAACAATCTCTACAGCATCACCGATCCACTGAACAAGGGATTGATGCATTGTAGACGGTATACAGCAGTTTGCATGTATCCAGTCTCTCCCCAACAAAACATTATAGGAGACTTTGCCATTAATAACAAAGATTGTAGTAGGTAGAGTCTTACTCCCGATTGTCAAGTTGACACAAAGTGCCCCCTGAGCTGGTGTGACTACGCCTTCGAAGTCCTTGAGCATCATATCTGTCTTGGTCAAGTCCTCTTTTCCTTTCCCCAGCTTGCGTAGCACTGCATACGACATGATGTTGACTGCTGCTCCCCCGTCAACTAGCATCTTTGTCATCGGCTTCCCATCAATAAACCCCTTCATGAACAGGGCCCTGAGATGCCGACGATCTTCTTCCTCCGGTTTTTCAAAAGTAGCCGGTGCTGGCTCCAGATTCAGTTGAGCCATCGCTTCTTCAATGTCCGATCCTTCCTCAGAATCGGTAGGTGCCATGAACTCTCTGGACAGAGTGAAAACCATATTAACAGGAGGGGCCGATGACCTAGGTTCATGATCATCATCGGCCTTTGGTTTGACGCGCCATACTTGAGATTTGACTTTCTTCTTTTCAAGAACACGCCTTTGTTCTTCCTCCCACTGTTCCTAGCTCCTGAGCCTCTGGATACACCTCTTACGAGATTTAGTCAACTCTCCGTAACACCATCGTGGCATTTCCACTTGTGGCTCCTTCGCATCTCAGGATCACGCCAAAGCGGCTCTTCATCGTAAAACCAAATTGTTGGCCATCTCTTCCAACTGATCTTGCTCATTTAACCGCCACCCAGCCGATCATGAACAGATCTCTTTCCTCCCAGCCTTTCATGCCGGGATCCTTTCACCTCCTAGTCGATCACGAGCGGGAATCCTTTCATGATGATCCCTTACAACCGGCCCACCACCTCGACATTCATATTTCGGTCGTTTACTAAATCGGTTGCTCCGATATAAACCATTGCATTCTGGACAGTCCTCGACTGAAGGCAAAGGTAACTCTTCTTCCCAGCAATAAATAAAGAAAGGACATCTCCAGTGCTCCTCTTCTCGGCGCCTCATCTCTTCCTTGTACCGACGCCTATCATTGTCCCTCTGGAACTTGTTAATCAACCGCGAAGTGATTTTCCTGGTGATGCACGTGACGATTCTCCAGCTTCAAGATGCATGCCTTTCTCAAACTCTTCTTCATCAGCCCATGTCACCTTCTTTCTAAGAGACTTAGAAGTTTCGGCATCTTCATCTTTTGCCTTACATCTCAGATCTTGGACCGATATCTGGACTTTTGGATCAACTGCACCAGATGCTTTAGCCGATTGGGATGTTAAAAGCTTAGTTTGCAAAACATTCTTCTTACCCCCATATCTACCATTGTTGACACCGTTTTTCGACATGTGTCAAAGGCCGGAATCACTAGGAAGAAATGATGATTTTTTGCAAAAAAAAGGGAAAATCGATTTGATGATGATATTGCCGATTCTGAAGTTTACCGATTCTGAGTCTTGCCGATGATGAAGCTGCATTGCCGATCTCTTCCTATGAGAGTCCTGGAGACTGCGGCATACCGATTATGTCGGTGGACAGAGTTGATGACGTTAGGCCCAAGCTGCGCTAGAAAGGAAATCTGGGAGAGTCCAGATCGGTCAGAGTCAGACTCGTGTTGGAATCGTTGTATCTTAGGAAATATTAGTTTCTTTAGCGTCAAGTTAAGTTAGTCATATTTGATCAGGATTGTTAGATTTCAGGGTATAAATGTGTACCTCTGACCATTGTAATATTTTGGGACAAGCCACATAATCAAAACCTTTACTATTTTTGCATCTACTTTCGACGACTTCGCCAACCTTTTCTTTTCGCTTTCGAGTTGATCAAGGACGTCTCACATTCGAGCGACTTGGTCTGCTGGTAAGTATTTTTCGAGTATTCTTTGAGCTTTAGCTTCCGGGCGTATCACTTTGCTTCGTTCAAAGGTATTCACAATTTATCGAGTAATCTCTAGGCTTTATCTTCCGGGCGTATCGCTGTTGCTTCGTTTAGAGTTATTCACAATTTATCGAATAGATCTAGATTTTGGCTTCTGGGCGTATCGTTGTTGTCAAGTTTAGCTTTATTCAAACCTATCAGGCTCGAGATACATTTAGATCGGCTATTTACACTGTTCTTTATACGTGAATTCACATACAGCCGATTTAGATCTATTTCGAGTCTACAAGGCACTGTTTAGGTTGCTTTTCGTAGCTTACACATTGCTTCACACGTGATCTGGCAGTCTTTGCCGATTACAGATCAGAATTGGCAGCCTGTGCCGATTTTACGCGCCTCATGGGAGATATTCGGAAATCCAGCCGATACGCTCCTGAATTTGATGTTTGCATTGTCTTCCTTGTCAATTAACAGGTCAAATTGACTGGCACGCCTTGGTCTCTAGGTGTTACAGTTCGGGCTTGGTCAACGGGATCCCTCGGGCTTTGTGTGTTGATTTTCGGCATCAACACACTTTTGGCACGCTTGGTGGGACAGATCTAAAAAGCTTCAGTCATGCCTAATCGCTCCGACATTGGGCCACACAATGTGGTGGCTACATCAGAGGAAGAATTGACTGAAGAGCAAAAGGCTGAGGTGAATAGGGCTATTGAAGCATATCGACTAGCTTGCCTTGGTTCTTCTGACATCGGCGAGGAACGGAGTAGCTCTTAAGAAATTTGAACTCCCTTCTATTCAAGCACCCATCGAGGAGGAACGTGATGCGGGATAGCAGACTTGGTGGGTCAATTTGTGGCTCAATCCATGATCAAGCAAGCACCAATTATGGCAAATCAAATACACAACATGGTGGTAGATACATGGAAAAAGGGGCAATTTGCACACAAAGGTCCTGCATACATGAATTCCTCGTCAGGAGCTGAGAATCAAATTAATATGGGGTCGGTTGCTCAGCCGACTTGAGTGTTTCAAATGCTTCAGATACCGATTCCGATGCAGAAACTTCAATGCCTTCTACATTCAAGATTACTACCGCCTCTGACTACAGAGATTGGGACTCCATCTTTTCCTGTAGGATGGGATCCCAGTACTGGTTTTGGAATGCCTCCAAATTTTGGTGTTTCTACAAGTCAAAATTTAGGAGGTACCCAGCAGATTCCATCGGCTCCTCAGCCGATGGGTGTTCAACAAACTCCATCGGCTTCTCAGCCGATGGGTTTTCAGCAGACTTCATCGGTTTCTCAGCCGGTGAACCCTCAAGGAGCGGCATCTTCTTTGTACACCACTCCAGGATTCACATCTACTGGTGTACCGATTCTCGCCGCGACATCAATTGAGGGTAATCGGTATCTTAAGCCGGAGTTTACATTACTACATTCTCTACTGCAGATGGGAAAATGTGGGTTGTTCATGATGAAGTGAACAAGACGGTGCGACATATATTGCAGCCACAGCCGCAGCTACAACCACCACCACAGCCTCAGTCGCCAAGGCCATCTGCAACCAATCAGATGGTAACATCGCCTGTTTCTCCAACACCGCTGCAGGCTATTCCACCAACTCCAGCACAATTGGCTCAACAAGCAGCGGCACAGTTTCAACCTCCGCCAATTCAACAGCAGTTGTTTTCTGCACAACCGATTCCACTACCACAATCGGCAGGGGGAATGTATATGGGAGTTCAGGCATAGGCTCAGGCCCCTGGGCCGAGTCAAGAGGCTCAGATTCAGGATCTGGCAGCCAAAATTACTGAGGTTATGCAGAATCAGTTTGGTCTGAAGCCTAAAAGGCAAATTTATATGTACAAGACTCCATATCCATCACATTATGACCAAATTCCGCACCCTCAGAAATTCAAGATGCCCAATTTCACCAAATTCTCAGGCCAAGATGATACCTCCACAGTGGAACATGTCAATAGATTCATTATTCGGTGAGGAGAAGGCGCAAGTTACGATGCTTTGAGGGTTCGCTTGTTCTCTCTGTCTCATGCGGATCGGCCTTCCAGTGGTTTACTTCATTGCCAGCCAATTCTATACATCATTGGGCCGATCTGGAAAAACAGTTTCATCAGTTTTTCTATACAAGTATTCATGAGATGAAGCTGACTGACCTCACTAATTTGCGGCAATGGAATGATGAATCGGTGGCTGCATTTATTCAGAGGTTCAGAAATGTAAAGAATCGGTGCTATAGTTTAGTTCTATCTGATGCACAGCTTGCCGATATTGCATTTCAGGGGCTCTTGCCACATCTCAGGGAAAAATATGGATCTCAGGAGTTTGAAAGCATTAGCCAGATTGTACACAGGATGTCAGGAGATAATCGACCGATTGAACCAAAGAAAAATAATTATACTAAAAGGATTAGTATGGCTGATTATTCTGATGATTACGGTGCGAAGATGAGAATGAGATCGGCTTGGCGAGTGGGTAAGGAACTAGAAGCCGATTGAATGTCCTTTCGGCAAGAAGGAACATTAGATATTCTGCTTTGATATAGCAAAAGCCGATAAAATATTTGATTTGCTGTTGAAGGAAGGACAAATCAAGCTGTTGCCACATCACAGAATCCCATCGGTTGATGAGTTAAAAAAGATGAAATACTGTAAGTTGCATAATGTGGGATCTCATGATACTAACGATTGTAAAGTGTTTCGGCAGCAGATCCAAACAGCTATTGAGCAGGGGCGAATCAAGTTTGAAGTCCCAGCAAGGCCGATGAAGATTGAGCAAAATCCTTTCCCTGCTAATATGGTGGATACAAGGGAAAAGAAGAATGCTTTGCAAACCAAGCTCTTGACATCTCAATCTACTAAAGCGTCTGATGCAGTTGATCCAAAGGCTCAGGTATCGGTCCAAGAATTGAAGCAGAAAGGGAAAGCAGAGTATGCTGAAACTTCTAAATCCCTTAAGAAGAAGGTGACATGGGCTGATGAAGTTGAATCTGAGAAAGGCATGTATTTTGAAACTGGAGGATCATCACGTGCACTACCAAACAAGATCACTTCTCAGCATTTGATCAGCAAATTTCAGAGGGACAATGATAGGCGTCGTCGTGAAGAAGATATGAGGCACCGAGAGAATTCATTGGAGATGTCCTTTCTTTATTTATTGCTGGGAAGAGAAATTGGCTTTGCCGACGGCCAAAGATTGTCCAGAGTGCAATGGTTTGTACAGGAGCAACCGATTCAGCAAGCGACCAAGATATGAAGGTCGAAGTGGTGGGCCGATTATAAGGGATCATCATGAAAGGATTCCTGTTCATGATCGGCTAGGTGGTGAAAGAATTCCAGTGCATGAAAGGCTAGAAAGGAAGAAATCTGTTCATGATCGGCTAGGTGGCCGATTAAGTGAACAAGATCGACTGGAAGAAATGGCCAACAATCTGGTTCCTGATGAACAGCCGTTTCGGCGCGATCCTGAGATGCAGAAAGAGCCACAAGAAGAAATGCGACGGTGGAGTCCTAGAGGGTTGACTAAATCTCAGAGGAGGCGTATCCAGAGGCTTAGGAGTCAGGAACAGTGGGAGAAAGAACAAAGACGTGCTCTGGAGAAAAAGAAAGTCAAATCTCAAGTGTGGCGTGTCAAACCAAGGACCGATGATGATCATGAACCTGGATCATCGGCCGCTCCTGTCAATATGGTGTTCACACTGTTCAGAGAATTCATGGCACTTGCCGATTCTGAGGAAGGATCGGACATTGAGGAAGCAAGGGCTCAATTGAACCTGGAACCAGCACCGGCTACTTTTGAAAAGCCGGAGGAAAAAGATCATCGGCATCTCAAGGCCATGTTCATGAAGGGGTATATTGATAAGAAGCCGATGACAAAAATGCTAGTTGACGGAGGAGCAGCAGTCAACATCATGTCATACGCAGTACTGCGCAAGTTGGGAAAAGGAGAAGAAGATCTGACCAAGGCGATATGATGCTCAAGGACTTCGAAGGTGTGGTCACACCAGCTCGGGGGGCACTCTGCCTCCACTTGACAATTGGGAGTAAGACTCTACCTACTACATTTTTTGTTATTAATGGTAAAGGCTGCTATAGTGTTTTGTTGGGAAGAGATTGGATACATGCAAACTGCTGCATACCGTCTACGATGCATCAATGCCTTGTTCAGCGGATCGGCGATACTGTAGAAATCATTTCTGCCGATTCTTCGTCTAGCATAGCACTTGCCGATTTGCCAAAATGAAGCTATGAAAGGACAAGATGCATATCTGGTGAAGCCTGGGAAACAGATTTCTTGAAGGTAGCCAATTATGACATTCAACCGATCCAAGCAGTCGGTTCTATTCAGTGATTTAAATGGATGAGTTTATTGAAGATGAAGGCAAGTTGGGGCATGGATTTACGCGGCCGATATTTTAGAAGAAATTGATCTTGGTGATGGAGACAGACCAAGGCCGACGTATATTAGTGCTAATTTAGATCCTGAGTATAAACGTGAGTTAACTAAGTTGTTAAGAGAATATAAAGATTGTTTTGCTTGGGAGTATTATGAAATGCCTGGTCTCAATAGATCCATTGTAGAACATCGGTTGCCTATCAAGCCGGGATATCAGCCGTTTCAGCAAAATCCTCGTCGTTGTGATCCTAAAATTTTACCTGATATAAAGGCTGAGATTACTCGTTTGCTTGAAGTCAAATTTATTAGATAGTGCAAATATGCTGAATGGATTTCCAGTATAGTTCCTGTTTACAAGAAGAACGGAAAATTGAGAGTCTGCATTGATTTCAGAGATTTGAATAAGGCTACGCCGACGGATGGATATCCTATGCCAATAGCCGATATGTTGGTTGATGCTACTGCAGGACACAAGGTGATCAGTTTTATGGATGGTAATGCTGGTTATAATCAAATATTCATGGCTGAAGAAGATGTTGTTAAAACTGCTTTTAGGTGTCCTGGGCATATCGGCTTATTTGAGTGGGTTGTAATGATCTTTTGTTTGAAAAATGCTGGAGCTACTTATCAGAGAGCGATGAATTATATTTTCCATGAGCTTATCGGTAAGATTGTGGAAATTTATATTGATGATGTTGTGGTGAAGTCTGAAGGATAACAGGAACATTTGGCCGATTTGAGGAAAGCTCTGGAGTGTACACGAAAGCATGGTTTAAAGATGAACCCGAATAAGTGTGTTTTTGGTGTATCAGCTGGATAGTTCTTGGGACTTATGGTGCACGAGCAAGGCATTGAAATTAGTCAAAAGACTATTACTGCAATTGATGAGGTGGTGGCTCCGATTGAATAAGACAGAGCTTCAGTCGTTGATCGGCAAGATCAATTTTATTCGGAGATTCATATCAAATCTATTGGGAAAAATTCAGCCGTTCAGTGCGTTGTTGAAGCTTAAGGCCGATCAGAAGTTTATATGGGGAGAAGCACTGAAGGCGTTGGAAATTATCAAACAATATTTGGTGTCGCCTCCAGTGTTAGTTCCTCCTTAGAGGAATAAACCGTTCAAATTATATTTATCGGCTGATGGTCATGCGATCGGATCGGCCCTTATTCAAGAATTTGAAGGAAAGGAGCGAGTGATTTATTATGTCGTGAAGGCTCCTGGATACCGAAACGAGGTATTCTCCTATTGAAAGGTTATGTCTTTGCTTATATTTCTCCTGTACCAAGCTTAGACATTATTTATTATCGGCTGAATGCATAGTAGTTTGCAAATATGATGTTATCAAATATATGCTTTCTTTGCCGATTATGAATGGCCGAATCGGTAAATGGGTTCTGGCCTTATCTGAATTTGATTTGAGATATGAATCGGCCAAGGCGGTTAAAGGTCAGGTAATGGCCGATTTTGTTACTCAGCATTGTGGGCCAGGAATTAATATTGTGGAGATTATGCCATGGACAGTGTTCTTTGATGGTTCATCCTGTGGGATTGGTTCTGGCATCGGCATTGTGTTGATTGCGCCTCGGGGGGCAAGCTTAGAGTTTTCTATACCGATTGAGAAAGAAGCTACTAACAATCAAGTAGAATATCAAGCCGTGCTCAAGGGGATTAAATTGCTGAAAGAAGTGAATGCCGATGCTATTGAAATATTTGGAGATTCTCAATTGGTGGTAAATCAGTTGATTGGGCAATATGAATGTAAAGATGATATATTGAGGGTCTATCATGAAGAATGTCTCCAATTGCTGAAGGGATTTAAATCTGTAAGTATTGAGCATATTCCCAAACATTTTAATGGAGATGCAAATAGGCTTGCTCAAAGTGCTTCAGGTTATCGGCCAATTTTTGCTATTGAATTGGGGGCCGATGACTGGAGAAAGCCAATTGCTGATTATTTGAAGGATCCGTCTCAGAAAGTTGACAGAAAGATTCGTTTTCAAGCAACCAAGTACGTGTTGTTGGAAGATGATCTGTATTGTCGGACGATAGATGGGGTCTTGCTGAAATGTCTTGGTAAAGAAGAATCCAAAGTATTGATGGAGGAAATTCATGAAGGTGTTTGTGGTGCTCATCAATCGGCATACAAAATGAAGTGGATGATTAGAAGGAATGGTTATTTCTAGCAAACCATATTAGAAGATTGTTTCAAGTATTATAAAGGTTGTCAAGACTGCCAAAAGTTTGGGAATGTTAGGAGAGTTCTGCATCGACTATGAATCCTATTATCAAGCCATGGCCGTTCAGAGGTTGGGGAATTGATTTGATCGGCCAAATTTATCCATCATCAAGCAAGAATCACAAATTCATATTAGTGGCTACCGATTATTTCACTAAGTGGGTGGAAGCTATTCCTTTGAAGAATGTGATGTCCAAGGATATGATCGAGTTTGTGAAGGAGCATATTATTTATCAATTCGGTATTCCTCAAACTATTACTACCGATCAGGGGACTATGTTCACATCAGGAGAATTTGAAACGTTTGCTACTAGTATGGGTATTAAATTGTTAAATTCTTCCCCATATTATGCTCAAGCTAATGGTCAGGCTGAGTCTTCTAACAAAGGAGTGATTAAGCTGATCAAGAGGAAAATTGAAGAACAGCCGACATGGTGTCATACTACTCTCCAAGAAGCATTATGGGCATATCGGATGACTTGTCATGGTGCCACTAAAGTATCCCCATATCAGTTGGTTTATGGGCATGAAGCTGTTCTTCCTTGGGAGTTGAAATTAGGTTCTAGACGGGTTACTTTTCAAGATCAATTGACAGCCGATGAATACGCTATGCTAATGAAAGATGGATTAGAAGACTTGGCTGGTCATCGGCTAAAGGATTTGTTTAGTGTTGAAGCAAACTAAGCCTGATTAGCTCGTTGGTATGACAAGAAAGTTAAAATAAAAGAGTTCATCCAGAGAGAGTTGGTGTGGAAACTTATTTTGCCGATAGGAACTAAAGATTCTAAATTCGGTAGGTGGTCGCCTATGTGGGAAGGACCATATCGAATAAACAGATGTGTTCCAGGCAATGCGTATATCTTGGAGACATTGGAAGGTGAAGAGTTTCCCAGGGCACTTAACAGGAAATATTTGAAGAAATACTATCCCAGTATATGGGTTGATGCTTAGCCGATGGGTTCTACATCGGTTGGATCAATAGCCGATTTTGTGAGAAATCGGCTGAGATAGCCGATACATTGGTATCGCCTTTAGAACAAAAAATCGAGAAAGGGGATACATTTTATAGCCAATTTTTATAGATCGGCTGATACATGGCCGATACGATATGTATCGCCCTTAGGGCAAAAAATATCACAAATCATTATGGTTTTCTTATATGAAAAGAACATGCAGGGTGATGTTTGAAAATACAAAGATCTGATACGATCTTTGGTTTAAATATTAAGCCGATTTGATAGATCAGGTTACCCATGTAGGCTAATTCTTGGTGATACAGAAGAAAGCGAAAATAAAATTACAGAGAATCCAAATAAGCCTGGATTGTTTTGATCGCGCGTAGGCGACTTTTAGGATTTTCGTGATCAGATATTATTGCTTGCCTAGTGTTGAGGGCATTGATGGTTCCTCCTCTGATGGAGTTGAGGTTCGCTATCTCTTTGGTGACCGCTTCTAGTTCTTCTGCAAGGGAAGCCTGTTTGGCTAATAGGGTGTGGAGCCGGTTGTCGTCTACGGAGAGGACCAGTTGGAGGCCTTGCATCTCGTGACGAACTTGTTGGATGCCGCCTGAGGGGAGGCTGTTGGATTGGATGGCTCGAGTTACTTGAATCATACCATCGGGAAACTCTTCCCTAACGGCATTGGTGTGAGCACGGAGAAGATTCTTGTTCCTCCTTGAGAGACGGTTTCCAGCTTGCAGAGATTGGATGATTTCTTCGAGTTGCTGAAAAGAAAGAGATTTAGTTGAAGGAGAATCATCAACAGAATGAAAGAGATATCTTTTACTGCTTTGGAGGGAGGCCATTTTCTCCTTGATGCTTTGAAAATTCGTTTATGGTGTGGGGAGAACTTCGGTTGAGCAAGGTATATTTATAGCCGGAAGAAATGTAAAAGCGATGGTAAATGTGAAGCGTTGGCTAAGCATTTAAGGTTACTACAATTCGGTTGTGATACGATGATGTCGATGGGGCAGTCAAAGAGGTTAAAAGCTGGAAATAAATGAATGCTGCCAAAGGTCAAATCTATGATGCTTGAGGTCAGTGTTTGCGGACTATTTACTCTAGACTGATATTTCTCTTGGTATGCAGGTATGTTGAAAATACTTTATTTCTTCTTGCAAATACTTGGGAATTTTATTTTGTAAAGAAAAATAGCTTAGCTCCTCAAATAATTTGAATTTCCTAACGAGCTATATATCTTTGCAAGATTTTCTATATATGCTGCTTATTTTGTATTGAGCTTTGTCAAATTGTTTGTGACCCATATGAGATCCGTTTCATGCTTTTAAGATCAAGATCACGTACACTCCATATATATTTATGCCGATTTCTACACTGGGGATCGTGCAAAACATGTATTTTCGCTTACACAGAAAATATTCAAGTCTTTCAATGTGACTCTTAATATTCACTATGCAAAAGGACATGGGCTAAGCAAAAGAAAGAAAAATTCAAAGAAATTTGTGCTCAAGAAGCATGAAAGAAAAAGAAGAGATAGCCCTAATCCAAAAGCAAAGATAAAAAGGAGAGTCGCACAAAGAAACCGGAATTCCGACCAAAAATACCACACACGTGCACGTCTTGATCTGATTGTATGATCTGTTTTCTCTATTGGATCCGGTTTTGACTTAGCAAAATATATGAAATAAGTATGCTTTATTTTTATCCTACCTGTAGCTCCACAAAGGCCTTTTTAGATATAGGGTGAGGAGAGATGATTAGTGTTTTGGTAAGGAACCACATACATATTGAGTGATTTGGGAGTTTGTTTGAGGAGCAAAGTTGTTTTGATTCGAAAAAATCTTTGAGAAAACCCAAGTTATTCAGCAGGAAGGAATAAAGTTATTTTTGACTAACTTATATCGGCTGAGAATTGTTCTGGTAGATGAGTTTGGAGAAGTATCGGCTGAGAAGGAGGAGCATTGATTGTCAAATTTCAAAGCATGATACAGTCTTCATACTTTGAAAATGGGGGGCATGTGTTGACACCATTTTTCAACATGTGTCAAAGGCCGGCGTCAATAGGAAGAAATGATGATTTTTTGCAAAAAAAAAGGGGAAATCGGTTTGATGACGATATTGCCGATTCTGAAGTTTACCGATTCTGAGTCTTGCCGATGATGAAGCTGCATTGCCGATCTCTTCCTATGAGAGTCCTGGAGACTGCCGAAATACCGATTATGTCGGTGGAGCGAGTTGATGACATCATGCCCAAGCTGCGCTTAGAAAGGAAATCTGGGAGAGTCCAGATCGGTTGAGTCCGACTCGTGTTGGAGTCGTTGTATCTTAGGAAATATTAGTTTCTTTAGCGTCAAGTTAAGTTAGTCATATTTGATCAGGATTGTTAGTTTTCAGGGTATAAATATGTACCTCTGACCATTGTAATATTTTGCGACAAGCCACATAATCAAAACCTTTACTATTTTTGCATCTACTTTCGGCGACTTCGCCAACCTTTTCTTTTAAACTTCGAGTTGATCAAGGACGCCTCACATTCGAGCGACTTCGTCTGCTGGTAAGTATTTTTTGAGTATTCTTTGAGCTTTAGCTTCCGGGCGTATCACTGTTGCTTCGTTCAAAGGTATTCTCAATTTATCGAGTAATCTCTAGGCTTTAGCTTCCGGGCGTATCGCTGTTGCTTCGTTTAGAGTTATTCACAAGTTATCGAATAGATCTAGATTTTGGCTTCTGGGCGTATCGCTGTTGTCAAGTTTAGCTTTATTCAAACCTATCAGGCTCGAGATACATTTAGATCGGCTATTTACACTTTATTCTTTATATGCGAATTCACATACAGCCGATTTAGATCTATTTTGACTCTACACGGCACTGTTTAGGTTGCTTTTCGTAGCTTACACATTGCTCCACACGTGTTCTGGCAGTCTTTGCCGATTACAAATCAGAATCGGCAGCCTGTGCCGATTTTACGCGCCTCGTGGGAGATATTCGGAAATCCAGCCGATACGCTCCTGAATTTGATGTTTGCATTGTCTTCCTTGTCAATTAACAGGTCAAATTGACTGGCACGCCTTGGTCTCTAGGTGTTACAGTCCGGGCTTGGTCAGCAGGATCCTTCGGGCTTTGTGAGTTGATTTTGGCTTCAACAACCATATTGGTAGGAAAGGGTTTCTGATCAATCTTCATCGGCTTTGCAGGAACTTCGAACTTGATTCGCCCTTGCTCAATGGCTATCTGAATTTGCTGTCGAAATACTTTGTAGTCATTAGTATCATGAGATCCCACATTATGCCATTTGCGATTTCATCTTCTTCAACTCATCCGCCGACGGGATCACGTGATGTGGCAACAGCTTGATCGACCTTCTTTCAGTGATGAGGTCAAATATCCTATCAGCTTTAGTTATATCAAACCCGAATCTCTCCGGTTCCTTCTTGCCAAAAGGACATGAGATCGGCTTCTTGATCTTAACCCACTCTGCCAAGCCGATCTCATTCTCATCTTCAGAATCAGAATCATCAGAATAATCGGCCATGTTGATCTTTTTAGTGTAATTATTCTTCTTTGGTTCAAACGAACGATTATCCCCTGACATCCTGTGTACGATTTGGCTGATGCTCTCAAACTCTTGAGATCCATACTTCTCCACGAGGTGCGGCGGGAGTCCTCGGAGCATAATATCGGCAAGCTGCGAATCAGATAAGACTAGACTATAGCACCGATTCTTAATATCTCTGAATCTTTGAATAAATGCAGCCACTGATTCATCATTTCTCTGCCGCAAATTAGTGAGGTCAGTAAGCTTCTTCTCATGGATGCCTGTATAAAAGAACTGATGAAATTGCTTCTCCAGATCAGCCCAATGATGAATAGAATTGGCTGGCAATGAAGTAAACCATTGGAAGGCCGATCCAGATAGAGATAGAGAAAGCAGGCGAACTCTCAAAGCATCGGAACTTGCAGCTTCTCCACCTTTGAATAATGAACCTATTAACATGTTCCTTTGTGTAAGTGTCATCTTGGCCTGAAAACTTGGTGAAATCAGGCATCTTGAAACATTGAGGGTATGGAATCTGGTCATAATGCGATGGATATGGAGTTTTGTACATATAAGTCTGCCTCTTCGGCTTCAGACCAAATTGATTTTGCATAACCACAGTAATTTTAGCTGCTAGATCTTGAATTTGAGCCTCTTGACTCGGCCTAGGGGCCTGAGCCTGTGCTTGAACTCCCATATGAATTCCTCCTGCTGATTGTGGCTGTGGAATCGGCTGTTCAGAAGACATTGGCTTTGGAATTGGCGGAGGTTGAAACTGTGCCGCTGCTTGTTGAGCCAACTGTGATGGAGTTGGTGGAATAGCCTGCAGCGGTGTTGGAGAAACAGGTGATATTATCATCTGATTAGTTGCAGATGGCCTTGCGACTGCGGCTGTGGTGGTGGTTGTAGCTGCGGTTGTGGTTGCAATATCTGTCGCACAGATCCGTTCACCTCATCATGAACAACCCACAATAGCCCATCTGCAGTATAGAACGAAGCAACAGAGACTCGGTGAAGATACGGCTACCTGAATCGTTGTTGCGGCAGCAGGAATTGGTACACCAGTAGATGTAAATCCTGGAGTGGTGTACAAAGAAGATGCTGCTCCTTGAGGAATCATTGGCTGAGAAGCCGATGAAGCCTGATACCCCATTGGCTGAGAAGCCGATGGAGGCTGTTGAAAACCTCTGAGTTACGACTTGTAGAAGCATTGAAATTGGAGGCATTCCATAACCGATCTTTGGGATCCCATCCTGTAGGAAAAAGCGGAGCCCGATCCTTTGTAGTCGCAGGCGGTGTAGTGCTGAATGTAGGAGTTGCAGATGTAGAAGCTGAAGTTATAGGCGCCGAAACTGGCACTTCTGAAGTAGCTGAAACATTCGAAGTCGGCTGGGCAGCCGACCCCGTACCAATATGCATAGAAGTCCCTGCTGACGAGAAATTTGAATACACATGACCTCTGTGTGTAAGTTGCCCCTTTTGCCATGCATCCACCACCTTGTTGTGTATCTGATTTGGCATCACTGGTGCTTGTTTGATCATGGATTGAGCCACAGATTGGTGACCAACTCTGCTATCTTGGCATCATGTTCCTCTTGATGGGTGCTCGAACAGGAGGAAGATCAAATTTCTTGGGAGTTGACCGGTCCTGGCGACCTTTGAAAGAATCAAGGCAAGCTAGCCGAAATGCTTCAATAGCTCTATTCACCTCAGCTCTTTGTTCCTCAGTCAATTCTTCTTCTGATGTAGGCACCACGTTGTGTGAGCCAATATCGGAGTGATCAGGCATGACTGAAGCTTTTAGATCTGTCCCACCAGGCGTGCCAAAAGTGTGTTGATGCCGAAAATCAACACACAAGCCCGAGAGAACCCATTGACCAAGCCGGACTGTAACCCCTCAAAACCAAGGCGTGCCTGTCAATTTGACCTGTTAATTGACAAGGAAGACAATGCAAACATCAAATTCGGGAGTGTATCGGCTGGATTTTCCAATATCTCCCACGAGGCGTATAAATCGGCACAGGCTACCGATTCTGATATGTAATCGACAAAGACTACCAGATCACGTGTAAAGTAGTGTGTAAGCTACAAAGGTAACCTAAGCAGTGCCGTGTAAACTCGAAACAGATCTAAATTGGCTGTATGTAGATTCGTATATAAAAAACAGGATAAATAGCCAATCTAGTGTATCTCGAGCCTGATAGATTTGAATAAAGCTAGACCTGACAACAGCGATACGCCCGGAAGCCAAAAATCTAGATCTACTCGATAAATTGTGAATAACTTTGAACGAAGCAACAACGATACGCCCGAAAGCTAAAGCTCAAAGATTACTCGATAAAAGACTTACCAGCAAACCAAGTCGCTCGAATGTGAGACCTCCTTGATCAACTCGAAAGCGAAAAGAAAAACTTGGCGAAGTCACCGAAAGTAGATGCAAAAAGAGTAAAGGTTTTTTGTATTGTGGTGTGTGCAAAAAAAATACAATCGACAGAGGTACATATATATACCCTGAAAACTAACACTCCTGATCGACTACGACTAGCAATCTTGACGCTAAAGAAACCAATTATTTCCTAAGATACATCGACTCTAACATGAGTCGGACTACAACTGATCTGGACTCTCCCAGATTTCTTTTTCCAACATAACTTGGGCCTGGCGTCATCAACTCTGTTCACCGACATAGAAATCAGTACATCGATAACCTCTTCAGGAAGAAATCGGCAACTCTGCATCTCGACTTCAAAAATCGGCAAGACTTAGAATCAGCAAGACTCGAATTGGCGATACTATCACCAAGCCGATACCCTTTTTCCTGCAAAAATCATCACTCCTTCTTATTGACGTCGGCCCTTGACACATGTTGAAAAACGGTGTCAACACATGCCCCCCAGTTTCAAAGTATGAAGACTATCATGCTTTGAAATTTGACAAATCAATGCTCCACTCTTCTCAGCCGATACCTTTTTTTAAAATCTCCCGTATCAGCAGAAACACCTGTTCAGAGTAATATATCCTTTTTTACCCCACAATTCTCTCCCATCATAATTACTTCCTTGAACCGTCATTTCCTTGATTCGCGTTCACACAATTCCCACGATCTCAGGCGGCCGCTGCAATTTTACTGCTATACCCTCACGCTGCCAAACATATAAATCGTCTTCTTCCTTCCGCTCTCTCTCCATCCACCTCAAACAAATGAAGAGGGATTTAAGAGTAATCTGGCCTTTACCGGTTTTGAGGTAATTTTGTCATATTTACTGTTGGGCTAATTATTAATTCTACTTTATACGTTTAAAGTTATTTGTGAATGCAATTGAGATGTTTTGTATTTCTTCATGCTCAATTTGAGAAGTATTGCAAAGACCAATTGATATTATAGCAATTTGGTCGCTTTTATGCATTCACAATGGTTTGCATGTGTAAGGACAACTGGATAAGAGATCTAAATTACCGCACAGGCTTGGTGTCCCGCTTTTCTATGAATTCAGCAATTTATGGAATCTAACAAGGAGGTGCAATTGCAACAGGACCATGAGGACACCCTAGCATGGAAACTCACACAGAATGGCCAGTACTCGGCCTCCTCGGCATACAACGCAGCATAATTGTGGGATGTATCAAGGATCCTCTGTTGGCAACTATATGGCGCACTTGGGCGCCCCCAAACTGCAAATTCTTCGCTTGGCTCATCCTACAGAACAGGGTGTGGTCGTCAGATAGACTGGCACGTCGTGGTTGGGACCACAGCCCCACATGCCCTTTATGCAGATGCTCCATGGAAACAGCCCACCACCTGTCGGCAGAGTGCCGCTTTACAAAACGGATCTGGACACAAGTCGCCACCTGGATTGCGCACCCAACCATCGCTCCAGAGAGCTGGCCCCATAGCACCTCGCCGCTACAATGGTGGTCAAACATCACAACGTCAACAGGAATCCCGCCCAAAGCTGCACGAAGTCTAACTTTGCTCATCATGTGGGAAATTTGGAATGAAAAGCATACGGGTTTTTAGGCATCACGGGACACCGGTGCCAACCGTCATAGCCAACATAAAGAATGTAGCCGGCCTGTGGTCAACTGCTGGGGCCAAAAGTCTAGCGAACCTTATAGCAAGAATGTAAATACAAACACTTGTACTTATTGCCGGTGAACCGGCTGTAAACCTCTTCTTTATCAATGAAACTGGCACTGTCTCGTGCAGTTCGTTCAAAAAAAAAAGTAAATTTTGACTGTGTGAAGCTGCTAGCGTTCTTCCCTTCTTGACGTCTAGTACTCTAGTCCCAAAGCTTGCACCGTAAAACACGTCGCACCATTCTGAGATTATTGTTTCTGACCAAGCTGAGCACCCGGCAAGTAGTTGACCATATATACCTTTTGAGTTCTTGGCCATCTCATTAGAGAAGTGGTAGTACGTGCTTACCAGATCGAAGGATGTGATATATTATGTTGTCGAGATGTTGTGACAACACGTCAGTCGGTTGGCAGTGATGGTGCTTATCTTTATCTCTTACTACATAACATTTTTTATTTATCTTCCTTCCTGTACGCGTCTGATTTTTATTCAAAAAGAAGAAGAGGACACAGGCTATTTATGGAAAGTATGTTGCTTTCCTAGCAGAACTTCTAGCTCAGGAGCTCTAAAAAGATTGGGATGAGATGAAGAAAAATATAGAGTCGCATGTCTCCATTAACCTTAATCATCAAAGGTGTATATATATGGAAATATGGGGATTCTCTTTTTTTCTGTACTAATATAAGAGATAGATTTTTTTTGTGAGATCGATACTATAAAAGATAGGTTTATTGTTAGTCGTATTGTATATTAACACTTTGAGCTATTAATAGAAGATACGTAGATAGATTTATTATTTCTTGTATCCAATATGGACTCTTTGGCTTATTACCGACCATTATATCTTCATAAAATCCGACGGTCCAAATCCTTCTCTTTATTCGGATTAACCTGGGAATTTCTTGACCCTCTCGTGAACGTGGTGGCTTAATATAATAGATAGATGGTTAAAGTTAAAAAATGTCATGTGACATGAGTTAAACCTAAGGATCCAAACACCATACATGATGACATATGACTTGATTAGTGTCAATATTTTGATTGTAATCAAAGCTAAAGTTGCGGCTCTCATCGATTGCCCAATCAGGAAAAGCGTCTGGCCGTCGTCACTCGTGAGTGTCATGGAACCTTTGAAGCCAGCATCCTAAAAGGTAGCTGCTCGCCAATCGAATCAATCAGCTATCGTTCATGTGCTCGACGGGCTCCGACGGTGTGATCCGCGTGCCTCTGTGATCTGGCAATGAAATTGGCAAACTCCCCGTGCAATTAACGACACCCTTGCCATGGAAGCTTTGGCTTTGCTCGACGCTTTCTGGGCAACAGCATCGTGGTAGCTTGATCCTTTCCGGATTCAGACAAGGAACGGACGCGCAGCCTGATTGGGACGCGACGACACCTCTCTCAGCCTGCGCGTCGCGTCGGCCGTCACCGCATCGCTTGCTCTCGGCAGCCGTTCGCGGTTGCTGACGGAAGCCGGTCCGTCTGATGATCGGGCATGAGATTGTTAAACTTCTCTTTTCTGCTGTTAAACTCGAGTCTCATCTAAGATCACGGCTGTTAAACTTCACTCTTCTCTGCTGATGCTAGGTTTATTGTGATCCTTGAGGATTCTGATAGACTTGCACATTGTAATTGCCTATACGACACCACTATGATATTTCAATATGATGTGAGCCAGGTCGATGCGTCACCGATCGACGTCGATGTGAAAGAAAATGTCCAAGTCGATCATACATTGGCCAGATGCAGGTCGATACGTCATCAAGCTAGTGACATGTCGCGACAGAGCCACGGTGGGAGATACGCGGTGATTGGGAGGACAATACATGTCATGTCGCGCTGGTGCTTAGCGAGGCTGCGCGACACGTGTATAAGCAGACAAGCAAGACGAGGTACAGTACACTGTCATTGAGAAAACGCCAGCACTATAATCGTTTCCGGCGCGTGAAAACGAAGCCGACGGGAAATGCTGCCGCTCCCTCAGTGCGGTGGTGCTAAACTTTCCGTCAGTAAGACCAAGGACAAGCACACGGATGACAAGACATATGAACCCTCGCGAAAACTGAAGATCTCATCAAAGCTTCAGGCGATCAGGGACACACAATCGGAGGCACGTTTTGGTCATTTGGCGGGTTCATGTACCCAAATATTTAGCGTCAAAGCCCATCCTTGCCGAAACTAGAGAGCTGGTGAGGGCTGAAGCAAAGCAACGGCAGAATATCTGAGGGAAATCCGCTGGAACGCGTCCTCAGCTCGACTCGTCGGTGCAACACTAACGGTAGAGCTGCAGCAGCCGGTCGGCCTCCCTTACGCCGATCAGGTACGCGGCGTGTGTCGTCGAGTAGTGCGTCCGGTGCGTCGCCTCGCCAGCGAACAGGACGCGCGGCGGCGGCGCCGCCGGGCCCGCGTGGCAGCGGCTCGGCCATCCGGTCGAGGTCCTCGCCACTGGACCCGACGGCCACGTAGCTGTAGGACCCCATGAAGAGCGGGTCCGTGGCCCACCCGCTATGTTTTTTCTTAGCTTGCCTAGGTATAGGAAAACACTATGAAATGCAGGATTCAAAAAATGGGTGCTCATAGAATTTTAATAAAAAACAAAACAAGTGAATCACCCAGGATGCTAAAAACAATGGATAATGGCACACGAAAACTGAAATATGTCACCCTTCCGGTGTCTGATTCGGACAAAAAAAAATTTCTTAGATTGCCTAGGCCTACGACAAGACCACGAAAGGAAAATTAAAAAAGGGGGTGCTCATAGAATTTTAGGAAAAATATATAACATTAAAATCGTCTAAGACGGCAAAATTCGGGTAACTTACATATCTCACCCGTCCGGGTTCCGATTTGGACGATTTTTTTTCTTAGCTTGCATACGCATCACACCATGAAATAAAAAATTCAAAAATGGATGCTCAGTTAATGTTAGAAAAAAAACATAACAAGGGAATCACCCAGGACACCAAAAACCATGGGTAATAGCACCCGAAAACTGACATATCTCACCCATCCTGGGTACGATTCTTACAAAATTCTTTTCTTGGATTGTCTAGGACTAGGACAACCCTATAAAATGTGTGTTCAGAGAATTTTATAAAAAAAAAACATAACTAGGGAATCGCCCCGTATGCCAAAAACCGCCGGCCCCAAGGACAACCTATCACAACCCATTCTCTCATATTCTGTTTGTGCTCATGTGCAGACGCGGAGGGGGAGTCGCGAGGGGTGAAAGAAAATAGAAAAGGAACCGATATGTGTGTAATCAGTGGCATTGCGGGTAAATAAGTGGAAAGTGAGATCTCGCAGTATTCACAGCAGCCTTAAAAAAAGTTGCCCTTTGGTTGGTATTTTGACCTTTTTAGAAAGCTACAGCTAAAAAAAGCAGAACCAAACAAACCCATAGACGACGCATCAAGCAAACCAGATAGACAATCCAGCACAGATTTCTAAGGATTGTAGTTATTAGGATCCAATCAAGCTTATCTTTATGATTCCACAGTGATGATTTTACGGTTTCACACAAATAGTTGCTTGTTGTTTTTAAACTATATAAATATTGGCCATGGATCTCATTTTATCCACAAAATTGTGGGTATCCTGTTTGTAAATTTCTATATGTCATATTATGGACATCAGAGATAGAAAATAAATAAAAAGCAAGTCACGTCAATTAGTGTGATTTTGTCTTTATTTAATGCACGCTTTGTGCGACGCTGATGGCATGCAATGAATGAATTTTCATTCTTGCGTGAAGCCGGTCTTGCATACATGCACATTAAATATGGCTCCTTTGCATGTGTCACTACGGGAGAACCAACACACGGCGAAGGCAGGAAAACACACGGCGAACTCTTCGCCGTGAGCGGCACACGCGGCCGCGCGATGGCGACTAGACCTGACGAAGCCATGGTCGCCGTGTGCAAAACGTCGGGCACACGGCGAAATAAAGTGGCTGATGGACGGGAGCCGGCCGCCGTCAGCCTGACGGGTTCTTCGCCGTGTGCCAGCCTGGAGGCACACGGCGAACACCGCCACTTCGCCGTGTAAACACCGCCACTTCGCCGTGTGCTGTCGTGTGACACACGGTGAAGGATGGTCACTTCGCCGTGTGCTATATGCGCGACACACGGCGAAGGATGGTCACTTCGCCGTGTGCTGCCATATGGCACACAGCGAAGTGACCATTCGCCCCGTTGGAATGGTCACTTCGTCGTGTGCCTCCCTTTTGGCACACGGCGAAGTGACCATTATTTTTCTGATTTTTCTTGTATTTTGGTTTAAATGCCCCCCACTCAAATCAAAAATCACAGATAGACATATACGACAGCAAGCATTTCAGGCATAGATAGAGTTCACAACCATAATTAAAACCATAATTCGATGTTACAACCTCGTTCGAGTTCACAAATCACAACATGTCATCACTCAGCGGGGTCGGACGGTGGCTGGTCGAAGGGCGGCTGTGCGTAGGGGTTAGTTGGGAACAACTGCACTGCAGGGAACGTCGGTGACATACCGGCGGGTGACAAGTTTGGTGCATTCGATCCCGCCGAAGGATTCTGCAGAAAGTTAAATTATCATTAGATCTCAAAGTGATTATAACTTTCTCTGCATCTCTGTTACTCGAACTGAATCAAGAAGGTTATGAAGTAGCTCACCTGAGAAGTGTGCGGAGACCCGTGTAACTGCGGTAGCGGTGGTAAGGGTGTTCCTGCAATAGCAAACTGAGTAGAGATGGATCGAAGGTAATCCATCACCTGGGCGTGCTCAGCCTCTCGTATCCTTCTCTCTTCCCCCATCGCCGCCTCATGTGCAGCCGCTTGAGCCGCCAGTTGGGCCTAAAATTTTGAATTTCAACCGTTACAGAGCAAAGCAAATATACAAAGAAGATGAATTAATGAGTAATAAAGCAGAAATAACTTGAAGTGCCTCCACATACATCTGTGTCACGCTTTGACGTGGGCTTATGGGCGGGGCGTTGGGCTGGTCCCTTGCTCGAATCTGGGGGAGTGTGAGGGTATTGGCCTCATCGACAGTGCCGTCACCAATGAGGAACCGGCCATGCTTCTTGCCTCCTCCCACACTCATGATGACATTGCCATCACGAGGTACAGCGGTGGGATCCCACTGTTCCCCATAAACTTGCTTTCCCGTCTCGGTGTATGCCATCATGCGGTTGTAAGCTGTGGGATTGATGTACGCTGATGGCCCATCTTCTGGGTTGTAGGTGACCTCAGAAGCCTTGCCCTTGTGAGCCATAGCCAATCCCACAAACTCCGCGCACTCAGCTCCTCCATGTGACTGCGACTGTGAAGAAACAACAAGTGAATTAGAAATTATGCAGAGTTAAGTGTTGCAAGAATAAAGAAATTATTTAGCATACCCATCTAGCCCTGTAGTCCTCATTGGTAAGGCTCCCTTGATGGTGTGCAGGACCTGGCATTAGCATTCGCCATTCACATCCCTTGTCATGCAACTCCTGCCACTCGGGCGTGAACCACTTGTCAACTATTCTTTCCCAGCACACGGTATCATTGCGGCACCACGGCGCCAGCACCTACACGCGATGATATGACTGACATGTAAGAGTGAAATTAAACGATCTACTAAATCTGAGAACGAATTCAATATTAACTCGCATGTATTGCGCCATAGTTAGCTTGTACTTTCTTGCATCTGCCTTTTTGATGGTTTTGAAGAGGAAGCTGGCGCTGTAGTTTATGGCCTTGAACACATGCCTCGTAGTGCATGTCCTTCACTAGCTTCTTGCATCACTTTTGAATCACGTCCAAAGCGTCCCCATCGTAACCCGGCTCACAAGTGAAGAAATTCTGCATTCAAACATGACACATTCAATCATTATTACGAAAACGTTTAATAAATCCGGTGAATTGAGCAGTGTACTCCGAGGAAAACTTACCCACAGCTCCATCTCCACCCGATGCGCCTTGTTGTTGAAGGTCCTGCCAAGTGGGTCCAAAATACGAAGTTCCTCCAAAATATATGTGCATATGTGAAAATGACCAATACTTGGGCCGGGGTTAGGACGGTTAGTGATATAGACATTGCATTTACGCCAATAATGAGGATAAACATGGGATAAAAAGGGGTAGCTAAGGAGCGTCAACATTCCCCCCATGCTTAATCCTTGCTCGTCCTCGAGCAAGTCCAAGAGCTTTGCTTATAAAGAAATCAGCGTTGCCCTTCGATGTCCTCCCTGCACTTAGTCATACATAATAAAACATATTGCTCTCTCAAGTATTTAGCATTTAAGTTCAAGTTGTGACCGGCTACTTTTCATTATGAAAGATAGACTAGCAATAAAGAACAAGCCACAATATGAAATAAATGCAATGCTCTCAAACTTAAGCGAACTTCAAACCTTTACCTTGTTTCATCGTGAAGAGTTTTCAAAAATATGCACATCAAACATAAGTGAGGTTCTCTTGCAAAAGCACATGGAAACACTCATCTCATCAAGTCACTCAAGCCTACACTAGATTGTCTTCAACCTATTCTACTTATGTATAAAAGTGGAAAGCTTATGTGGAGCTTGGTAGGTAAAAACAATCCTAGCAAAACATTATACTTTGAAATGTTGTCAAACTAAGAGAGAGATCTAATGGAATTACCAAGACTAGTCAAAAAGGCCATTAGAAAATAATGTTGGAGAGGGAGAAAGATGGAACACACGCATTTGGATAGGTGGACATGTGCAAGTGGCAAATGGGTGATCCCGAGGCACAAATGAAGTTCTCGTTATCGGACTGCACATGGTTGGTTGCGATACATAGGGTTTATTGCAACACTTCCCAGAGCGCAACACACGTAAAGCGTTGCGATACATAGGGTTTATTGCAACACTAGCTGATTTTGGTTGCGATAGGGTGGCCTATTGCAACCAAATGGTGTATCATTGCAATTGCAATATTGTGCGTTGCAATAGCCCAACTGTATCGCAATGACCTCCAATGCGTTGCAATTAGAGTGACCTTGTCGCAAACTTTTTGTGCAACTGTTGCAATAGTCGACGATATAGCAACTAAAATATAGCGTTGTTATACTTATTCTCAAGTGTTGCGATAGACTCTATGCTATGGCAACACGAAACTAGAGTGTTGCAAAAGGATTCTTGGATATAGCAACGCAAACAGAGAGTGTTGCGAAAGAGGGTTTGCTATTGCAACCTAAATCCGAAGAGTTGCAATGAGGCATAGCTATAGCAACGCACTCCAGCATCGTTGCAACATTGTCATAGGTATCGCAACTAAACCGGAAGCGTTGCAACAAGGCACATGTAGATGGTGTGTCCAGCAGCTAGTTTACGCCCAACAACAATATTTTTGGCCCACAATCATCGTTAATGTCCACGCCGGGTCGAAGTGGGCTTGGCTGCATTGACGATCGCATGCTATTGCGATGACGATTCGTATTCCAACAATCGTCGCGATCTTGCTCACGCCGCTGGCGACGAGAGCGCAGCGCCCGCGCCTATCATACACCACGCGCCGGCGCCGCGCCGCCGCGCATGCCGAGGATTTAGAAGACGTCGTCATCGTCCTGTGTCATCGTTTTCTCGCCAGAAGAATAAACCCTAGCAACTCCACGACGATTGAAGCATGGCGGCACGAGACTGATTTTTGCTAGGTAGAAGACGCTGTCCCTCGATCGACGCCCAGCCTCTACGTCAATGTATATATTCGCCACCAATCATTGACGAATAATTGCTTCTTAACTAGCTACATCTATATATGATGAGACATTAATGCTTCTGATGAGGTAGATAGCATCAAACATTAAATTTGGTAGTCATGTTAAATTGAGTGGCACACATAATTAATTAAATTCTAATATAGCACATTATTTCCTGTTTGATTCATTTGTTTACATTTTGGTACATTCACAAATGGAGGATCATAGTTGGATACTATTACCTAAGTCAGATGAGAGATGGCAAGAAGGATATAAGATCTTTATGGCAGATGCGTTTGAGGGACGCTATCAAGGAGAGTTTGCAGCCTGTCCCTGCACGAGATGTTGTTGCATGGTATTCAGAACAAAGGATGAGATAGAAAAACACTTGTGTGACAGTGGGTTTTATCCAGAGTTTGCCAAACGCAAACGTCGTCAGCGTGCTCCTTGTGTACCTGAACCTGAACCTGTGGCTGTGAATGAGGGGGAGGAGTTAAGTGAAGGAGAAGTTGCTGATACTGGCAATATCAATAATATGTTTTCATCGCTGATTACTGGTACACTCATTGGACGACTTCCTGGTGTTACTGATGATGAGAAGCCTAATGAATCAGCCCAAAATTTTTTAAATTTATTGGAAGAAGCGCGGAAAGAATTGTACCCCGGATGCAAGGAGGCTACCAAAGTATCTTTTGTTGTGAGGCTATTTCAGATTAAGTGCCAGTTTGGTATTACCAACAATGCCTTGGAGCAGATACTTCACTTAATCTGTTTGTTGCTCCCCAAAGGACATTGTGTCCCAGACAGCTTGGATAAAGTTCGAAAGGTTGTTAGAGAACTTGGGCTAGACTACCAAAAGATTCACGCATGTGTCAATGATTGTGTGTTATTTCGTGGGAAGTACGAGAAGTTGGACAAATGCCCAACCTGCGGGGAGATAAGGTGGAAGAACTCAGATTCAGAGGGGAAAGCTGCTGAGGGTAGTGGCACTGGTGGATTGAAAAAAAACAAGTTGTTACCTCGTAAAATACTTCGGTATTTTCCGCTTACACCTCGCCTTCAAAGGTTATATATGAACGAGTCCACATCGGCGTCTATGCGCTGGCACGATGTTGAATTGGTTCAAGATGGTAAAGTGAGGCACCCAACAAACTCAAAAGCTTGGAAGCACGTAAATGACGAGTTTTATGATCACTTTGCACATGATCCATGTAATGTTAGGCTGGGACTTGCATCAGATGGCTTCAATCCATTTGGGATGTTGAATGTGAATTACACTACATGGCCGGTGATCCTAATTCCTTATAACTTGCCTCCTTGGATGTGCTTGAAACAATCTTATTGGATGATGTCGATGCTAATTCCTGGTCCTAGATCTCCTGGAATCAGCATGGATGTCTATTTACAGCCTCTCATCGATGAGCTTCGTGATCTCTGGGAGAAAGGAGCTAAAACTTGGGATGCAAAGGAAAAGAAAATTTTTACTATGCGTGCACTTCTACTTTGGACAATAAATGACTTTCCTGCATATGCTATGTTATCTGGTTGGAGCACCAAAGGAAAGTTTGCTTGTCCTTATTGCAACAAGGACACTGATTACTTGTGGTTAAAACATGGTAGAAAGCATTGCTACATGGGCCATCGCCGGTGGTTGCCTTCAGACCACAGGTGGCGGACCAATAAGGTTAGTTTCAATAACATGGATGAAACGAGAGAGGCTCCAGTGCCGCTGAGTGGAGAAGGAGTACTGCAACAATATGAGACTTTTGAGCAAGCCACTTTTGGGAAAACCACTCTTTGGGAAGAAAGCAACGCGATGAAGATGTTAGATGGCATAATTGGAGGAAGAAGAGTGTTTTTTTTGAGCTTCCCTCATCGAAATCACTTCTCCCACGCCATAATCTAGATGTGATGCATATTGAGAAGAATATATGTGAGGCTTTGCTTGCGACTTTGCTTGGTTTAGCAAAATGTAAGGACAAGTGAGAGGGCAAGGCTTGATCTGAAAGAAATGGGTATAAGAAAGGATCAACATCCAAAGAAATAAAAAGGTAAATACACTTTGCCACCAGCGTTGTACACCTTACGTAAAAAGAGAAGGAAATTTTGTGCAAATTTCTAGAAGATATTAAGCTGCCCGGATGGTTATGCCGGTAATATCAAGAGATGTGTTGAGGTTAGTGAATGCAAGGTTTCTGGACTTAAAAGTCATGACTATCATGTTATATTACAAAAACTGTTACCATTGGTAGCACGCCACATATTGCCAGAAGATGTAGTGATCGCAATCATTGAGCTCAGCCAGTTTTTTAACGCAATATGTTCAAAGGAACTTCAAGATGGCGATATTGCAAAACTTGAGAGATCAATTGCACAGACACTTTGTCGCCTTGAGATGATTTTCCCTCCATCATTTTTTGATATTATGACGCACTTACCAATTCACATTGCTAAGGAAGCTAGACTTGGAGGCCCTGTTTTCTATAGATGGATGTATCCAGTTGAGAGGTACCTGCGTACCCTCAAAGCCTATGTGAGGAACAAAGCTTGTCCGGAAGGTTCAATAGCAGAGGGATATATCTCAGAGGAGTGTCTTACATTCTGTTCTCGTTTCTTTGAAGATTTTAGTACAAAGCTGAATCGTGAAGAGCGTCAAGAAAAAAGAGTTGTTAATGAACCACCTTCAGGTTTAAGTGTATTTGGGAACTTGGATTACAGTAGAAAAAGAAGTTCTCACTTTTACACTCCATCTCCTTCTGAGTTTCTGAAGATGAGGCACTACATATTATCCAATTGTGATGAGTGCATCCCATGGATAGAGTTAGTAACATTTGCAACTAGATATTATGATTTTTTTTACTATCCTTATAATATGATACATTTTAATTCCCCTTTTCATTCCAGGAAGCATAAATCGGAATTGACTAAAGCCAACCCAAGGAATGTTGAAAGAAGGCACAAGGAAAAATTTGTAGCATGGTTTGAGCATACAGTGAGTCCTTTATTTTTTTTGAAATATATTAACTCTCAATATCAGTCCCTTGTAAAATGTTCCATCTATAATTTTTTTGCAGATCAGCAAACTTTATGATGAGGGAAAAGTTGATGATATGCTCTACTCTCTAGCTCGTGGTCCAGATCGTCGATTCCAGGTGTCTAACAGGTGCTCCACAAATGGATTTTTCTTCTGGAGTGGACAAGTTGAGAAAAACTTGACCACACAAAACAGTGGGATTGTGGTCGAGGGCGGCAATGGCATGGAATGGTATGGAGTGCTTAAAAGAGTCATAATGCTAGAGTTTAGTAATGCCAAAGAAGTCCTTCTGTTCGAATGTGATTGGTATGATGTTCCAGCACCAACTCGGAACAAATCAAGAGGGTACAATAAAGATATATATGGCATCGTCGATATTGATACCACTCGGTTTCGCTATATAGATGAACCATACATCCTGGCGACACAAGCTGAGCAAGTGTGTTATGTGCCGAGTGCAAAGAAAGCTAATTGGTGCAGTGTCCTCCGATTGAAGCCTAGGAACCTTTTTCCCATGCCTGAAGGTGAGGAGTCGACAAATGATGTGGATGATCCAAATGTGGACTCGGTTGTCAAAGGAGTGGAAAATATCACTGTTGAAGATCGACGGAGGTTTTGACAAATTGGAGCAGGAATGACATGGAAGGGCTAAGTGTAGATGCTTACATTATTGATGAGGCGGTTGCTGCATCCATGCACGAACCAGATGATGCCGACATACCACATGACGAAGTTGATTGCGATGACACCTACATCTGGCGATGGAGTCGTTCCTCCGAGAAAATGGTCCGGGAGAAGATGGCGATGATTATTTTACGTAAAGTGTTGTAGCCATTATTGCTTTGTATCCAAACTTACTTAATCATGTACTTCCAATTCCAGACTTTATTTGTGTAATGAATTTGTTCTATTTACTTCAAAGGAAATGAAACAAGGGAAAGGTAACCAACAAGTCATGAGATATATATATAATTATAAGGACTGAGTTCACACATATAGGCGCAAATTAAAAGTGCCACATGGCCACCACACTAATTATTTTGGTTCAGAGAAGCTACATCCTTAAGCATGGATAACACAAGAGTTCGGTCATAGTCTTCCATAGCCTCAGCGACACCAGATCAGACCCCCGCTTCAAGTTCCAAGCACTTCTTCAAATTCACTTTGAGAGCACGTCGAAGCCTCTCTCCGCAAGCTCCCGGATCTGTCAACAATTTTACAAATGATCATATTATACAATTTAAGATCATTGTATACAATGCATACTCCATCCTCATTTGCTTCAAGTTTTAGATTTATGCAGGCATCACCTCGGTTGCTTTAAGAACCTCTTCGTCTTCGTCATCGCTATCCTCATTGTAAGAGAATACAACCTCCATTTTGGAGAAGTAATAACAACCTTCTAGCTGCATACGTATAAGCAGGGGCACAATTATGTTACATAATGTACAAAACCTAGTAACTATCAATTTGCATTTAATCATTTTACAAGATGAAGCAAATATAGTAGCTATTATATTGCATCCAATAAATTTACAAGACCTATCAAATCAGGTTAATACCAATTTCCTTTGAATCAATTTACAAGACCTAGCAAATCTAGTAACTATCATAGTGCATTGAATCAACTTACAAGACCTAGCAAATCTAGTAACTATCATACTGCATTGCATCAATTTACAAGACCTAGCAAATGTATTAACTATCATACTGTATTTCATCAATCTAGCTAGTTGTTTCATGCGGTAAATCCAGTAACTTGCCTTGGTGATGCTTGTTTTGGTTGCCGATCCTTTCAATCCCCCTTTCTTCTTTGAGGATTCCGTAGTCTCATCGCGTATCTGCCCCTGGGTGGACGAGGGAGCGCGGGTTCCCGATGACCCGGCCTCGAGAAAAGTGTAAGGGGATGTTGCCGCCATGTATTTGGAGATCGAGATTGGGCTAGGAAGGTGTGCTACCTTGTTGCGGGAGGGCCCCATAGAGGCAGAAGGCTTCGCGGTGGTGGTCGGGCGGCGCGGGTGTCGATGAAATATGTGAAACAGGTCTCGAGGGATTGCCCCGAGAGAGAGTTTGGAGACGATGTCGTCGAGTATCGTGAACCGAAGGTGACAAGAGACGATTTAGACAGGTTCGGGCCGCCGGAGCGTAATACCCTACGTCCTGTATGGTGTATCTTGTATTGAGATGTGTTACAATCTAGTCTCTGCCGATCAAGGGACCCTGCCCTCCTTTATATATTCAGGGAGCAAGGCAAGTCTCCTAGTCGGTTACAATAGGAGTCCTAGTAGGATTACAAGGTAGAGTCCTACTAGGTATCTGCTGCTGCCTTTAGCTTCCTTATGGAACACAGGGTTTCTATACTCGACAAGCCCCGAGCACTTCATTGCACGATGTACAGCCTTGATGTGAATCTTGGAGTACGGCCGACTTGTTTAGAAGTCATCCGAGTTCTTCAGCTTTGGGATCTCTCAGCTTGGTTGTACAAAGACGTTGATGTGCTCAAAACTTCTGAGGAATCATTGGCGTGCACGGTAGGTGCACCCAATGGGTGTAACCCGAGCCTCGCTTTTGCTTGAAAGAGGAATTCGAGGGTCTTCATTGAATATTTCTGTAGTGCATCAATATCTAATGAACCCAAGTTCTTTTTGAACCCAGCGCAATTTTCTGAAAATTTCCGAAGAATCCTTGATGATGTACCAGCAGCCCCCGAGCCTTTATTCGATTAAATAAATCGAATAAAGGATATGGACTTCAAGTCTTGGAGATGTCCGAGTACTTAGGCGAAGAAAGCACTTGGTTGGCGTCATGATCCGAGTTCTTTGTTGAAAAAAGAACCCAGCTAGCGTCGATGACTGAGTTCTTTGCTGAGAAAAGAACTCGGCTGGTCGTCGTGGTCCAAGTTCTTGTCGGAAAAAGAACCCGGATGGCGTCGAAGAATCAGCCCCGAGCGTGGTAGCCCGCGGAACTGCGTTAGCGCGCCGAGCGCCGGAAGAGTTGTTGATGAAGCCGACTTGTTGGAGCCCAAATGGTCAATGAAGTCGGCAGAAACCAGAGCAGAAGAACTCATCACTGCATCGCCAGGCGTTCGTACAAAGCTGGAGTAGTTGGAGACTTAAAAATCATCATCGGCGAGCAAAGTTCACCGAATTATTTTTCCCGTGAAACTTTTCTCCATGCTGGTCATGAAAATCCTTGTAGCCAAGTTGAATGAATAGTATGAAATCCATCAATGAGAGTATGAAATCCATCAATAAGTAGCGTAACTAGAGTTGACTTTTGATTGCCGTTAGAACGGACTATAGAATGCGATTGAAAAATTGACTTTACGCATGAGGCGGACTTTAGGATGCGACTTAAAAACCGAAGTCGACTTTAGAATAAAAACCTGTAATATGAAGCTTGTATGAAATCCATAATACAAAGCTTGTATGAAATCCATAATACAAATAGCGCATGAAGAACCCGAAACAATTCCCATAGGGTGCATGGCGCATGAAGAAGTCCGACGAGAGCACGAATAGCGCATGAAGAAGCCGGCGAGGGTGCTGAACTGTGCACAAAGAAATCCGACGAGGGCGCGAGTAGCGCATGAAAAAAAAGTTAATGACGCGCGATAAGCGCATGAAGAAGTCGTGGCGTGATAAGCGCATGAAGAAATCCGATGAGGGCGCAAATAGCGCATGAAGAAGTCCGATGTGGGCGCGAATAGCGCATGAAGAAGTCGGCGAGAGCGATAAGCGCATGAAGAAATCCGACGGTAGCGCGAATAAGCGCATGAAAAAATCCGGCGATGGTAGCGAATAGCGCGCTTGAAGAAGTCTGCGAGAGCGCGAGAAGCGCATGAAGAAATATAAGTCAAAATAGTCAACAAAACCGAGTTGTCGACACCCGTGCTCGAGTTGTTTTGGAACAAGCTGGGTTGTTGATGAAGCCAACAAGTCGGAGTCGTTGTCGGTGATGCATCGATACGGCAAGAAGTCGATGTAGTCGATGAAGTCGACGACCCGCTCCCGAGTTGTTTCGGGACGAGTCGAGTTGACGAAGTAGCCGATGCCGAGTAGTCGAGGGCGAGTTGATGAAGTCGGCAACGAAGCGATGTAGCAGCAAGTCGATGTAGTCGTGCTTGCGTACTTGCTGGTAGCTTTATTGGTGTGCCCGTAGCCAATTTGCTTAATTGAAGTTGGAGTTGATAGGACGTGGCGGAACTTGCGCCATGATGGAATCGACGTGCACCAGAGTCATAGATAAACATCGCGTCTTCTCGCTCGTAGTTGAAATTGATAGGTCCTTCGATTCAGCGGCGGATCCTTGACGATGTCGTCCCCACGGACGGCGCCAAATGTGTCGATGAAATATGCGAAACAGGTCTCGAGGGATTGCCCCGAGAGAGAGTTTGGAGACGATGTCGTCGAGTATCGTGAATCAAAGGTGACAAGAGACGATTTAGACAGGTTTGGGCCGCCGGAGCATAATACCCTACGTCCTGTATGGTGTATCTTGTATTGAGATGTGTTACAATCTAGTCTCTGCCGATCTAGGGACCCCTGCCCTCCTTTATATATTCAGGGAGCAAGGCAAGTCTCCTAGTCGGTTACAATAGGAGTCCTAGTAGGATTACAAGGTAGAGTCCTACTAGGTATCTGTCGTCTTTTAGCTTCCTTATGGAACCTGGGGTTTCTATACTCGACAGCGGGCAGATGACCGCATGAGATGCCGGCGACGAGGTCGAGGTCAGGCGGCGCGGGCGGCCGGTGGACGCCAAACTACGCGAAAAACACCCAAAGGCGTCGTGCGGCTGCGTCCGGGACTGGTGATTGGGCCTCGGCCGACGTGCCATCTCCGAGCGAGGAGATAGCGAGAGCGGCAAGGTGATGGGAAACCGCCGAGGCGAGGGGATGGCGGCGTTGACTATGAACAGGGGCGAAGTGGCCGGGTAGTGCGGTAGGTGAGGAGACGCCGCGCGCGGAATATTAGAATGACATGTGGGGCCACAATTGCCTCCTGCGGCTCCTGATGATCCATTGACATGTGGGTCCCACATGTCGGCACCAGGTTGTTCACAAGTTCATCTTTTGTTCATCTTTATCTATGTTGTAGTTTGTTTTGATTCCTAATCAAAACTTTGAACAGAGTTAATAATTTGCATCATGGACCAAATTACGTGATTTTTTTCAGTGTTCTTAAAATAATGAAAAGCACTACATATATCCAATTGTGTGGGCCCCTAGTTCATACATTGATCATCTAATTGATAGTCATATTGTTCTTGTACATATCGATTGAACCCCCTATAGTGTAGTATTCAATGAAAAATAATTTCCAACAAGGTTTTGTTTATGTGCATACTCTCTATTGTTTTTGTATTTAAAAAGGAACAATTAATGTTTTAATGACTACATATCCACATGAATAGTAAAGGGAGTAGACTTGCAATAACACAAAATGAAATGAACACATAGAATCAATATGTTTGAAGACAAAAAAAATGTTGGTGTTTAATTGCTACAATATGAAAACCAAACCTGAGTTCGAAATACAACTTATGTCAGAGTTATAACACATGAAAGTAAATCAAATTTTGAATTGACTCATACTAGTTGAATTTGCTGCCACCTACAAAAGCCAAAAAATAGCAAAAAAAATTGCGTCATGGTTCTTCTAATCTTGTTGCCTCCAACTTTGGTCGTCTTCAAATCATCATCTTTCATGCATGAGACTTTCCGATCATCCTTTGACATTGTCATCACCTTCTCCGCTGCTTGCTGCTGCCTCTTTCTCGTCGAATTGCTCCTTCGTCCAATACAGAACATGTACCAAGCTTTTGCTCCATTGCAAGATGCATCAAATTATCTTTCCAATAAATGTTCATTTGCCCAAATTGGACTCCGGATGAGGAAGTTATGCTTGTTTTGCTCCGGCGCTTCAATCTGTCCAGAAAATTTCAGTACGCGCAGCGTTGAAAGATTTTGCCATAACTCTTCACTCCGATGTCCAAAATTGATGGTTCTTGATGCGTTGGAAAGAAGACTTGATGAAGCTTCAAAATAATCTATTATTTGCCCATGGTACTTCTCTGATCTTGGGCGAAAATCTCATCACAACAGCAACACTTCGTAGATGATGACGATCGCACAATTTTCGCGGGCATGCTTCATTAGCATCTTTAAACCAAAACCTACAATCCAATCCCCCAGGAATTCCCCCTACTAAGGCCACGCCCTGTCACGGCGCTCCCGTTGGACAAGGATTCCCCTAAAGCGCGATAAACGTGTCGAACTCCCTCTGGTAGATCCGGTGTGAACTCCTAGCTACCATAGCTACAAGAACACCCTATGCAATCTATCGTACGAATAGATCTAAGAATAGGTACACCAAAGGCAAGAACAAAATCAAAGAGGAGAGACATGATCGCTAATAGATTCGGAAGACATGATTATCATTACTCATATAATGGATGTGTTTGGATCATCTCCACCGAGTACATACCGTCGATAACTCCAACTAGCTCATGAACTCCACCATGGCACAACCACGCAGGAGGCCATGGTGGCTAGGGGCGGACTAAGCCATCTCCTAGACAACTTCGAAGACTCACGGCGGCCATCGTCTCCCTCCGGTCTTGGCTCTAGGTTTTCGCTGAGTTCTCGGTGGATGGATGCGTCGAGTTGAATATGGGGCGAGCTTTAAATAGTCCGAGGAAACCCTAGCTCGAAGGGGAGGCCGAACCTCCTCGAAAACGGGCTAGGCCGGCCAGCATAGGGCCCATGGGCCGGCCGGCCCACCCTCTTTGGGCCGCCTCGGGCTCATCTTTTGCGTGCCGCCTCCTCGCATCTTCGAGTTTATGTTCTTCACGTTTGCACCCCGTTGGACGTCATTATCTTTGAGATATCTTCGTCCAAAGGAATAGGATAGAAAATCCTTCCTTAAATCTTCATTTGCTTTGCTTGGTCCCGAAGTATCTTGATCTCATCTTTGTGGGCTTTGTCCTTTGGGCTATCTTGGAGGTATGGATGTGCATGAATGGACTTCAAATCAACATGGTCTTTGGTCCTTCGTTTGGGCTTTGGCCTTTGTCTTTCTCCATGTTAGCACTCGATCACGGGCCTCGTCGTATTATGCTCCAAAATAGGCCAAAAACCTGCAAACACGAAGTTCCTCCAAAATATATGTGCATATGTGAAAATGACCAATACTTGGTCCGGGGTTAGGACGGTTAGTGATATAGACATTCATTTATGCCAATAATGACGATAAACATTGGATAAAAAGGGGTAGCTAAGGAGCATCAACATTCCCCCCATGCTTAAACCTTGCTCATCCTCGAGTAAGTCCAAGAGCTTTGCTTATAAAGAAATCAGCGTTGCCCTTCGATGTCCTCCCTGCACTTAGTCATACATAACAAAACATATTGCTCTCTCAAGTATTTAGCATTTAAGTTCAAGTTGTGACTGGCTACTTTTCATTATGAAAGATAGACTAGCAATAAAGAACAAGCCACAATATGAAATAAATGCAATGCTCTCAAACTTAAGTGAACTTCAAACCTTTACCTTGTTTCATCGTGAAGAGTTTTCAAAAATATGCACATCAAACATAAGTGAGGTTCTCTTGCAAAAGCTCATGGAAACACTCATCTCATCAAGTCGCTCAAGCCTACACTAGATTGTCTTCAACCTATTCTACTCATGTATAAAAGTGGAAAGCTTATGTGGAGCTTGGTAGGTAAAAACAATCCTATCAAAGCATTATACTTTGAAATGTTCTCAAACTAAGAGAGAGATCTAATGGAATTACCGAGACTAGTCAAAAAGGCCATTAGAAAATAATGTTGGAGAGGGAGAAAGATGGAACACACGCATTTGGATAGGTGGACATGTGCAAGTGGCAAATGGGTGATCGCGAGACACAAATGAAGTTCTCGTTATCGGATTGCTCATGGTTGGAAGATTTGAGTATGGAATAATTCTTTAAAGTACTTGGAAAATTGATGAAGCCGAAAAGAACTAAGGAGCATTTTATTCTTCTCTTTTTCTTTCATCTTTCTTTTCTCTTTTTTTTATTTTTCTCTTTGCTCCTTTGAACTTTTGGCAACATAGAATACTTACCTAGCCGTCCCCCCATGCTTGAACGAATGCTCGTCCTCGAGTATGAATAGTGGGAGAACCAACTAGCTAGGGTAAGTATCTCAAATCCTCCTTCTTCTTCTTAGAACCACTTGAATCTCCGGGGAGTTTTTTATTGCCTCCCAAAATGTTTCTTCACATGATGTGCTTGATTCTTTTGATTCCATTGAAATGATAATCCATACTCAAAATATAGGTTATGGTCAAGGAGGTAATCACAAAAAGATATCTTGGTTTAGGGTGGATATCCAGCGAGGTTTGCGAAGTTCTCGGAGTAGAAACTCACAATGCATGGATAAATAGGCTAGCAAAAAGAAGGTTACACAAATACGGAATGACCAGCTTCTTAGTCTCGTACCAAAGAAATCAATCTTAATCTAACTCATCAAAATATAAGTTTGCAATCTAAAGGTTTCATCATTAAAGAATATGTATGTATAGAATATGTATGTATAGGCTTTGGTAGGTAGAACTTTGCAAGAGATTCACAAATGTAGATAGCATAGGAATTAAGTTTTCAAATTAAACAACAAGGTGTAAGATCATCGGTAAACTTAAATAAAAGAGCATCATAGAATATGTGGGTCTAGAATTTAGTCATTTAACCTCCACAAATAAAAGAGCCGGTATTTAATCATTTGATTCCATTTAATTGAGAGCAATTAGTCAAGTCATATACAACATAGTGTAGGTAAAACAAAGCGGCAACTTTCATCACTTTTCCATAAGCAAAAGGCATTGCCAAAATATATCCATGTGGTAAGCACAAAATGATGGTAATCCTACACTTATTGAAAAACAAAACTAGGTTGTCGTCCTAGAAGCCATGTGATAGGTCGAGAGATATATACAAAGGTTGCATCTATGGTTGAGGGCATATATGTACAAGCATTTAGAAATTTATGGACAAAGAGAGAGTTGAGGAAGAGTTACCGTCCTTCTCGATGCTTGTGATGAAGTGTAGCAGCATCCCCATGCTTAAGCATTGCGCTTAGCATGGAATAAGAATCATGAGCATCTTGTGGCAACCATGATCATATTACTCCATGGGGTCTCCCTTCTTTGTCCATGAAATCCTTCCCCATGCTTAGCATGGCGCTAGCGCGTGGAAGAAGAAGATGAACCGTCTTGAAATTCTTGAAGTCCTTCCCCCATGTGTATGAATAGCATCTTGAATGCTTCATCACCCTTGTTGCCTCAATTTCCTTCAACTTCTTCTCGTTGTCACTAAGCCATTGTCCCAATCATTCCTCACATCATCATCCCCTCCTTGAATTCTTTGTTCTCCTCAAACTTTTGGAGATGTTGACGAGTTTGATTTCTTCTTTGATCACAAAATCATGGGAATGTTTCGTCATGCCTGCAAAATAATTCTAGTGCACATACTACCCCCAAGGTGACGGTCGGGAGTAGAAACAAATGCCAACAAACCAACCATCCCTAGAATCTCTACTTGTGGCATAGCTAGCTTAGCAAAAGAAAATAAAAATCTAGTGAGTGTATGTGTGTGCAAGTGAAGGTGCAAATGAAAAGGGAGATATATAAACAATGACAATGTTTGCACCAAGTTCTAAACACCATGTTTACAACTTGGTTGCTTAACTTTCTATGTAGCCATAATGATATAACCAAGGTCAAAACACCATGTTCATGTCAAGGTTAATAATTCTCCATGACGCAAGAAAGGTAAAGCACATTTCAAAGTTTATAAACCAACCTAATGCAACATGAAAACTAGTGGAAATGCTAGCATGGTTAAAGGAACTTAAAGATGAAGGTCCGCAGGCAAGTTTAAACACCACGTTTACACAAGATTGCTAAGGAAAAATGCCTATGCATAAGACATCATCGTGGATATGAAATCGCACATCAAAAAGATTAAGTCCAAGCTAGAAAAATGAGAAGGATGAAAATTATATGCAACATGCAAATGCAATGCAATGGTGAGAACAATATGGTATGCAACACGAGATAGGTGAACAAAATGATATGACATGAAGATGTGGTCTAAAACAAAACAAAAAGTTATCCTAAGTTAACTAGCCACAAGTTTAGAATCAAAAGATGGTGATGCCTCCTAGGTCTCTCTAAAAAGACACAAAGAAAAAGACTCAAAACACACTAATAGGCACACAAAAAGGTCTACAAGTTTCCCAAGATCAAATAACAAAGTGCTCCCTCAATAACATTTAGAATGAATAACATGAAGTTGTGGTTTTGTTAGAGCAATGGTACAATGTCACTTGATGTTTCGATTAAAGAGTGCAATGTAGACGGTCATATAAAATAAAAGATCGGGTTGCCTCCCGCAAAGCGCTTCATTTAAAGTCATAGAGCTCGACTTTCTTACCTTCAAAGTGGTGCGAAGCCATGGTCCTTCGTGCAAGAATCCGAAGTGGCCATGCAGCTCTTCGTGGTTTGACGTGACTTGCTTCTCACGTCTCCATGTGTTGATGTTGCGGTCTTGTAATATGTCGTGGTTTGCTTGCAACATCTTCGTTTTTCTTTTTCGAAGGTCGACCCTTGTGTCTTTATTCACCAATGTTCTTGGGGTTCCTCCTCTACTCCAAGCCTCTTAATTTGATCATGTACGCTTGATGAAAGCATCGCCCAAACTCCTCATTGTTGTCGTCATCATTATCCTCCTCTTTCTTGTTGTCATCACATTGCTCCTGCCTCTTCCTCGTGGATTTTCTCCTGTATACTCAACAGAACATATACCAAAATATAGATCTATTGAAAATTTTATGAAATTACCTTTCCAACGAGTGGTGGCTCATCCTAAACGGAGTCCGAACGAGTGAGTTATGGTCGTTTCAATTTTAGCGTTGCGTGCTGTCCAGAAAATTTCAGAGTGCACGACCTTCAATGTTTTGGCCACACCCACTTGTAGGAATATCTGATTAACTTGATTCTTGATTTGTTGGAACTGTAACTTCGTGGAGCTCTTAAATATCCAAAAATATTCTGCTACTTGCTTCTGAGGTCAAGCTGGATGTTGATGAGAATAATGTCTTCTTGTGAGTTGATCCGAAGATGTCGATGAACTTGATCTTGTGGTTCTTTGGAGTGTCATGTTGTGCATCCCTAGGCTTTCAAGGTATTCACCATTGATTCACCAGAAAGTATTGTGGCTCCAATGATAAGTCTTCTCTATGGTTCTTGCTTCACCCAAGGTGTCGGGATTAGAGGACGCTCCCGTGCTTCGTGTTGATGATCCGAAGAGTTTTCTTCCTTGATAGCATCGCTCGACTAGAAGTATATCGAGCATCCCATTGGAGAAGATAGATGGTGTCATGGTTCTTCTAATCTTGTTGCCTCCAACTTTGGTCGTCTTCAAATCATCATCTTTCATGCATGAGACTTTCCGATCATCCTTTGACATTGTCATCACCTTCTCCGTTGCTTGCTGCTGCCTCTTTCTCATCGAATTGCTCCTTCATCCAATACAGAACATGTACCAAGCTTTTCATCCATTGCAAGGTGCATCAAATTATCTTTCCAATAAATGTTCATTTGCCCAAATTGGACTCCGGATGAGGAAGTTATGCTTGTTTTGCTCCGGCGCTTCAATCTGTCCAGAAAATTTTAGTACGCATGGCGCTGAAAGATTTTGCCATAACTCTTCACTCCGATATCCAAAATTGATGGTTCTCGATGCGTTGGAAAGAAGACTTGATGAAGCTTCAAAATAATCTATTATTTTCCCATGGTACTTCTCTGATCTTGGGCGAAAATCTCATCACAACAGCAACACTTCGTAGATGATGACGATCGCACGATTTTCGCGGGCATGCTTCATACCTAATGCTTTGAATAAACAATTCTTCCCAAAAACATTAGTCTAAAAAAAATTCTTTGACATGGCGACGTACCTTATTTTCCATCTTTTTGCTTTGGAAGTGGGGACTCAATAGTGGATGTTGGGCCACTAACAAAAGTTAGCACCTACCACTAAAAAGTAAGTCTTGATATTGTTGAATCTTGAGTTGTTGTTGAAGCGGATTGTGGACTCCTCGAAGTCCAAGATCAGTGTCTAGCTTTTTCCACCTGCTTTCAAGGACACAAACAAGAAAACAAGGGTATACACCATAATAAAATTAGGGTTAGTCCGAAAAGATAGATAGATCGCCCTAGGGTTCGAGTTGCCGATCCCCGGCAACGGCGCCAGAAAAGTTTGTTGACGCTTCATAATTAAAGCGCCAATTTACGTCCCGCAAGCGCACAGATCATGTGTAGCTCTTCCCTTAGAGTATTCCCCCAATGTTTATCAATCCGTGGATCGGCTTAATGTTATATCTTTTGTAATTTCTTGTAGATGGACTATGAAGAAGGTGGTTGATAACAATTGGTAGTCCTTTCAATATCAACAAAATGATTGTTGAAATTAATTCTATTAAATATAATATTTGTTTTCTTTTAGCACATGTTCATTGTATTTGTGTTTTTCCTTGCAAAATGTTGACTGCACAAGTAGTTTTTCTATATGGGATTGCCTGCGCTCCATCTAGGCATATAATGAGTGGATGGATCAATGTCGCATTGAGAGTAAAAAAAAAATCTATATTTGATGGTGCATCGCAATTTGTGTCTTGTTCCTATTGCTAAATTGGAGGTCAACATTCATTATACTATGAACACAAAACCACTTGTAGGAAAGAAATTTCCATCGTGTCTACCAATGCCATATTTCTAAGGATATACTCATCATTAGCTAATGACGTGGTTTCCTATTTTTTGATTGGGCCAGCGCTGCAGGTTGAGCAGTATCGATAGAGTGCATATATAAAAATGGAATCGTTACTAGCTCTATAATTAGAGAAAATACACCCTTTGTTTTACTCTACCACGGGAAGTTTTCAAGCGAGAACTCACCAAACATTAGTACATATAATATCACAAATAATTTCTACATGTACAACATTGGGACAAATAGAGAAGTAATACTTTGTAAAACAATGCGTGTAAGCATCTACATCGTTATTGCATATGGTCCACACTGTATGCCCATCGGATACGCATTGTCTCGTTGTCGATGGGTAGATTAGGATGGATCAAGGTTTAGTCCAGATAATGCCTTTGTGACACTCAAGGAAAGAACAAATTTTGCATTTGCGGAAGTCGAGGGATAGTGGTAGATCATTAGGCGAGAGAGAAATAGGTTTGCCCATGTGTGTAATGCCCATATCGCTTTCACTTTTGTGTGTAACCTTGGAACCCGCTAAATAAGGCACCGGGACTCAAAAGGAATTACTCTTACATGGAGTCTGAGCCATCGTCTGTAGGCACCGGTGCTCATTATAATTAATTAATAAAGTTGGTAGTGTGCGTTCAAAGACACGTGGTCAAACATTTTCCTTTTGTTTTATTCAATTCTAAAATTGTCTTTTTATCGTGGGTAACGGGTTTCTTATGAATACAACAGTTGCTATCATGATATACAACTATTGCAGCGCTTATGAATCCCGACCCCAATCAAATAAAAGGTGTCATTCAAATCATCGAGGCGATTGTATACGAGGTGACAGACCGGGCTGACGAGCACGACTAAGTTCGAGATGAGTACCACATGAAAAAAAAGTTATTTCTTAGGTTCGATGGTTAATTTATTTGCGGATGAGGAACCTTGCACACAGACAATCATGGTTTTTTTACGTTATACTTGAAAAGTTGTAAAACCATACATTGTAGCCAATAATAAAATACAATTTCCCATCAAACCTTGTCATTTAACTCTTTGCAATGCATTCGCAATTTCTCTTTGCAATATTTCTATGGGCAAACCATAGAAAATTGCGATAGAATTGACCTCCAATTTAGCAATAGGAACAAGACACAAATTGCGATGCACCACTAAATATAGAATTTTTTTTACTCTCAATGCGACATTGATCCATCCACTCATTATATGCCTAGATAGAGCGCAGGCAATCCCATATAGAAAAACTACTTGTGCAGTCATCATTTTGCAAGGAAAAACACAAATACAATGATCATGTGCTAAAAGACAACACACATTATATTTAATAGATTTAATTACAACAATCATTTTGTTGATATTGGAAAGGACTACCAATTAATATCAACCACCTTCTTCATAGTCCATCTACAAGAAATTACAAAAGATATAACATTAATAGGATCGTGCTGCCTTTGGCTATCGATCGAGCGGTTCACCTTTAGGCGAAGCAATGGCCATTGATGTCTTGATAGAGGGTTCACACACCTCCCTTGCGGGTGGCAAGTGGATGTGGCTGGGTAGTACTTGGGCACGCTTTCCTATAGTTTCGACCAATCTCGACAACCTTGCCTCGTACTTCTCCACGGCATTTGTCGTCACACAGTTTGAAGGAGGATTGGTCATTCTTCACCTTGTCGCATTTTTACGGCGGTCGGCTGCCACGATGGCTGCATCCCAAGTTTTACGGAAGGCGGTACAACCCTCCTTGCAAAGGTTGATGTCGGCATGAGTCCCTTTACCTTCGCATTCCTTGTTGCATTTGGCCACCTTTCCTTCGACTTCTTGTGGCCAATTAAATCTACTTTTCGAGAGAACACCGATGGGGCCACCAGGATAAGGGTCACTATGAATAGAGCTCCTACAATGCTCCTGCTCTGTGCCATTTTTGTTGTCCCTATTGAGGCTAATCGTATTGGATGACAATGGCTTCACGGGTGGAGCTATCGTGTAAATCCTTTATATATAATGGAGGGCACGTCTATTTTAGGCATGAGTATGAGGCCACGAGAGCTTAGCGGTCCACTGTTTGGTGGTAAATGCATGCCCTTCTTCGCTCCCCACCAATTTCCGTTTCTTCGGTTTACCTCATAGATGTTGTTGCCTTGGCAACCATGCATGGGTTTCATCTTTTTTTGCTAGTAGAAAAATTGCAAAGAGAAATTGCGAATGCATTGCAAAGAGTTAAATGACAAGGTTTGATGGGAAATTGTATTTTATTATTGGCTACAATGTATGGTTTTACAACTTTTCAAGTATAACGTAAAAAAACCATGATTGTCTACGTGCAAGGTTCCTCATCCGCAAATAAATTAACCATCGAACCTAAGAAATAACTTTTTTTCATGTGGTACTCATCTCGAACTTAGTCGTGTTTCAAATCGGCCGGTCTGTCACCTCATATCTGATCGCCCGATGATTTGAATGACACCTTTTTATTTGATTGGGGTCGGATTCATAAGCGCTGCAATAGTTGTATATCATGATAGCAAGCTGTTGTATTCATAAGAAACCGGTTACCCACGATAAAAGACAATTTTAGAATAGAATAAAACAAAAGGAAAATGTTCGACCACATGTCTTTGAGCACACTACCAACTTTATTAATTAATTATAATGAGCACCGGTGCCTCTGACGATGGCTCTGTACTCCATGTAAGAGTAATTCCTTTTTGAGTCCTGGTACCTTATTTAGCGGGTTCCAAGGTTACACACAAAAGTGAAAGCAGTATGGGCATTACACACATGGGCAAACCTATTTCTCTCTGCCTAATGATCTACCACTAGGACTTCAGCAAATGCAAAATTTGTTCTTTCCTTGAGTGTCACAGACATTATCTGGACTAAACCTTGATCCATCCTAATCTACCCATCGACAACGAGGCAATGCGTATCCGATGGGCATCTGATGTGGACCATATGCAATAACGATGTAGATGCTTACGCATTGTTTTACAAAGTATTACTTCTCTATTTGTTCCAATGTTGTACATGTAGAAATAATTTGTGATATTATATGTACTAATGTTTGGTGAGTTCTCGGTTTGAAAACTTCCGTGGTAGAGTAAAACAGTGGTGTATTTTCTCGACCATAGAGCTAGTAACGATTCCATTTTTATATATGCACTCTATCGATACCGTTCAACCTGCAGCGCTGGCCCAATCAACAAAATAGGAAACCACGTCATTAGCTAATGATGAGTATATCCTTAGAAATATGGCATTGGTAGACACGATGGAAATTTCTTTCCTACAAGTGGTTTTGTGTTCATAGTATAATGAATGTTGACCTCCAATTTAGCAATAGGAACAAGACACAAATTGTGATGCACCACTAAATATAGAATTTTTTTTACTCTTAATGCGACATTGATCCATCCACTCATTATATGCCTAGATGGAGCGCAGGAAATCCCATATAGAAAAACTACTTGTGCAGTCAACATTTTGCAAGGAAAAACACAAATACAATGAACATGTGCTAAAAGACAACACACATTATATTTAATAGATTTAATTACAACAATCATTTTGTTGATATTGGAAAGGACTACCAATTGTTATCAACCACCTTCTTCATAGTCCATCTACAAGAAATTACAAAAGATATAACATTAATAGGATCGTGCCAGCCTTTGGCTATCGATCGAGCGGTTCACCTTTGGCGAAGCAATGGCCATTGATGTACTGATAGAGGGTTCACACACCTCCCCTTGCGGGTGGCAAGTGGATGTGGCTGGGTAGTACTTGGGCACGCTTTCCTACAGTTTCTGACCAATCTCTGACAACCTTGCCTCGTACTTCTCCACGGCATTTGTCGTCACACAGTTTGAAGGAGGATTGGTCATTCTTCACCTTGTCGCATTTTTTACGGCAGTCGGCCGCCACGATGGCTGCATCCCAAGTTTTCTGGAAGACGGTACAACCCTCCTTGCAAAGGTTGATGTCGGCATGAGTCCCTTTACCTTCGCATTCCTTGTTGCATTTGGCCACCTTTCCTTCCAGCTTGCTTGTGGTCATCTACTTTCCCGAGAGAACACCGATGGGGCCACCGGGATAAGGGTCACTATGAATAGAGCTCCTACAATGCTCCTGCTCTGCCATTTTTGTTGTCCCTATTGAGGCTAATCGTATTGGATGACAATGGCTTCACGGGTGGAGCTATCGTGTAAATCCTTTATATATAATGGAGGGCACGTCTATTTTAGGCATGAGTATGAGGCCACGAGAGCTTCGCGGTCCACTGTTTGGTGGTAAATGCATGCCCTTCTTCGCTCCCCCCACCGATTTCCCGTTTCTTTTGGTTTACCTCATAGATGTTGTTGCCTTGGCAACCATGGATGGGTTTCATCTTTTTTTGCTAGTAGAAAAATTGCAAAGAGAAATTGCGAATGCATTGCAAAGAGTTAAATGACAAGGTTTGATGGGAAATTGTATTTTATTATTCGCAACAATGTATGGTTTTACAACTTTTCAAGTATAACGTAAAAAAACCATGATTGTACGTATGTGCAAGGTTCCTCATCCGCAAATAAATTAACCATCGAACCTAAGAAATAACTTTTTTTTTTCATGTGGTACTCATCTCGAACTTAGTCGTGCTTTCGTCGGCCGGTGCCGTCACCTTGTATATGATCGCTCGATGATTTGAATGACACCTTTTTATTTGATTGGGGTCGGGATTCATAAGCGCTGCAATAGTTGTATATCATGATAGCAACTGTTGTATTCATAAGAAATCCGGTTACCCACGATAAAAAGACAATTTTAGAATAGAATAAAAACAAAAAGAAAATGTTCGACCACATGTCTTTGAGCATACACTACCAACTTTATTAATTAATTATAATGAGCACCCGGTGCCTCTGACGATGGCTCTGTACTCCATGTAAGAGTAATTCCTTTTGAGTCCTGGTGCCTTATTTAGCGGGTTCCAAGGTTACACACAAAAGTGAAAGCAGTATGGGCATTACACACATGGGCAAACCTATTTCTCTACGCCTAATGATCTACCACTATCCTGGACTTCAGCAAATGCAAAATTTGTTCTTTCCTTGAGTGTCACGGCGCATTATCTGGACTAAACCTTGATCCATCCTAATCTACCCATCGACAACGAGGCAATGCATATCCGATGGGCGTGCAGTGTGGACCATATGCAATAACGATGTAGATGCTTACGCATTGTTTTACAAAGTATTACTTCTCTATTTGTTTTAATGTTGTACATGTAGAAATTATTTGTGATATTATATGTACTAATGTTTGGTGAGTTCTCAGTTTGAAAACTTCCCGTGGTAGAGTAAAACAGTGGTGTATTTTCTCGACCATAGAGCTAGTAACGATTCCATTTTATATCGCACTCTATCGATACCGTTCAACCTGCAGCGCTGGCCCAATCAACAAAATAGGAAACCACGTCATTAGCTAATGATGAGTATATCCTTAGAAATATGGCATTGGTAGACACGATGGAAATTTCTTTCCTACAAGTGGTTTAGTGTTCATAGTATAATGAATGTTGACCTCCAATTTAGCAATAGGAACAAGACACAAATTGCGATGCACCACTAAATATTGAATTTTTTTACTCTCAATGCGACATTGATCCATCCACTCATTATATGCCTAGATGGAGTATGCAGCAATCCCATATAGAAAAACTACTTGTGCAGTCAACATTTTGCAAGGAAAAACACAAATACAATGAACATGTGCTAAAAGACAACACACATTATATTTAATAGATTTAATTACAACAATCATTTTGTTGATATTGGAAAGGACTACCAATTGTTATCAACCACCTTCTTCATAGTCCATCTACAAGAAATTACAAAAGATATAACATTAATAGGATCGTGCCAGACTTTGGCTATCGATCGAGCGATTCACCTTTGGCGAAGCAATGGCCATTGATGTACTGATAGAGGGTTCACACACCTCCCCTTGCGGGTGGCAAGTGGATGTGGCTGGGTAGTACTTGGGCACGCTTTCCTACAGTTTTGACCAATCTCGACAACCTTGCCTCGTACTTCTCCACGGCATTTGTCGTCCACAGTTTGAAGGAGGATTGGTCATTCTTCACCTTGTCGCATTTTTACGGCGATCGGCCGCCACGATGGCTGCATCCCAAGTTTTACGGAAGGCGGTACAACCCTCCTTGCAAAGGTTGATGTCGGCATGAGTCCCTTTACCTTCGCATTCCTTGTTGCATTTGGCCACCTTTCCTTCCAGCTTCTTTGGGTCATCTACTTTCCCGAGAGAACACCGATGGGGCCACCAGGATAAGGGTCACTATGAATAGAGCTCCTACAATGCTCCTGCTCTGTGCCATTTTTGTTGTCCCTATTGAGGCTAATCGTATTGGATGCCAATGGCTTCACTTGGTGGAGCTATTGTGTCGTCCTTTATATATAATGGAGGGGCACGTCTATTTTAGGCATGAGTATGAGGCCACGAGAGCTTCGCGGTCCACTGTTTGGTGGTAAATGCATGCCCTTCTTCGCTCCCCCCACCAATTTCCCGTTTCTTCGGTTTACCTCATAGATGTTTTTGCCTTGGAAACCATGCATGGGTTTCATCTTTTTTTGCTAGTAGAAAAATTGCAAAGAGAAATTGCGAATGCATTGCAAAGAGTTAAATGACAAGGTTTGATGGGAAATTGTATTTTATTATTGGCTACAATGTATGGTTTTACAACTTTTCAAGTATAACGTAAAAAAACCATGATTATACGTGTGCAAGGTTCCTCATCCGCAAATAAATTAACCATCGAACCTAAGAAATAACTTTTTTTTCATGTGGTACTCATCTCGAACTTAGTCGTGCTTTCGTCGGCCGGTGCCGTCACCTCGTATCTGATCGCTTAGATGATTTGAATGACACCTTTTTATTTGATTGGGGTCGGGATTCATAAGCGCTGCAATAGTTGTATATCATGATAGCAACTGTTGTATTCATAAGAAACCCGGTTACCCACGATAAAAAGACAATTTTAGAATTGAATAAAAACAAAAGGAAAATGTTTGACCACGTGTCTTTGAGCATACACTACCAACTTTATTAATTAATTATAATGAGCACCGGTGCCTACAGACGATGGCTCTGTACTCCATGTAAGAGTAATTCCTTTTTGAGTCCTGGTGCCTTATTTAAGCGGGTTCCAAGGTTACACACAAAAGTGAAAGCAGTATGGGCATTACACACATGGGCAAACCTATTTCTCTACGCCTAATGATCTATCACTATCCTGGACTTCAGCAAATGCAAAATTTGTTCTTTCCTTGAGTGTCACAGCGCATTATCTGGACTAAACCTTGATCCATCCTAATCTACCCATCGACAACGAGGCAATGCGTATCCGATGGGCATCTGATGTGGACCATATGCAATAATGATGTAGATGCTTACGCATTGTTTTACAAAGTATTACTTCTCTATTTGTTCCAATGTTGTACATGTAGAAATTATTTGTGATATTATATGTACTAATGTTTGGTGAGTTCTTAGTTTGAAAACTTCCCGTGGTAGAGTAAAACAGTGGTGGATTTTCTCGACCATAGAGCTAATGCTTGATTCCATTTTTATATACGCACTCTATCGATACCGTTCAACCTGCAGCGTTGGCCCAATCATAAAAATAGGAAACCACGTCATTAGCTAATATGCACCTCTGACCATTGTAATATTTTGCGCACACGCCACAATACAAAACTTTACTGTTTTGGCATCTATTTTTCGTCGACTTCGCCACCCCTTTTCTGTTAAACACCAAGTTGATCAAGGACATCTTACATTGAGCGACTTGGTCTGTTGGTAAGTATTTATCGAGTATTCTTTGAGCTTTAGCTTCGGGCGTGTCGCTGTTGCTTCGTTCAAAGGTATTCACAATTTATCGAGTAATCTCTAGGCTTTAGCTCTGGGCATATCGCTGTTGCTTCGTTTAGAGTTATTCAAACTTATCAGGCTCGAGATATTATTTAGATCGGCTATTTACACTGTTCTTTATACGCGAAATCATATACAACCGATTTAGATATGTTTTGAGTCTACGGCACTGTTTAGGTTGCTTTTGTAGTCTACACATTGCTTTACACGTGATCTGGCAGCCTTTGCCGATTACATAACAAAATTGGCAGCCTGTGCCGATTAAATGCGCCTCGTGGGAGATATTTGGAAATCCAACCGATACGCTCCCGAATTTGACGTTTGCCTTGTCTTCCTTGTCAATTAACAGGTCAAATTGACTGGCACGCCTTGGTCTCTAGGTGTTACAGTCCGGGCTTGGTCAACGGCATCCCTCGGGCTTTGTGTGTTGATTTTCGGCATCAACATTTCCACGCATGGTTTTATTCAAATATGCATGACTAACATTTACCTTTTATTTATTTCTTTTTTTAATTTATTTAGATATATGGAGGGAGTAGAAAAGGGAAAGAAAGAAAAAATGATCATGGCATCCTGCAAACGGGAGCGAAAGGCGGGCTGGGCGACTTACTGGACTGGGTATGCTTGAACCTCCCCAAGCTTGGATGAAGCTTAGTAGTTCTGGTCGGGTCGAGGTTCGGGTTGCGGAAGATGCTCGAGATGTCGTAGTGCATGGAGCTCGACATTCCCTAGTTTCTTTGGGTCAGGTCGGTGTTGTGTGCCATCTCGTCTCGCATCCTCTGTTGTTCTTGGCTCATCTCGCTCATCTGGTGTTCAACCTTACGAAGTTCCCGAGTGATCGGGTTCTCGTGGTCGAACCGGGCTGATGAAGATGGTCTCACCTGCGGACCAGAACTCATACCTGCGGGGTAGTAGAAATCGACCATAGCCGGGCACGCCATATGAACTTGTGCCTTGCTGATTGTAGTAGTCGTTATGTCCGCTTTCGAAGTTCATGTGGGTTGTGGCTGGAGTGCGGATGTGGCGGCTCCTCGGTTGATGATGAGATCTGTGGCTGCCTTGATGGACCTGCTTCTCCGGCGGTTTGCCGAGCTCGTCTCCGTGTCATCGGGGCTCCGCAACACTATGGCCGGGCTTGTTCTCTTTCTCTCATCTGCAATGTTAGGATCTTCACCGAATACAATGCAAGTTTCGAGTTTGGAAGCTTGACCTCCACATCGTACCCGGGGTAACACATATAAAGAGTACCATCCTCCTCCTCACGCATCAAATGTCATTGCACGAAATGATCTAACCCAATGCAAATAAAATAGTCCTCGGTCATAGGCAAATAAGTGACTTGAGCGTTGGATAACACACCGACGTGCGTAGCAATACGCGTAACCAATGAGGTTATGTCGATGGGATTCTGAATTTGTATCAATTTTTGCCAGTAATCCAACATACTCATGACCGGGGAATATCGAATCTTTTTAGCAAAGGCAAATAGACAGAACAAATCAGAATTGTTGCAAAGACGCAAATCTGTGCGAGGGTGGACGTTCATCACAACCCATTTCGCCAAAAATCGGAGAGAGGATTATGAATGGAAGTGATGCTATTTTTCCTACCAGTGATGTCATCGAAATGGAATCCCACCAACTGTTACAGTCGTAACTGTGGTCTCTCACTAAAGCATTCGGGTCCAAAAAGCAGCATTTGTTAAAACCAAGAGCAATGCTCATCTCTTTCGGGGTCATTAAGAATTCTTCATTGAAAAACCGAAAGCGAATTTGGGTCTCCCCCGGCAGGTGAACGATATTCAAAGTCATTAAAAACTCCATAGTCAAGAAATGCGAACCTGCTTCCGTGAAGTTGACGCCCAGCCAGCATACCTGAAGGCGCGGTCCATGTCCTGGCCAAGTCCGGTCTTGATGAGCAGCATGTTGTCGAAGGACTTGTGATGTGCAAAGCTTTGGTTCTGGAGACGGTCCAGAATTTCTCGCTCGTGTGTGGTGCGGACCACGATATGTTCTATCATGGTCATCACACGAATGCAGAAGTCGTCTTGGCGACGCCGGGTTCAACCTCCTCTTGGGGTTCCAGCATACGGTGGGCATGAGTCCTTGACATTTGGTCCCTAGAGGAGCGATCAGTGCTTGGAGCTGGAACTAAGCTTCGGATGACGGTCTTGGCTACTCTCTTCGTCCTCCTAATTATCTTCCCTGCAAAAGGTTAGCAAAGCAGAATAGCCGAGGGAATAAAAGGGGTTAGTGGTTAAAGGTTAGTCGTTAGTCGTCCTTGTGGGGTTGGTTACCACCACAAAACGTTCTCGTTCATGCCACGTTTATTAAACAGAAGTGTGAAATATTTTTGGTGTGAGCAATTAAAGAATTACACACGAAATTTTTAGTTAAGTGGAGAGGGTGGTTAAGTACCTTAACTAATCCACTAAAGAACTTGCTTAGGCACTTGGAAATGGAAAGAAAATAGAGTGGGAGAGAAGGGATGCTCACTGAGCTGCGACGAGGGATGCCTGAGGAGCTCGCACGAGGCGCCTTTTATAGGTGGCGAAGGTGAGTGGCGGCCCGACCATCTACAGGCTGATCGGCCTGGTGGTGGCGCCCGACGTGGCCACGCCTTGCCTCTATTGCGTAGGTTTGCTATAGAACGATGCTCACGGTGGTTGATGACACGGCGGAGGCGGCGGAGGTGGCCGGCCGGCCACTATGGGGCGAACGGCACCCCACCATGCCCATTTGATGTCCCCTTCGTCGGTGGTCTCTCCTGCATGTTAGTCTCATGCACATGCATGGTTTTGTTCAGGTAAGTGTCAAGTGGGGCGAAAGGCCTCCACTTAAAACAAGGTTCATCATTTTTTCTTCATTTTCTTATTTTTGTTTTAGATGCATATAATTTTGAAATTTAAAACTTGTGCAATTCAAAATTTAAACATGCCATGAAGTTGGAAATAAAATGGAATGCAAGAAATAAAACTATCCTATATGCTTTATGCAAGAATGGATACATACCACGTACCTTATGGCGAGGGCTTCGGTTTTACGTCCTTAGCGGGACGGGCTTTGAGTTTTCCGTCTTCAACGGGACGCTCCAGAAACTTCTAGGGTATTACCGTTAGGAGATGAGTGCAGTAGTCCCTCTTCTCCGTAAACCTTTCTAGTAGGCGGGGCCTTTGTTTCAACCGCTTTCAATTCCTTTTCAAGAACTTGCTTACGTTGGATCCTCCACCACGCATTTCTTCGGTCATGGAGCTTCTTTTGCTTCGCAAAGTGAGTAGCTCAATGCTGGCAATTACTTCAATTGACGGGTGTAGTGGAATCTCTGGCTCTTTTGGTGGTGTTGATGTTTCCACCATGCCGACTTATTAGCGGCTCTCCACCTTGGGTGAGAAGGTGAAGGTTTCAGTCTCCCCATTGATGTTGAACTGAATCTCCTGCTCCAACATCAATGCTTGTGTTTGCAGTACTCAAGAACGGTCTCCCAAGGATGAGAGATGTCTTGGATTCGTCCTCCATATCCAGAATGACGAAGTCCACGGGAATAAGAAAATCCCGGACTCTCACCGGAATATTCTCCGCGATCCCGGCTGGGTAACGAACCGACTGGTCCGCTAGTTGCAAACACATTCTTTGTGGGGGCCGATTGAACATATGAGCTTCTCGAAGATAGCCTTTGGCATAACAACGACACTTGCCCCAAGTCACAAAGAGCTCTTTTGAAGGTGCGGGTCCCGATTGAGCGAGCAATTGTGGGACACCCTAGATCTTTCTTCTTCTGCGGGATAGAGTTGAGTATAGCTGCGCTACACTCTTCGGTCAGCTGTACCATCTCAGTGTGTGGCAAGGTCCTCTAATTTCCCAAAATATCCTTGAAGTAAGTAAGTGGGTACCTGCATAGCATCAAGAAGTGGAATATTGACATAAACTTTCCTGATTACCTCGACGAACTTGCCGAATTGCTCGTCGGTCACTGGCTTCTTCCTCCGTTCTGGAAGCTTGATGGGATGGTGGTGTCATGGTAGTCATTTGGAGGCTCTAGGAACCTCCACGGTCTCTTCGCGATAGCGAGCTAGGTTCTTGACCTCCTCCTCCTTGGCTTCATGCTCGGCTTCCTTTGGCGGTATCGGTCTTCATGGCGATCCTGCATCTTTTGGCATATGTGGATCCCACGTGGTCGTACCACCACGCGTGGTCATCGCTCTAATTATTTCTTTCTAGGGAGCCTCTGGGTGCCAAGGAAGCTTTCCCTTGTTAAGGTTAGGACACGATGCGTCCAGCTGAGCTACTTTAGTTTCTATCATTTTGTTAAAACTCAATTTGGTTCTTTAACGAGGTATTAAAACCTTTTATTTGGTTAGCCATGTTCTCAAAAGTTTATCATTGGCAAGAAACTTCTTACTAATGATATCATTAATGTTCTTTTGGCCATACCATAAATCTTTAATTGAAGGTTGAAAACCATTGTTAAAGTTGTTGTTGTTACCTTGCTTTGTTGGTGAAGGGAGGTTAGGCTTGGAATTCCAACCTTCTTTGAGGGCGAAATCCCGAATTGTTGGAGTTGTTACTCCCGGCGAAGTGGGCGTCCTCTTGGGTCATCGGGCAACTAGTGCCCGAGTGTCGATGTCACCACATGTCTCACATATGATCCTTGCATCGGCAATCTGAGCCATCTCCATTGTAGGAGACTCCAATTTCTTCATAAGGAGATCCATCTTTGCCGCTAACATGTCAAAGGAGTTAACTTGATGAACTCCTTGGAGCAAGTTGCTGACGTTCTCCCACCCAACTCGATGAGAGGCAATCTTCTCCACGGCGCCTTAGCCCGGCTACATCCAACGAGAGAAAGGCTCCTCATTGCTGCATCCAAGTGCTCTTGCGATCGTGAGTCGAGCCATGGTAGAAGTTACGGACAACCAGCCATTCTACCATGCCGTGATGATGTGGGCAGGCTGCAATGTACTCTTGTAGTCTTTCCCAAGCTTGAGCAGTTTCTCCATCTGTTTCTTTGGAAGCTGGTAATCTTACCACGGAGGGCATTTGTTTTGCCTTGGGAAATACTTGGTCGGAAAAAGCATCTGAACAAGTCCTCCATGTGTTGTTGAACGAGGCTTGATTGGTGTAGAACCACTCCTTTGCCTTGCCAAGCAAAGAGAACAGAAACAGGCGTAGCCTTATAGCATCCATTGTAGAGCCATTGGGGTTGATGGTGCTGCTCACTTCCAGGAAGTTCCTGGGATGAGCGTTGGCATCTTCTGATGCCTTCCCACAGAAATGGTTTGCTTGGACCATATTCACGAGCCCAGTCTTCAACTCAAAGGCATCATTGGCCTGAGCATTGTTCAGTCCCGGGAAGTTGTTGCTTGACGGAGCTGAGAACTCACGAAGGGTCTTCGTGGCCATAGCTGGAGGTGAAGGTGATGAATACGATGACTCTGAAGATTCTGAAGATGAATCGATCTCGAGCTGGCGAGATCTGTGGTGGGATGTATCAACGTTTCTCCCGATGCATTCCGGATTAGGATTAAAGTTTGAAGGTAGGTTGAAACCGGTCATGCACTACCTTGCATTCATCATAAAGGCAAAAACAGCAGTGGTAAGCCCGCTAAGATTAGCGGTGACAAAACTGAGAAGTATTACCAACCAATTCAACAATATCTTTAGCCAATTGCTTCCCCGGCAACGGCGCCAGAAATGCTTGTTGGCATTTCTTAACACCACTACTAGAAATAAGCGCAAAACTCATTTTAACGGTGCGAAATGCTCGTTGGCACTCCTTAACTCAATCGTCGAGTGCACGGTTAAACGTTGTATGCTTTTAAGAATAATATTCATAGCGCGCAGAATAACTTCGTTGTAGCATTTCACCTTGGTGTGACCCAGGTATCGTATTTATATCCTCGGGGAAGCATTATGGCCTTAGAGTATTGAAGAATGGAATGACAAACTTTCCGAATTATCAACTCACTAACTTAGGGAGATAACATATAAGTAGGATAATGGCCAACGATGTATTTGGATAGAAGGCTTAGTAAAAGCGACCACGGAGACTCTCGAAGACGAAGAGAAAGGGAAGAAATTTGGGAGAACAAGGTGAGAAAGGAACCTATGACACTTCTATACATAGAGAAAGGACACACTATAGATTTAGACTAGACTTTTACCTAGATGTCGGGGAATGAGCTTGCTTCAGCGGCTAGGCGGGAGGAACTTCGAGCAGGATGAGAAGGGGTTCCTCGAGGCTCGGCCTCTTGTTATGAAAACACCCGAACGTGGTGGAATACAAAGGACGGTAGGGCTGTCACCACCAGTCGCCTACCACTGCAGTTCCGTGGGGTGGAACACACTAACTTAGCTAACGGCAAGTCAGACACCACGTCTGCACTTGACGTTAGGACTTCCCTTGGACGTCTATCAAGAGAGAGTCCCCTCAACTCGGAGCTTTCGACGGCTCCGACATAGGCTAGAAAGACCCACAAGATAAACCCAATGAGCTAACTAAAACTCTAACTCTAATTCTATAGGAAACTACTCTCCAACCTAAGGCTAAGCTTAGAGAAGGAAAACATGAAGAGTAGAGCTTGCTCATAAGTAAAGAAGATAACTTTATATTCACGATAATATTCGGAAACAAAAGAAAAGATACAAGAGCTTTTACCAGAATTTCCGAAGACTCCGGAACCCCGAGGCAAAGCTCGACTCGACCCTACTCCCAACTACAACTCCTAAACTACAAAGTAGAAATGCAAAGAGAGCTCCTTCAAGCATGTGTGTTCAAGTGGAGTGGAGGGGTCCTTATATAGCCTTGCAGGGTCGGTGGAAGCTAGGGGAACCGTCATAATCCAGCCTAGGATCCCTTCCTTGACATGCACGAGAAAGAGGAGCCTTGAATCGAGGCGAGGAGGTGGCGGCCAGCCACCCCTAGGCCGTCGGCCTAACATGGTTGCCACTGGCCTTTGCCTTTCTTGTGTGCGTCTCTGATCCGTCTCAGAAGTCGGTGGGGTAGGATTTCTAGTGAAAACCGTTGAAGGGCGCATGCAGGTGGGCCCTCTAATCCAAGTGGCGCCTTCGATGTCCGTTGATCAAACCGACTTGGAATTCACGGTCTAGATCAACATGTCTTGTGTTTCTTGTCTCCTGGATTGAGGTCGTGGCTTTTGGGGCCAGTTGGTGGCCAGCCGGCCATGATGTGGCCGAACGGCCTACCACTGAGCCCTCTGGTGCTCATTTTTCTTGTGTATTCTCCTGCAGGCACAAATCATCCAAAACTAGTGGAACTCGTTAATTATTAGCAAATCATGTATGGACCATAGCATAATCCTCCTTGTTTACTGAAATGTTGATGGGCACTACACGTTTAAAATGACCGTCAACAGAGTACAGGGCTAGATGGTTATGCTAAATAATTTCTTTATTCTTGCAACACTTAACTCTGCATAATTTCTAATTCACTTGTTATTTCTTCACAGTCGCAGTCACATGGAGGAGCTGAGTGCGCGGAGTTTGTGGGATGGGCAATGGCTCAGAAGGGCAAGGCTTCTGAGGTCACCTACAACCCGGAAGACGGGCCATCATCGTACAGCAATCCCACAGCTTACAACCGCATGATGGCATACACAGAGACGGGAAAGCAAGTTTATGGGGAACAGTGGGATCCCACTGCTGTACCTCTTGATGGCAATGTCATCATGAGTGCGGGAGGAGGCAAGAAGCATGGCCGGTTCCTCATTGGTGGCCAGCCTTTGTCGATGAGGCCAATACCCTCCACACTCCCAGATTCGAGCAAGGGGCCAGCTCAATGCCCCGCCCATAAGCCCACGTCAAAGTGTGACACAGATGCAAGTGGAGGCACTTCAGGTTATTTCTGCTTTATTACTCATTAATTCATCTTCTTTGTATATTTGCTTTGCTCTATAACGGTTGAAATTCAAAATTTTAGGCTCAGCTGGCGGCTCAGCGGCTCCACATGAGGCGGCGATGGGGAAGAGAGAGAAGGATACTGTGAGGCCGAGCATGCCCGGTGATGGATTACCTTCGATCCATCTCTACTCAGTTTGCTATTGCGAGAACACCCTTACCACCGCTACCGCATGATTACACGGGTCTCCGCACACTTCTCGGTGAGCTACTTCATAACCTTCTTGATTGATTCGGAAATGCTTGAGAGATGCGAGAAAGTTATAATCACTTTGAGATCTAATGATAATTTAACTTTCTGCAGAATCCTTGGTGAGGATCGAATGCACCAAACTTGTCACCCGCCGGTATGTCACCGGCGTTCCCTACTTGATGCAGTTGTTCCCAACTAACCCCCACGACCGGGCCGCCGACCAGCCACCGTCCGACCCCGCTGAGTGATGACATGTTGTGATTTGTGAACTCGAACGAGGTTGTAACATCGAATTATGGTTTTAATTATGGTTGTGAACTCTATCTATGCCTGAAATGCTTGCTGTCGTATATGTCTATCTGTGATTTTTTATTTGAGTGGGGGCATTTAAACCAAAAACAAAACAAACAAAAAATAATGATCGCCGCCGTGTGCCAAAGGGAGGCACCTGCAATGATATTCGATTCAACAGGCGAATGGTCGCCGGCCGTGTGCCATATGGCAATGAAGTGACCATCCTTCGCCGATGTGGCGCATATGGCACGGCGAAGTGACCATCCTTCGCCCGTGTGTCACCGACAGCACACTGCGAAGTGGCGGTGTTACGCCGTGTGCCTCGAGCTGGCACACGGCGAAAAGCGATCGGTCGGCAATGACGGCCCGGCTCCCGTCCATCAGCCACTTTATTTCGCCGTGTGCGAGGAAGGCACCGGCGAAAAATCTTCGCCGTGTGCCCGGCGTTTTTGCACCACGGCGAACATCAACCGCCCGTCGAATGCAGCCGCCATCGCGGCTTAAGCTATGTGCCGCTCACGGCGAAGTTCGCCGTGTGTTTTCCACCGCCGCCCGTGTGTTTGTTCTCCGGCGAAGCCATGTTCGCCGTGTGCAAAGCGTCGGGCACCTGGCGAAAATTTCGCCGTGTGCCTTCACGGCACACGGCGAAATCAAAATGGCTGATGGGCGGGGCGGCCGCCCGTCACCTGACTGGCTCTTCGCCGTGTGCCGGCACAGAGGCACCTGGCCGAACACCGCTCACCGGCTGTGTGCCGTAGACTGTGACACCGCGGCGAAGGATGGTCACCGCCGTGTGCCATATCGTGACACTGCGGCGAAGGATGGTCACTGCGCCGTGTGCTGCCATATGGCTGCGAAGTGACTCGTCGCCCAGTTGGAATGGTCGCCCGTGTGCCTCCCTTTTGGCACTGCAATGAAGTGACCAAATATTTGTTTTTTATTTTTTGGTTTAAATGCCCCCACTCAAATAAAAATCATCGCAGATAGACATATCTGACGACAAGCATTTAGGGCATAGATAGAGTTCACAACCATAATTAAAACCATAATTCGATGTTACAACCGTTCGAGTTCACAAATCACAACAGGTCATCACTTTCGGCGAATGGGGTGAGACGGTGGCTGGTCGGCGGCGATGCGTAGGGGTTAGTTGGGAACAAGCGCCTTGAGGAGCGTCGGTGACATACCGGTAGGCGACAAGTTTGGTGCATTCGATCCATGAAGGTTTACCGCAGAAAGTTAAATTATCATTAGATCTCAAAGTGATTATAACTTTCTCTGCATCTCTGTTACTCGATACTGAATCAAAAGAAGGTTAAAGTAGCTCACGAGAGTTGCGAGACCGTGTAGCTTCTGCAGTAGCGGTGGTAGAGTGTTCCTAACAATAGCAAACTGAAGTAGAGATGGATGAAGGTAATCCATCACACAGGCGTGACCTGTATCCTTCTCTCTTCCCCAGCAGCCTCATCGGGCCTGGGAACCTATGCTTTGGGAGAATTAACTGTTTTGAGACATAAAGCAGGCAATAAAAAGTCTTGACGGATTTGCCACCTGTGACCTAGGCTTGATCGGGGAAGAAAGGCGATCGAGAAGTCTAACGCCAGTGCGAGCCTAGGGGTGGCCCATGGAACGTGTAGTGACGCTCCTGTGATGGCGACAGATTCTTGAGATCAATCTCTCCTTGTGACAAGGTAACAACAACAACTTTAACAATGGTTTTCAACCTTGATTAAAGATTTATGGTAGTCTGGGGAAGCTAAAGAACATTAATGATAGCATTAGTAAAGTTTCTTGCCAATGATAAACTTTTTGAGAACATGGCTAACCAAATGAAAGGTTTTAATCAAGTTAAAGCATTTGAGTTTTAACAAAATGATGGAAACTCAAGTAGCTCAAGGCCGCAGTCCTAACCTTAACAAGTGGAATGCAGAAGGAGCACTGTTCTTGCACTGACGCTAAGGTGGTGAGCAGATTGCAAAAATGATGAATGCGACAAGGAGGAGGCGGGCAGCAGACCACAACAGGTTTCTAATTACTGGGAATGGCGGGTGGGAAGCGATGCCTAGAGGGCCGTTGATAGCATTAGTGTGAAGCCGATGCCAATGGCCATAAACTTTTTTGAGAACCTGAAGGCAAATGGTTTTCTTTCCAAGGCTAAGCAAGTTCTTCAGTGAGTTTGGAGGACTCAGCAGCATCGATGCCAAGACCAACTTCGATGACAGTACATTGCTTCAAGACGGTGGAACCCCAGAGGAGGTTGAACCAGGCCCTGACTCCATTCGCAGGATGACCATGAGTGAACTCATCGACGGATTGCAGATATTCCTTGTGGCAGTTGAATGCTGCCAGGCACTTGACCAAAGTTTGGATTGGGAAGTGACTTTGAAGACATCATTCACCTGAAGACCCAAAATATTGAGAGGCAGGTTTTCAAGCCATGGGCTGAATGGCCCGAAAGAGATGAGCATTGCTCTTGGTTTTAACAAATGCATTTTGGACCCGAATGCTTTAGTGATGTGGCAGGTGCCATGACTACCGACCCAAATGCAGTGAATGAAATCATAAATTAAAAAAAGAAAATCTTTCTCGGAGATGATGAAAAGTTGCTCTGTCTATCCCTTGCAAATGCCTTGTATACAAGCTTCTACTCCTTTAGTACTTGAATTCGTTGGCATTTGGTGAATATACATGTTTATCTCGTGGGTAGCATGAGCTACACTTTATAATCTGGGTTGTTGTGAGTTTGATATGGTTAAAATCTAGAGTGAACTGCATGCCTATTAAGGGACCTCTCGGATGTTTTATAAAAACCTTAACCATGGTATGTTATTCCCTGATGGTTTTACATGACCTACCCAGAGCCATAAAGTTTACATCTATCTAGCCACCATATGCAACTTTATGTTACTTTGAGTCTTGTCGAATAGTGAGTCTGCCTGAGAAGGTACTTGTCATCTACGGTCTTTCCTCCTTTGCGTACCCATTGTTTGCTAGCCTCAAATAATTGTTCGGAAAAGTCGATTACCCACTCCGGGAATCAACTTCCACGTTCGCCGAACAAATTCCCTCATACAACCCAAAATCTCCAGTGTGTACCTATTTATTCCCAAGGTCTTCATGAAATACTCCACAAAAAAAAAATCTCCACCTGTTATCATAAAGAGTATGGATAAGTCTCATATCTTCTTTACTTAAAAAAAGATAAGAGAGAAAGAGGATCCATACTCCCAAAAAGAAAAGGTGTGAAAAATAAGGAGTACGAAAAGACCAAAGATTTCTATGTGTGAGTCCATTCTCCCCCTCTCCCCTGAAAATTATGAATTCCAAAGAAAGGAATTTGATGAGTACCAACTCTGGCGAACCATTCTTCGACTCGACAAGAAAGGTAACTGAGGTATACAATTCCCATCCTTCCTACAAGCTCCATATATCAGCCTTAGATTAGGAAGAAAATGGTGAGGTATTGATACACACATGAGTGATTTGAGAGTACCATCTAGGAATGACATACCATATCTTTTGAAAAATATTTCCGAGATGGAACTGAACAGCTCTGAGGGATAATCTGGAGATGGCCGTTCAGGCTCTCAACCACTTAAGATGAACAAGTGTATGCGAATAAGCCCCACAGGTAGCGAAGGTATGAACAACCGTCTGCCAACTTGTTCAATCTACTAATGATTAGAGTGGTAGTTTGTACATCGGGTATCTGCAGGGTATAAACATCGATGCAACTCCTAATCCACCGAACCTAAGACCTTAGCTTTGCTCGAGGACGAGCAAAAGTTTAAGCTTGGGGTGTGTTGACGGTCATTATAAACGTGTAGTGCCCGTCAACATTTTAGTAAACAAGGAGGATTATACTATGTTCCATACATGATTTGCTAATAATTAACGAGTTCCACTAGTTTTGGTTGATTTGTGCCTGCAGAAGAATACACAAGAAAAATGAGCACCAGAGGGCCCAGTGGCAGGCCGTTCGGCCACATCATGGCCAGCCGGCCACCAACTGGCCCCAAAAGCCACGTCATCGATCCAGGAGACAAGAAACACAGTACATGTTGATCTAGACCGTGAATTCCAAGTCGGTTTGATCAACGGACATCGAAAGGCGTCACTTGGATTAGAGGGCCCACCTGCATGCGCCCTTCAACGGTTTTCACCAGAAATCCTACCCCACCGACTTGGAGACGTGATCAGAGACGCACACAAGAAAGGCGGTGCCAGGTGGCAACCATGCCAGGCCAATCGGCCTAGGGGTGGCCGGCCGGCCACCTCCTGGCTCGGTTCGCGCTCCTCTTTCTCGTGCATGTCAAGGAAGGGATCCTAGGCTGGATTATGACGGTTCCCCTAGCTTCCACCGACCCTGCAAGGCTATATAAGGACCCCTCCACTCCACTTGAACACACACACTTGAAGGAGCTCTCTTTGCATTGCTACTTTGTAGTTTAGGAGTTGTAGTTGGGAGTAGGGTCGAGTCGAGCTTTGCCTCGGGGTTCGGAGTCTTCGGAAGTTACGGTAAAAGCTCTTGTATCTTTTCTTTTGTTTCGAATATTATCATGAATATAAAGTTATCTTCTTTACTTATGAGCAAGCTCTACTCTTCATGTTTTCCTTCTCTAAGCTTAGCCTTAGGTTGGAGAGTAGTTTCCTGTAGAATTAGAGTTAGAGTTTTAGTTAGCTCTGTCGGGTTTATCTTGTGGGTCTTTCTAGCCTATGTCGGAGCCGTCGAAAGCTCCGAGTTGAGGGGACTCTCTCTTGATAGACGTCCAAGGGAAGTCCTAACGTCAAGTGCAGACATGGTGTCTGACTTGCCATTAGCTAAGTTAGTGTGTTCCACCCCACGGAACTGCAGTGGTAGGCGACAGGCGGTGACAGCCCTGCCGTCCTTATTTGTATTCCACCACATTCGGGTGTTTTCATACTTGATAGTCTGAGCCTGGAGGAACCCCTTCTCATCCCGTTCTGAGTTCCTCTCGCTCTAGCCGTCGAAGCAAGCTATGTCCCCGACATCTAGGTAAAAGTCTAGTCTAAGTTTGTAGTATGTCCTTTCTCTAAGTATAGAAGTGTCATAGGTTCCTTTCTCACCTTGTTCTCCCAGCTCTTCCCTTTTCTCTTTAAATCGAGAGTCTCTGTGTCGCTGGCTTTACTAAGCCTTCTATCCGGTCATACATTGGCCATTATCCTACGCTATATGTTATCTCCCTAAGTTAGTGAGTTGATAATGCGGAAAGTTTGTCATTCCATTCTTCAATACTCTAAGGCCATAATGCTTCCCTGAGGATATAAATATGATACCCAGGGTCACACAAAGTTGAAATGCTACAACGAGTTATTCTGTGCGCTTGCGGAATATTATTCTTAAAATCAAACAACGTTTAACGGTAGCTCTGACGATTGAATTAAGGAGTGCCAACGAGCATTTCTGGCACTGCTGCCGAAAATGAGTTTTGCGCTTATTTCTAGTAGTGGTGTTAAGAAATGCCAACATACTCCTCGTTGGTAAGGCTCCCTTGATGGTGTGCAGGACCTGGCATTAGCATTTGCCATTCACGTCCCTTGTCGTGCAACTCCTGCCACTCGGGCGTGAACCACTTGTCCACTATTCTTTCCCAGCACACGGTATCATTGCGGCACCACGGCGCCGGCACCTACACGCGATGATATGACTTAGATGTAAGAGTGAAATTAAACGATCTACTAAATCTAAGAACGAATTCAATTTTACATGCATGTATTGCGCCTTAGTTAGCTTGTACTTTCTTGCATTTGCCTTTTTGATGGTTTTGAAGAGGAAACTGGCGCTGTAGTTTATGGCCTTTGAACACTGTGCCTCGTAGTGCATGTCCTTCACTAGCTTCTTGCATCGCTTTTGAATCACATCGAAGCGTCTCCATCGTAACCCAACTCACAAGTGAAGAAATCCTGCATTCAAACACGACACATTCAATCATTATTACGAAAGCGTTTAATAAATCCGGTGAATTGAGCAGGTGTACTCCGAGGAAAACTTACCCACAGCTTCATCTCCACCCGATGCGCCTTGTTGTTGAAGGTCCTGCCAAGTGGGTCCGCTTTATCTAGCGCGTGGCGGTAGTGTTCCCATGTCTAAGCCGGCTCGAACCTTGTATTGGTAATTTGAACCAAGCCTGGGAAGTTGTTCCTCACTAGAAGACCGGGACACGATTAACCTTGCGCTTGTGAAGACCTGGCACGACAACTGTCCAACTCCTGCCAAAAGTGAATAAGATAAAATATTAGTTTCATTAGCCATTTCCAAGTTACAAAATGAAAAGGTATTGATAACATCTCATGTTACTTAGGCTTAACAGGCCGAATCATCGGTCGTCCGGCGAGAGGTATCGGCCTATCCGGTAGTCGAGACGGCCCTCGCAACCAGACAGCAACAGGCTGGGCGCCCCCCTCCTCGTTCCCCTGCTCCTCATACTTGGTACATGACGTCCCACCCCTCAAGATGTTTGTCGGTTTTGCATGGGTATGAGACATAGTAAACTTGTGTCGCTTGTTGAGCCACAATGTAGACGTCGTCTCCTGTATAGACGGACGATGGACCAATTTCTACTAGTCCAACATTAGGGGTTCGCCGCACTTGGCTTGGATCAAACCAATGACATTTGAATACGACTGGCTTAAGAGGCTTGGGACCATCAAACATGATTTCATATATTTCTTCAATTATTCCATAATAATCGAGATCGTCTTCGCCTTTCGTACAAACTACGAAATTTGTGGTTCTCCGATTGGGGCGACTTTCATCGTGCTCTTTTGTGTGAAAGCGATATCCATTCACATCATAGCCGGAGTACGACATTACCCTATAACAACATCCTTTTGCCACCTGTCTGAACTCAGGAGTGATGACCTCATCCTTGTCGGCCTTTTGTTTGAACCAAGAAATGAAATCGGGCGATCCACGCCCCGCACCCTCTTTCAAAAGGGTATCAACCTGCTGCGGGGTCGGAGCCATCCTTCTCCGCCAGAATTGTTCAGTAAATTCTCTGTGCGAATGAAAAGAAGGTCGAGATTTGTTAGATGAATAAATCCTTCTCCATGAAGTAATCAAGAAATTGTTTGTGGAGAACTTACTGAATATACGGCCGAACTTCGGAAAGGTTGGTCAAGACATACATCATGATTGTGCGGAACTCTGAATGTGTCAAATTCTCAGCATGCCCAACACTTGCACTTCCGAGTTGCCCTACGAAGAGGCTAAGGTTTGATTCATTTCCATCAGCATTGTAATGAGATGGCGGATTATGCACGCTTCTGAAGGGTGTCAGCTTAGTATTTGGTTGTGAAGTTTGACACCTCCTCAGTAATGTATGCCTCTGCCATTGATGCCTCGATTTTGCACTTGTTTTTACACTCGGTTCGAAGAACCTTTTGTTGTCTCTCAATTGAATAGCACCATCGGCCATGGACGGGCCCACACATTCATGCTTCATACAGGAGGTGCAGAATCATATGCTCCATCGGATTGAAAAATGCAGGTGGAAAGATTTTCTCCAACTTACAAACCAACACGGGAGCCATCTTTTCCATTTCTGCAATCACGGTTTGAGATAACTCCTTAGCACAAAGGGTGCGGAAGAAATAGCTTAACTCCGCTAGCACTAGCCACACATGGTCAGGGAGATAGCCTCGAACCATCACTGGAAGAAGTCACTCAATCCATATGTGGTAGTCATGACTCTTGAGCCCGTTGATTCGCATAGTAGTTAAGTTGACCCCCCTTCTCAGATTCGCTGCATACCCATCGGGGAACGTTAAAGTTTCAAACCATTCTAATACTTCCTTCCTCTCGCGTCTCTTCAGGACATAATTAGCAGGAGGTTTTTTCCACCGCTTGCCGTCTGTGGATGGAGGAATGACGAGCTTTGGTCTATCACACAACATAGCTTGATCCACTCTAGCCTTAATGTTGTCCTTTGTCTTATCAGGAATGTCCATTAGTGTACCGAATGTTGCCTCGGCGACATTCTTTTGATGTGCATCATATCAATGTTATGTGGAAGAAGAATGTCATCCATGTAGGGTAGCCTCCACAAGCCTAACTTCTGAGTCCAGGCATGATCCACATTATATCCCACAAAACCATCACCTGTTACCTTTGGTTGGAGCGCGTCTATCTGCTCACGGACAGTGGCACCTGTCAATATCTGCGGTGGGGGGTTTTCAACCACGATACCTTTTCTAAAGTTCTTTTTGTCTTGTCTGAATGGTTGATCCAATGGGAGAAATTGTCGATGTTTGTCGAACGAACAGAACTTGCCACCCTTTTTCAACCAAAAGAACTCGACAGCTGACTTGCATACTGGGCAGGGGAACCTCCCGTGGACGGACCAGCCGCAAAATATCCCATACGCCGGATGGTCATGCATTGAATACATGTACCACACTCTCATTGTGAAGTTTCTCTTTGTAGCTCGATCGTATGTCTGTACACCCTCATTCCAAGCAAGGAGCCAATCATCAATCAGAGGCTCCATGTACACACTCATGTTATTACCTGGGTGTCCAGAAATTATCAGCGACAAGAATATGTTCTGTCGTTTAAACATGACGTCAGGTGGAAGATTGAGAGGGATAACGAACACGGGCCAACATGTGTATGGGGCAGACGACATTCCATAAGGATTAAACCCATTTGTCGCCACTGCGACACGGACATTACGAGCCTCATTTGCTTTCTCAGGATGCCGCCTGTCAAAATGCTTCCATGATTCACCATCGGCTGGATGTACCATATTCTCTGGACGGTACCGTGTGCCTTCTTTGTGCCATGTCATCTGTTTTGCGGAATCCTCGCTCATGTAAAGGCGCTGGATCCTTGGAATGAACGGGAGGTACCGTAGGATTTTCATGGGGATTTCTAGCTGCCTGTTATGACCATCACCAGAGTCTACCTCGAAATACCTAGAGGACCCACATTTAGGACAGTACTTTGCATCCGCAAGATGATTCCTAAACAAGACGCATCCCTTCGGACAAACATGTATCTTCTTGTATGGCATCTTAAGTGCACGAAGCAGTTTCTTTGACTCATACATGTTGCATGGCAGAGTGTGACCCTCAGGAAGCAAGCTGCCAAAAATTTTCAACATATCTTCAAAGCCGTCTCGACTGATGCCAAGTTGAGACTTTAGGGCCATTAATCGCCCGACAAAATCCAGTTGAGAAACATCTGTATGCTGGTGAAATGGTTTCTGTGCAGAAGACAACATGTCGTAATAGGCCGCTGTCGTAGGCTCTGGCTCATCCTCCCTTACATGACTAGGTCCTTCATCGCGGTGTGCATGATAGTAGTCATCTAACATATCTGCGAACCCGGCATCAGCATCATAATCGTCGAGGTGTGGCCTCACTACTTCGTCTCTCGCACGACTGGCTTCACCATGACAGATCCACTGGGTATAGTTGGGCATAAACCCATTGCTGCAAATGTGTTTACCCATATCTAACTTTGAATGCAGGAACTTGTTTTCACACTTGCTACAGGGACACAGTGCTTTACTCTGTCCTAATTCAAATGCCTTTTCAAAAATTCATTGACCTTGAAAATGAATTCAGTGGTCCAGTCACGTTTACCCTGCCAACCCGTGTACATCCATTCACAGTTATCCATCCTTGAAAATACGATAAATAGTAATGTAAATTCAATATTTCGGCAGCACCTCCCCTACGCAATAAGGTTTCCAAACTCTCAAAATTTCAAACGACACGATGGCCGACAACAACATAATCATTGCATTCATACAACAACATAATGATATACCACTTATTACTATGCAATACTAATTGTGAATAATTCACTAGACCACTATTTCATTCAATGTTCACACGATGGCCAAATTATGTTATCCACTATTTCATTCAATGTTCAAGAATTTTCACCTTAAGGACGGATGATGACAAGGATGACGGGGGCGGCATCGAGGGCTAGCTCCTCCTCCGGCTTCTTCTTCCTTTCTCCTCTGCCTTCTCCCCGGTCGCCGATGAAATCCTCTGCGTCCTTCGATCCTTCTCCTCCACGCCCAACACTACCTCCTCCTCCTCATTTCTCCTTCCTCCTTCCTCCTCCCTCCTCCTCCTCCCCTCCCTTTCCTCCTTCCTTCACCGGCGGTGGTGGTGGTTGTGGTGGAGGGGCGGCGGCGGCGGCGGTGGTGGTGGAGGGGCGGCCGGTGGTGGAGGGGCGCCGATGATGGTGGTGGTTGTGGTGGTGGGCGGCGGTGGTGCTCGTCGAGGGGCGGGGCGGCGGTGGTGAAGGGGCGGCGCGCGTTTGGGCGACGGCGGTGGTGGAGGGGCGGCGCGCGGCCGGGCAGTGAACGGGCGGCCAAGCGGCTGCCGGGCGGCGAAGGCCGGGCGGCCGAGCGGGCGCGAGGCCGGGCTGCGGTCGGGCGGCGACGGGTGCAGGGGCGGCGACGGTGGAGGAGCTGCGCGCGGTCGGGCGGCGGCGGCGTGACTGGGAGAGCGAGAGAGATGGAGTGAGGGAGTGAGGGGGCGGCCGCGGTATAAGAAAAGAAAATTATTCGTCGTGTGCCCCTGGATCTAGGCACACGACGAAGTTTTTTTGAAAACCGTCGGGAAAATTGAAAAAAATCGCTGTGTGCCCCGAATATTGGCGCACGGCGAAGGGCTTTTTATATTTTTTTTTTGAAATTTTCTTCGCCATGTGCCTGAGGCTCCAGCACACGGCGAATACCCCTTCCATATTTTATGCAAATTAATTTCAATCAAAATGAGCGACTCCAAATTTCTAAAAAATGATTGTACATACTCATATGTTGATAGATCAAGTGATTATAAACTTTTTACTCTCTTTATGCTATTATTGGATGAATTTATATATCAAATTTAATTACTATCAATTAAATTATTATAAATGAAATTAATTTATTTAAAATACCAAATGGAACGAAAAATAACCAAAAATTCACGTTAACCAATTTGAGTTGCACAATGACTATAGAGAGAAAGAATGAAGTCAAATTCAAATTTGAAAGTTGCACCGCTTGAAAACCTAACCACTCAATTCTCTACTCTCTAGAACTTCTTCGACGATCTTCCAAGTTTCAAACAATGTACGTGACAAAATGTGCGAAACTTTCTCAACTTTATCATAGACTGAACATGCATTAAAATAAGTTATCACGAAATCTTGTGAATTTCAGACATTATTTGAATTTTATATAATTTTTACACCATTTGGTTACTCATTGACGGCAAAGTTTTTTGAATTTGAATTTCATATTTTCGTTCCAACTTGTGTATGAGGCCTTACAATACCTTCAATATCACAAATATCATTTTTTCACTTATTTAACTCTAACATTTTATGCACTTCCAATTCAGATTTGGCAAATTCAAAAAAATTGGTTGGGAAGACAAAAAATTGTTTAATATAGCAAACAAAGCGAGAAATTCACGAAACTAAAGCATGTAGTCTTAAGCTATGTAGGTATAATGGGTAAAAATGTTTTGAACGGGAAATAACAAGTTTTTCATTTTCTATTCGCCGTGTGTCAGTAAAAACACGGCGAAGGATCTGTTGCCGTGTGCCCCACCCATGGCACACGGCAAAGGAAACTCTTTGCCGTGTGCTGGGCCCTAGCACATGGCGAAGAGCTGCCCAACGCAGCCGAACCACGGCAGCACCGTGACGGCGTGCGGGCGCAGTTAACGGACATGGGGCTGGTGACGCTCGTCAGGTAGTTCACCGTGTGCCCACCAGATGGCACACGGCGAAACTCTGGCATACGGCAAAAAGGTTCTTCGCCGTGTGCCCGACGGTTTGCACGCGGCGAAGATTTTGGCACACGGCAAACTATGGGTTTCCCGTAGTGTGTGTGCGGATGCTGCCTGAGTCAGGTGCAACCTTTGGCCACTAAAAGGTTATTACAACCTGTACCCATCAGGTTAATAACTACGATTACATTTGTGTGCCTATACTAATTTACGACAGTAAAATTTTATGATTATGTGGCATGTTTTAATACCAAAGGTTATTACGACTAGAACCAAAACTGGTTTACGTACATAACATAAAAGACTTTTACGTGAATATACTAACTTGTGACTATAAATTTACATTTATTTAGGAAAACATATATCAATGGTTGTGGTCTTCGAAATACTATAAATAATTAATAGTTATGTATGTGACAAGTTATCCTGATAATTCGTTGCCCTCCCCTCCCTCTGCCAAAGACATATAAATTAATGAAACCGTACGCACTTTTCTAAAGGGCTGCTTAGATCTCGCGTCACGTCCAAGGAGAGAGATGAGAGAGGTGATGGAGATATATGCATGATCATCATTTCCAACGCAGCGATCTCTCATTTTCAATCCATTGGGACCGTGAAGAAGGGAGACAAATTAAAGAAAGGGGGACATGCATGAAGATGCATTGTGAGTACAAAAAAAGGTGATTATTATTGCAGAGCTTGTTGCTCGATCATGGGTGACTGTTTTAGCTAGTCCTACGATGGAGGAGGATGGAGGAGCTAGGACGATTACAACACTGATAGCTAGGCTGGGTCTCTCTCTCTCTCTCTCTGTCGAGAACAATTATTATTGCTCCGCGTCAGTAGAATTTTTGCTAGCGAGAGAAGTATATTGGCTGCTGTAAGAAATATAAACATGTTCGAAGATCATATATATTAAGATCCTTGTAGCAGCTAACTAGAACTTTAACTAATCAATTAATTACTTGGATCTCCCAAGCTCTGATCTTGGTCGCATATACTAGGTACAAGATAGTAAACACAGGACTAGTACGCGTACGTGTTTATTTGTTCCTTGCCCTTCATTATATTGTCGAGGTGGATTTTTGGTTGAAAAAGTGTAATTTTGGCATACCAGAGATAACATAATGATGATTAACAAAGTGGGCGGAGGAGTGTACATTTTTCCACTTTGTTTTGACACTTTGTGGGCACGTACTACCGGGCTGAGAGATTAAATAATGCCCTGCCCACTTTGTTTTCACACAAATGAAATGATGATTAAATAATGCATGGGCTGAGAGATGAGTTGGGGAATGTACTTGCACTCTGGTTATATTATTGGTAAGCATATATACACCTCAACACTTGCTGATCAACGTGCATGCATAGTGGTTAATAGCGCCTAGCGCATGGACTTTGATATGATGAGTACCCTACTACACTAGTACTAGCAGCTAGCCTGCTAGTGTGTGGTCAAGAGATCGATGTCTATGAGTATGTATGATAGCTAGCTAGCCGGCCGGCCGACCGGCCGAGTGGTCACTACATACTACGCTGATGGCGAGAGAGCTGCTACTAGCATGTGCAGTGTGTCTCCGAGATCCGATCTGAGCCGCCGTCGTCCGGCCTGGTATTTATAGACGACGCATCAAGCAAACCAGCCGGGCATTCCATTCCAGCAGAGAGAGCTCGTGCGTGAGAAAGAAAGCGGCAGAGCAGCACAGCCACCAAGCAGCAGCTCGATCAGGTCGCACCCATGGCACCACGCCACAGGCTTTCGCTTTTTGTCGTCGCAGCTGCAGTTCTGCTGCTTAGCGGCGGCAGCGCGGGCGACGTCGACGGCGGGACGACGACCGACGGCTACCTCGGCGACAAGTACATCGGCTGCCTGGAGATGGTGCTGTCCAGCAGGTGCATCGCGGACCCTACGGTCCCATGCGTGGAGGACGCGATTCTGGAGTGCACACTGCAGGCCGCCGCGGCTGCACCGGCGCGCGGCGGCCACCGGAGCTGCAGCGCCTTTGGCGGGAGGCCGAGCGGAGCTTCTCCTGGGCGCCATTGGCGGCGTCGTCGGGCGGGGCGTCATCAGTCTGGGCGTCAAGTACATCGAGTGCGCGGCCGTCAACCTGGCCGGAAAGTGCTTGGTGGAGCCTACCATGGGGTGCGTCGAGGAGGCCCTGGCGTGCAACTAGGCGTGCGTCTACGACCGGCCTCGCTCCTCTCCTCTCTACTAGCAGTACGCACCTTTGTGTGCATATGCATGCGTGATCTTTTTTCTCTGGATCAGCTCTGGCCGGGGCTCAGGGAAAAAAGATACTACTATATATATATCCATCGCGCACGCTTTATCGATTATAGTCTCCCTTTCTATCCTCTCTCTTTGTGTTTGTGTGGAGTATCCATATTTGTGTGCATGTGCTGTTGGACTGAATAATTAACTGTTGGATATATGTACGTGGCCTGTACCCGGTTAATAATTAAATAAATGTATTTTGTGTTGTTGTTGAGTTTGCTGCTGGCATATGGTTCCATTTTGTTGTTCATGTTGCGAATGAATCCTCCAATACATAACAAGATATAAACTTCTTCTACTTGCATTGTGAACCAAACAAAGATCGATTCGCAAAAAAAAACAATTAAGTGCCAGTGTGAGTTGCTTCCCCCAAATCATAATAATCATGAACGAAAACGACATAGGGATATGCAAGTTCCACTTTTTCGGGTGTCAACCCAAAAACTTGATAAAATGAACTATAATGGCATGCAATGTAAATACTCTGACGAGGAAAATAAACTAAAGTGATGGTGGCAGCACCCACTCGAGACGCTCACCGACCTCTCGGACGGGGGACATTAGGGATCGAATGAACTCATGCATAAAAGAAATGCATATATGGGTTCATTAATTAGGGATCAAATGAACTCATAATTCTACTCGCATCAATGGAATGTGAATTTCAAATTAATTTTATGTGCAATCCAGTGTTGCTGAATTCAATGTCAACAAAGCACAGTAATTTGTCTGTCTCCTTCTCAAGGACCTCTACACAGTCTCCATCTCCATATAGAGCAAAGGTCTCATCAGTTTGGCAGTTTATTCCATTCCACCTGACGACACCCTAATTAAACAACATGTGCTGCTTCCGTATGTGCTAGTGAAAGAATGATAGTTAAGGTTTGCCGCCGGTCTAATTCATTCGCAATATACTAATACCAACCAACAGCAAACAGTGTTAGAAGTTCCAAAACGAGACTCGTACCTTTAAGTAAATAAATGCAAATCTGATTAGTTCTATGGATGATAATTATTGTTGCTTAAACAGGTAAATGGAAAATTTTAATTTGCTCTCATTCTGCAGGGCTAAATCTGATTAGCAATAACAAAATCATTAAAGATTGGTAACTGCTTTCGAGTAAAGCGTTTGGGTGATAACAGAATTTGAAAAAGTTTAGGGTGTTTACGTAAAAAGTTAGGGTCTGAACCTAATTTTGTAGATTGGGGGTCTAATTTCAAACATGGCATTTTACCGAATTTTCAGAATTATTTCTGTAAAGAAAACTCTAATTATTAACATTTCTTGACGTCATAAACCGGAAAACGATTTATATAAAACAGAAAGGTTTGTGGACCACGTCTATGGGTCCGTAGGCCGGGCCCAGGTCCTCGAGTCACATGTCCATGGTGGACCAACAACGGGATAAGGTGGGTCCGTAGGCCGGGCCCAGGTCCTCGATTCACATGTCCATGGTGGACCAACAACGGGATAAGGTGGCACCGGCGTGGATCGCTGCGTAGGATCGCCGGAGCGCGCATGAACACACCTCTTGTGGCAGGGAAGGACGGAGCTACGACACGGAACACACCTCTTGTGTCGCGAGGGCGTCCGGGGAACAGTGTTTGACAATGAGGAGTAACGGCGGGTCGCCGACCTCCTGAGAGGGCTTCAGGCGTCTGAGCTTGACGGGCAAGGGTGTACATCATGGGATTGTAGACTTGTTATATTATTTGAAATTACATTTTTACAACAAAAAATTAGTAAACTTTATGTTGAGGTGGATTTTTTGTTGCAAAAGTTAATTTTGGCATACACACTGTATACCCTGCTGAAGTTACTACGTAGTACGGTTTCCCTCCCCACTTTGTTTTCACAAATGACTAAATCCTCTGCTTTCTCCTCCACCGATGATGCATGCTTTTGATAGGAGTAGCTCTCTTCAATTTTGATCGAGAAACAGATGGACACATAGACAAGTCGATGCATGCATGGGCTGAGATGAGTTGGGGAATATATAATGTACTTGCACTGGTTAGGTTATTGGCCAGCATATACTTTTTCACTTGCTGACGTGCGTAGTCTTTGACAGCGCTAGCTAGCCTAGCTAAACGAAGGAAGCCTAAGCGCACTTTTTGGTTGTATGATGCGTAGCGTAGTGTGGTCAAGAGATCTATGAGAGCTAGCCGGCCGGCCGAGTGGTCAAGAAATCTCTTGCGGAATAGATAAAGTTTTTATTAGCTATTTTCTAATAAAATCGAAAAATGTAATCTGGTGGTAACTTTATTTTTTGCTACCTCATCGTAACATTTTTTTACCATAGAATACCGTAACTTAAAAATTAGCTTGCCGTGAATTTTTTACACTTAACCGCACGGTCTCAAAAACAATTGTTGTACAACCTTAAAAAACATTAATTTGAAGTTTTGATCAAAACCATAAATTCATATTCCTCAACCGGTAGCGGTACGTACTAGCCAACCATTGGGTTGGGACCACAACCGTACTGCTGCACGCAGTGACGTAAAGTGGAGTAAAATAATGTTTGCTACTGGAAAAAAAATGAGAAACGGTTGCCAACAAAATATGGTCCAAGCAGCATTAAAAATGTGCACAATCTTAATTTTTTTTATAATGCACAATCGAAATTGTTGGCTGGCTTACGACCATAAATCTGTTACAAGGTAGTCAATTTTGTACTAGGACAATACTCGTAAGTACTGAATTGGGAACATACAGTAGTAAAAATATCACTCATAACTGTAAAATATTAAATCATCATATTTTTAACAATCCAATCATAAAATCTTTAATGCTTCAACCCAATGATGAGGGAGTAGAAAACTCCAATAACTGGAGTACCCCTTGACATGCTAAAAAAACGTGAAGTTGTCACTCAACTCAATCTTTTACTTCGAGCAGAGAGTTCATAGAGGAGGATGTTAGGCAACACACATCTGGAGCGGAGACTAAAGCAGATCGATCGTTCCAATTCTATTTGCTTCAACGGTTCAAACTCGATTCCAATTCTGTTGGATGGTGAATGCTTCCCTAACAGGCCTAGTACAGTTTCAATAGGTTTACGCAACACAAGAACACACATATAGAGTGTTAGGTCTGTTCACGTGCATATTGTCCCACTTTTATTGAGTACGTTTTACTAGTATATAAACCGTGGCTAATAGCACACGAAAACTGGCATAACAAACGAATACGTCCAGGATGCCAAAAAGCACAGGTAGCACACGAAAACTGGCATATCTCACCCGTTCGGGGTCCAATTGGTACAATTTTTTTTTGGCTTCCCTAGACCTAGGACAACACCATAAAAGGCAAATTTCAAAAACTTGGTGCTTAGAGAGTTTAATAAAAATATACATAACAAGAGCATCACCCAGGACTTAAAAAACCATGGGTAATTGCACACGAAAACTGAAATATCTCACCTGTCTGGGGTCTGATTCGGAAGAAAAAAAATTAGCTTGCCTAGGCATAGGACAACACCATGAGATTCATAATTCAAAAAATCGGTGCTCATAGAATTTTAGAAAAAAATACAAAACAAGTGAATGGCCAAGGGCGTAAAAACCATGGGTAATAGCACACGAAAACTGGTATATCTCACCTGTTTGGGGTCCGATTCGGACTAAATTTTTTCTTAGCTTGCCTACGTATAGCGCAACACCATGAAATGCACAATGCAAAAATGGGTGCTCATATAATTATAGAAAAAAACAAAACAAGTGAAAGGCCTACGACATCAAAAACCGTGGTTAATACCACACAGAAACTAGCATATCAAACCCGTCCGACACGGTGCTAAGAGAATTTTATAAAAATACATAATAAGGGAATCGCCCAGGACGCCAAAAACTGTGGGTAATAGCATACGAAAATTGGCATATCTCACCCGTCTGGAGTGCGATTTTGACGTAAATTTTTTGTTGGCTTGCCTAGGCATTGGAAAACAGCATGAAACACAAAATCTAAAAAAATGGGAGCTCATAAAATTTTATAAAAAATAAATAACAAGGAAATCGCCGGGATGCCAAAAACCGTGGATAATGGCAAACAAAACTGGCATATCTAACCCTTCCGAGGTTCGATTCAGACAAAACATTTTTCTTGGATTGCCTATTCCAAGGACAACACCATGACACGAAAAATTTCAAAAAGTAGGTCTCAGAGAATTTTATAAAGAACAAATAACAAGGGAATCGCCCGGGAATTCAAAAACCGTTGGGAATAGCACATGAAAACTGGCTTATCTCACCTGTCTGTGGTCCGATTCAAACAAAACTTTTTTCTTGGCTTTCCTAGTCCAAGGACACCAATGCAAAAGGCAAATTTCAGAAAATGGTGCTCAGAGAATTTTAGGAAAAATACATAACAAGTGAATCGCCCAGGACACGAAAAATCGTGGGTAATAGCACACAAAAACAAGCATATCTCACCTGTTCGGGATCCGATTCGGACGAATTTTTTTCTTAGCTTGCCTAGGCCTAGGACAACATCATAAAAAGCAAATTTCAAAAAATGGGTACTCAGAGAATTCTATAATGAAACATAACAAGTGAATCACCCAGGACGTGAAAAACCGTGGGTGATATAATACAACTGGCATATCTCGGTCTGGGCCGATTCGATTGAAATTTTTTCTTCCCTTCCCTAGGCATAGGACAACACAATGAATGCACTGTTGATGGTCGTTAACTACTATATTTTACCTCCAACTTTCACAGGAAACACACACCAAACATAGTGATAGGAGTTTATGACTAATCATTTCCTCAAGTTTTGGTGAATTGTTGATTTCAGGAGAGTAAACCTGCATATGAAGGAAAAGCATACTCAGGAGCCCAGGAAATATATCTCTGGAAACCGCAGAAAAGCTGACGATAGCCATGGGCCTCCAAACCGACGAAAACACAATACAAGTTCGCAAACTGAAGAAGGAATTAGCAATGGGAGGCCACAAGAAGCCCAGCGGCCAAAGATGGGCCCGAACGGGCCCAGTAGGGGCCCGACCGATCCCCTCCATTGATCGGCCCACGACTGGCGTCGTTTGCGCCAAGTTTCCTCGAGGCGGTTCCTAGTCGGTTGCTTTAGTCGGTTATACCTTCGGAGCCGACCTTAGACCCCTATATAAGCGCGGGTACCCCCCTCATTGTATTCATTGTATTATTCATTAGACATAAGAGGTAGTCCTAGGAGGGAAGGGTGAGGAGAGAAGATCTAGATGAATTAGAACTAGAGGTGTGTGAGGGCAAGTGTAACACCCCGTAATTTTGTATGTGTGAAAAATGCAAATTTTTAAAACTTTTTGTGTGAATGTGAAAAACTCAATATAAAACTCTTAAGTGTGACTTCTCTTCTCATCTAAAATTCTTAGAAGCAATTTAAATTTAATTTCATTTTGCTAAGGACAAATATTTGCTAGAGTGAATTTGAAAATGATTTGGTTTTATTTGAATTTCCATTTGGATTTTGATTGAGTGTGATTTATATTTTGAATTTATATTCAAAATATAAGTCTAATTGCTTGCTAACCTATCTAACCTCTTATCTAGCTTGCGATGATCAAGCCAGCCTCTAACCCTCTTCTCTTGAACACAGTCACACTCACTTGCATGTCACCGCGTTATGCCGCTGACCAAGTGAAGTCGAGTGGCTAACCCGACCGGCCATCTATCAGGCCTCCGTCCGAACAGCTAACCACCCTAGCCGCTAATGACCCTGCTAACTCGGGCTCTCTAACCTGGCCAATCCGAGTGCTCGTCGAGCTAGTAGCTCAGACCAGCTGCTATTTGCTCAATGTTGTTCACGAGGAAGAAACCCTCGACTTCTTTTCATTCTCTTTTCTGTTCTCTCCAAAATGCGAGAAACTGATCTGCTAATCCGATCTGCTAACAAGCCGGTCCTCTCAAATGCCTCGGATAAATTCTTCAATGGAATACTAGTTTATTTTTCGACTCTTCAAATTAATTGCGTGTCAATTAATTTGATTTCGAAAAGAGACTAATTTATTGTAGAAAATATCCAGAGGCTTAATCTTGAATTATGATTATTTTTCTGGCTTCTCGAATTAATTACTAGCTAATTAATTCGTTCCCGGAAAATATAGTCTAATTCATTTGTATTGGTTTGCAAAATAAATTAAATGTCAATTTATTTCGCGGACTAGTTAATTGGTGGCCCATAATAATTGGCCCATTTTCTAACCCACATAGCTAACCCTAGCCCTAACCATCTTCTATAAATATAACCCACATTCCCACTTCCTTTCTCATCTCTCCCCTTCCCTGCCGCCGCTGCACCTCTTCTTGCCATCTCCATTGCTCCGGCGCTGCAGCTCTCCACCACGAGAACAAGCAAGCAGCAGCTTGCTGCGTCACTTCTGGAAGCCCAAGAGCAGTCGCACCTCTTTTTTTTCCCTGCTCATCTCATTTCTTCCACCCGAAGCACCAACAGCTCGCTGCGTAATCAAACAGAGCAGCCCAACGCCGAGCGTCTGCACCTCCCGAGCCCACCTGCCCCTGCTCCCCTAGCATCGTCGCCACCTAAGGAGGGGAGGAGCTGTCACCGAAGGGAATCACGAGGAGGAGAAGGACCGCACTGAGCCAAGCAGTGCCTCGAGCTCAGAGGTGTCGTGCTGCCGCTATGGTGACCGTGCCGAGCAAGATGACATCAGCCACAAGCAGGAGCTGCACGGGGGAGTAGCTGCGCACAAGGAGGACGCCGAACGCGAGCACGCCTGCAACCTGTTCGATGAAAAGCCAAGACTGAGCTGCGACCATGGGAACCACGACGCCGACACCTGGAACGCTGCTGCATCAACCACGATGCCGGGCACCTCGACGCCAAGTGTGGGAACGAGGACGACGCCAACCGCGAAGCGGCTACCACGACGTCCGCCCACAAGGTGTTCGACAAAATGCCCGGACCGAACCCGCGACCACGACGTCGGCGCCCGTCAAGCCGAGCGGCTGCCCTCCGGCGTGGCGACCTCGGCCACACCATACCATGTCGTGCTCTTGATCGAAGCCATGGTGAGCCATCGTCGTGCCTGTTCCTTCCAACCCTTCCTTGCTGTCCGGCCGGTGGCCGATGAGACCTTCCGCGCGCGCCGTCGAACCCCATCCTATTTGTGAGTTGTGCCATTGAGCCGAGCCTTTTCTTGCAGGGACCTCGTCACCTAGCCATGATGCAGCTGTTCTGTGCCGTGGATCTAGGATGCTAGGCTCCGCGAGCCGGGACGGCCGTGTTGCGGGCATGGCCATGCCATGATCACGCCTGCGCGCAAACCAAACATGATCAGAACCAAAGCCTACACCTTTTTGCCTCAGCTGTGTTCCATGGCTGCTAACCGACCTTCATGTCGCTCTCCCGTCTGAACCCAGCTCTCCATGCCTCTGCCCATGACCAGCCAAGCAGCCTACTTCCATCTCGTCCATCACATGTTCGACGCCTTGCGTCCAACCTGTTTTCTTGCCGCAGCTATGTCATGCTGCGGACTTGGGTTACCATGAACCCACGAGCCGACATGGCCGTGTCACAACCATAGCCATGCCAAGAGCCTACACATGTGCATGCAATAGCCATGGGCGCTGGCACGCCGTGCTTTGTGTTCTGCTAAAACCAAACCTAAGCCAACCCTTCTGCTTGGGTTGCCTAATGGCCTTGCCTTGCCAGCATGCACACACAGGCACGTGCTTACCATGCTAAGCTTCCTGTACGTGCATGGTTGGCCGGGAGATCAAGTATGCTATATGGCCGTTCAGGCATCCAAGACACCACCTTGCCATCCTCCAGGGCTGAGCTACCCTTTCTGCCTTCCAATGGGAGTTGCCATGGGTAATCCCTTGCAACTCTCGTGCTATCGATCGACCATCTTGCTTGTTGTCCTACCCTGACCTCTATCCAGACCCGGCTATCTATGTTCATCCATGTTACAACCATGTTGGACATCGTAAGCCTGAACCCAAGTCGACCTAAGCCGAAGCCCTCTAATAGCCCAGCAGTTGCGAGCACAGGCATGCTGTGTTTCGCCTGCGATCAAACCCAAGTCGACACTTTTGCCGAGCCATCTCTTCTAACCTCCATGGCTAAAGCCATCATCTTGCTTACTGGCTGCCAAGGCCAAGACCTCAGCTTGATGTTTATCTAGCTGATGCTCTCTAAGCAAACTATCCTCCAACATCTTCCTTTTGCCCGACTTGCCTTGCCTATCACCGCAGTTCAACCAAGCCAAGCCGAGCCCTCTCACGACCGAGCCCGAACACGACCAGACCGAGCCTATCTAACCCATGGGACCCATGTCGACATGCGGGACCCACTAATATGTATGCTTTGCTTCTCAAGTTAATTAAAGTCTTTAAATGGTTTTGATCTTGAAAATAAATGGTTAATTTGTCTTATGCTTATAAAAAGTGAAAACCATTTTCATAATATTAATAAAACCTTGGCTTATGTATATTTGGAGTTACTTGGTTCTTATTGCTTCTTATTTGGAGTTCATTTGCCTAGCTGTCGTTTATTTATTCGTAATCCGTTCTTTAGGATCCCCTGAAGACTTGATGACTTCATCAACCCGACTTGGACAGCTTCCTCGACTTCGACTCAGACGTAAAGACTTGAAATGAAGAGCAACACTCAGGTTCACGCCCAACCGACTTTTGATTACCTATTAGGCATTGCTAATAGAATTGCTAGCGCTTGCATGATTGAATTGATGATTGAGCCTGCACAGCCCATCTACTTGTCGTATTCCTTTGTTTACCTATACTCGTCATTATACCTTGTGCTATGAATGATGAGTGCTTTCTTTAATGTCTTGGTGGGTGTGATAGGCCTCTTGGCGTGAGTGGGGTTTATGGGAAAATAAATGGTGACCAGGGGTTTTAAACCTTCTCGTCGATATGAGGTTCAACAACTCATTGCCTTTGGGCTTTGAGGTGCCGGGGGTGAGGTTTCTGAGCTAAACCCTATTTGAGTGCCTGTGGCGGGCATACCCGGGGGCTAGGAGGCCGGCGGATGGCATGGTTACTTGACTTGGGCGGGCCGCGGACTACTGCGGTACTCCACGCCTTTTGAAGAGACTTTACTCATATCGGCAACTTACCATGACCGCGGCATGAGCATAGTTTCGTACACACCAGCTTGTCAATGTGATGGCATGCGATAAGAACCAGCCTAGTTTAGGCGGCACCCGGACTGTAAGGCGAGCCGGAGTAAGCGTAGTGTTAGGGGATCGACTGCGGTCTGACTGCGGTCCTATGGTCCCCGATATGACGAGCAGACCCCCGATTGGCCCCGTGGGGACGTCTATCACAGCTCTTGGGGCCGAGGTTAGCGTGCCAAGGCATTCAGACCCGAGGGAAGCAGGAGGGTGCCGTTCTTGCTAGGGGTTACCACTGGTTTTGGGTTGCGTCTCGATCGGTTCGCTACCGATTGCAGCCCGAGTTGGACAGGTGTACAACCTCTGCAGAGTGTTTGATCTATACGTATAGCCATATTTCCGAGTGTGGATAGTGCATGCTCCTCTGTTCCGGTGCCTCTGTTTTTGGGATGGGTTTTGCTGACCTCTTCTTAACCTTAGTCTTGATGAGTGGAGTGGCCGTGAGACCGCAGGTTCGGTCGGGAGAGGGAGGCAGTGCCCCCGCTTCCCTTGTGATCCGGCTGTAGTCTGGTGAGGCAGGCATTGAACCGTGGGCAATGCTTGTCGCTGAGTGGGAGCCAGAGTGATGGTGAGGAGGTGATAGGGGACCTGGGATGCCAGGGCAGCCCCTTGTTGTGGTAAAAGTGAGATGATGGATATGAAGTTATATTTATGTTGATGCTGCCGCTGCTTAGGAAACCTTTCGCCTATCCTTGATATATTTGAATCCCTTTAGCTATAGTCCACTTAAAGCTTGCATACAGTTGGTGACGTGGACCTGTCCTATTCCTTAGGGACAGATTGAGTGTTGCGGAGTTCATGGTCGGATCTCGGGATCGATCACGATGTTCTTTGTGAAGACAGGGTTAGAGCTTCGCTCGACGTTGCCTGTGGTGAAGACTGGACTTGAAGCCCTAGTTACCGCTGCGCAGGATTTCTCTATGTTTAGCCCAGGGGCTTGTACTAGTGATGAGTTCTGAGGTAATTCGGATGTAAATATTGTATAATGTACTTTGTAATCGATGTTGGTTATGATATTTGACTGAGATGAGTTCTGTACGTGATAGCTACTGATCCAGGGACTATCACGAGGGTACAGAGATTCGGATTTTCGTAATTGAAAATCCGGGTCGTTTCAGTTGGTATCAGAGCCATCGTTGATCGTAGCACGCAACCCTAGATTGGCCGTTAGCATTAGGACATTCCAGACGCTCTATTTGGTATATACAAGCCTTGATCTATATTGTTTCCACCTTTCTTGCCTTGAAAATCTTCTATCTTACCTACGATGGAGCATTTTCTTACGAAGGCTAGTCAGGTGTAAGAAGTGGATGCACATGAGAAGATCCAATACCCCTACATATAGAGCTTTACCCATCGAAAATGCCACGAAATAGTAGTACCGTTTTTGTGTGCGAGATCTCAAAGGTGATAGGAGTCCGCCTTGAGATTGCGCTTATCTATATAATGTAATGACATGCATGAGTGATTGGTTCTTATGAATCTTGATTGCTTCTTATTGTTCTTCACTTTGAGTGTAGGACTATATAATAGCTATTATTTTCATGCTTGTATTAGACTCCACCTATAGATAGCTTGAAAGTCAAACACACATAGAAGGACCTCCACTAATCCCAACAGTATAAGAAGTTATGAAGATCCAAGCAAGTCACCCATCCTCAACTCAAGTTGGAAGGCCTTCTTCACGAAAGACTCTGGAGCTCAAGAACTTTTGGAATGAGTTCAACAGAACAAGGTAAGAAGACCCAAGCAAGTCGACCATCCTCGACCCAAGTCAGAAGGACTTCATCATAGAAGACACCTGAGCTCAAACCTTTGGATTGAGTTACAACATGAGCCTTGGAAACGAGGTAACAGACATGGAGTAAGTTCCAAGAAGACGAACTTTTCATCGCCACGCCTACAACTCGCCCTTATGAAGTATAACTTGGATCATGACAATTGAGTACCCGGAGACCTTCCGAAGGAATCAAGATCAGAGTTACTAGAAGATTGTACTCAGTTGTATGGATTAAGAGGAAGTACTCGGAATGGATCAACAGTTCCACAAGATTTCGACCAAGTACTTCAGCTTTCATCGCACATCCTACCCCTACTTGTCCACGGAGCCACAAGGTTGAAGATTAGGATATAGAACCAAGAGTTTCAGACAAGGATAACTCAAGACAATGACATCGAGCCGATCGTCGATATTGGAACGAGAAGGAGAATCATACCCGCTTCAAGGAAGACCCCAAGTTGAAGAGCCCCGAGAAGATTGTACGCTTTGGAAACCAACTATACCTTGCCCTATAGGTATTGTTGAGATTATTGGATATGGACTGGATAACCTAACTCAAAGGATACAAGATGCACGAGTTACCATCCTGGAGATAAATCGTATACCCAAGCATGAACTGATTGGAACCTTCATCAACATAAGAAGAACCACCGAAGGACGAGCACATCATAAGAAGATATGGCAGAGAATGACTGAAGAATCAATAGGTCCAAGGATTGGACGAAGAGATGGAGCCTATGATCAATCTACTTTTGGAATGGTCCTATTTGCAGAGAGGATGTACGGGACATTATCAGATGGACTTGACCAGATGAACTGACTCCAATAATGACTGGACCAGAGACATTGGACCTAGACGATGGAACTTCCAACTTTATTGGAACATAAGGGGGTGAAAAGTACGAGCATACCCAAGGAAAGTAAACCTCTAAGCTGAGCCTGGAACGAAGTCTACTAAAAGCTGAAGAATCAACTGGACGAAAGAACGAATCACTTTTCCAGGGTAGTTACTAGTCGAGAATGCCATCGACAAGGATAAGATAATGGGATTTGTCAAAGAATACGATCGACACAAAGGACCGACAAATGCCCAGATTATTGATAAATCCGAAGAACAAGAAGCTTACAAGGGAGATTTGGTTAAGATATGATGGTATTCATAAATTTCATCATCGACTATCCTGAGTCTGCCGGAAGATACAACCACCACACAAATGACATGCAATTGAAGGATTTTTGGATATGACCTCTAGGAGGATTGGAATATCAAGACAAGAAGTAACCGTGTTATAATTTGGAATCCAGAGACCTAAGGGGAAATCATTGGATAAGCTAGCACTCTGATGAGTACACTCTCAGATATGCTAAACCCACACATGGAATACTTAAGGAACCCTTGAAGTGGGTATGGAATCATGGATAAACGAGAGCAAGTTCTAGGGAAGTTTAATAAACCCTTGAATTTAAGAAACCATGAAAGATCTTCGCGACCTGACGTACATAGTCTGCCTGGCGAAGAAACGAAGATGTTTCTTATGCTGTAAGATAGCCTATGGAACATAAGAAAAGCTATCCGCCCTTGGATGGAGCCATTAATTTTGGAAATTTAAGCCAAGAAGAAGTGACAAGGATAACTCGTTGAAGAACCCAGAGATATCAAGACCAAGGAACACCTCGACTCGCTGGAGAAGAATATGGAATCGCGGACTGCATCGACAAGCTCAGTTTGACTTGGATTGAGAAGATGAACTAGAAGCCACGAGAGATGAAAGCTCGGATGACATTGGTATGAAGGAAGTAACTAAAAGAGAAGAGCCTAAACTCGGATTGGAGGATTGGAATGGTAGGGGAAGAAGCCCTACAAAATATGAAGAAGCCCTACAAAATAATGGAACATCCGAGCATCGCGGACTAAAGGATCAAGGAGTCACTTAAGGATGCCGTGAAGGATAGAAGTTTGACTGAGACCAAGGAAGATCTCGAAGAAGACCTAGAGCCAATGGATGAGGAAGACCAACAAGGCATTCCAAGAACTATGAAGTCACTTACAGTTCCCTACGAAGACTCAGAGAAGAATGCAAAGCTACACGTCATGAAGACCCAAGCCATGAGGGGAAATCACACTGTCACTGTTACCCCATAGGTTAGCTCTTAATCTTGAGGACGAGATTCTTGTAAGGGGGGGAGCCTGTAACACCCCGTAATTTTGTATGTGTGAAAAATGCAAATTTTTAAAACTTTTTGTGTGAATGTGAAAAACTCAATTTAGAACTCTTAAGTGTGACTTCTCTTCTCATCTAAAATTCTTAGAAGCAATTTAAATTTAATTTCATTTTGCTAAGGACAAATATTTGCTAGAGTGAATTTGAAAATGATTTGGTTTTATTTGAATTTCCATTTGGATTTTGATTGAGTGTGATTTATATTTTGAATTTATATTCAAAATATAAGTCTAATTGCTTGCTAACCTATCTAACCTCTTATCTAGCTTGCTGATGATCAAGCCAGCCTCTAACCCTCTTCTCTGCCGGAACACAGTCACACTCACTTGCATGTCACCGCGTTATGCCGCTGACCAAGTGAAGTCGAGTGGCTAACCCGACCGGCCATCTATCAGGCCTCCGTCCGAACAGCTAACCACCCTAGCCGCTAATGACCCTGCTAACTCGGGCTCTCTAACCTGGCCAATCCGAGTGCTCATCGAGCTAGTAGCTCAGACCAGCTGCTATTTGCTCAATGTTGTTCACGAGGAAGAAACCCTCGACTTCTTTTCATTCTCTTTTCTGTTCTCTCCAAAATGCGAGAAATTGATCTGCTAATCCAATCTGCTAACAAGCCGGTCCTCTCAAATGCCTCGGATAAATTCTTCAATGGAATACTAGTTTATTTTTGACTCTTCAAATTAATTGAGTGTCAATTAATTTGATTTTGACAAAGAGACTAATTTATTGTAGAAAATATCCAGAGGCTTAATCTTGAATTATGATTATTTTTCCGGCTTCTCGAATTAATTACTAGCTAATTAATTCGTTCCCGGAAAATATAGTCTAATTCATTTGTTCCGGTTTTGCAAAATAAATTCGTATCGAATTTATTTCGCGGACTAGTTAATTGGTGGCCCATAATAATTGGCCCATTTTCTAACCCACATAGCTAACCCTAGCCCTAACCATCTTCTATAAATATAACCCACATTCCCACTTCCTTTCTCATCTCTCCCCTTCCGGCCGCAAGACCTCTTCTTGCCATCTCCATTGCTCCGGCGCTGCAGCTCTCCACCACGAGAACAAGCAAGCAGCAGCTTGTCGCCACTTCGAAGCCCAAGAGCAGTCGCACCTCTTTTTTTTCCCTGCTCATCTCATTTCTTCCACCCGAAGCACCAACAGCTCGCTGCATAATCAAACAGAGCAGCCCAACGCCGAGCGTCTGCACCTCCCGAGCCCACCTGCCCCTGCTCCCCTAGCATCGTCGCCACCTAAGGAGGGGAGGAGCTGCCACCGAAGGGAATCACGAGGAGGAGAAGGACCGCACTGAGCCAAGCAGTGCCTCGAGCTCAGAGGTGTCGTGCTGCCGCTATGGTGACCGTGCCGAGCAAGATGATGTCAGCCACAAGCAGGAGCTGCACGGGGGAGTAGCTGCGCTCAAGGAGGACGCCGAACGCGAGCACGCCTGCAACATGTTCGATGAAAACCCAAGACTGAGCTGCGACCATGGGAACCACGACGCCGACACCTGGAACGCTGCTGCATCAACCACGATGCCGGGCACCTCAACGCCAAGTGTGGGAACGACGACAACGCCAACCGCGAGCGGCTACCACGACGTCCGCCCACAAGGTGTTCGACAAAATGCCCGGACCGAACCGCGACCACGACGTCGACGCCGTCAAGCCGAGCCGGCTGCCCTCCGCGTGACGACCTCGGCCACACCATACCATGTCGTGCTCTTGATCGAAGCCATGGTGAGCCATCGTCGTGCCCCTTCCTTCCAACCCTTCCTTGCTGTCCGGACGGTGGCCGATGAGACCTTCCGCCCCCCCCGTCGAACCCCACCCTATCTCTCAGTCATGCCATCGAGCCGAGCCTTTTCTTGCAGGGACCTCGTCACCTAGCCATGATGCAGCTGTTCTGTGCCGTGGATCTAGGATGCTAGGCTCCGCGAGCCGGGACGGCCGTGTTGCGGGCATGGCCATGCCATGATCACGCACACGCGCAAACCAAACATGATCAGAACCAAAGCCTACACCTTTATGCCTCAGCTGTGTTCCATGGCTGCTAACCGACCTTCATGTCGCTCTCCCGTCTGAACCCAGCTCTCCATGCCTCTGCCCATGACCAGCCAAGCAGCCATCTTCCATCTCGTCCATCACCTGTTCGACGCCTTGCGTCCAACCTGTTTTCTTGCCGCAGCTATGTCATGCCGCGGACTTGGGTTACCATGAACCCACGAGCCGGCATGGCCGTGTCACAACCATAGCCATGCCAAGAGCCTGCACATGTGCATGCAATAGCCATGGGCGCTGGCACGCCGTGCTTTGTGTTCTGCTAAAACCAAAACTAAGCCAACCCTTCGCTTGGGTTGCCTAATGGCCTTGCCTTGCCAAAGCATGCACACACAGCACGTGCTTACCATGCTAAGCTTCCTCAGACGTGCATGGTTGGCCGGAGATCAAGTATGCTATATGGCCGTTCAGGCATCCAAGACACCACCTTGCCATCCTCCGGGCTGAGCTACCCTTACGCCTTCCAATGGGAGTTGCCATGGGTAATCCCTTGCAACTCTCGTGCTATCGATCGACCATCTCGCTTGTTGTCCTACCACGACCTCTATCCAGACCCGGCTATCTATGTTCATCCATGTTACAACCATGTTGGACATCGTAAGCCTGAACCCAAGTCGACCTAAGCGAAGCCCTCTAATAGCCCAAAGTTAGCTATGCGAGCACGGGCATCTTGTGTTTCACTGTGGTCAAACCCAAGTCGACACTTGTGCCGAGCCATCTCTTCTAACCTCCATGGCTAAAGCCATCATCTTGCTTATCGGCTGCCAAGGCCAAGACCTCAGCTTGATGTTTATCTAGCTGATGCTCTCTAAGCAAACTATCCTCCAACATCTTCCTTTTGCCCATCTTGCCTTGCCTATCACCTGCACAGTTCAACCAAGCCAAGCCGAGCCCTCTGCTGACCGAGCCCGAACCTGACTGCACCGAGCCTATCTAACCCATGGGACCCATGTCGACATGCGGGACCCACTAATATGTATGCTTTGCTTCTCAAGTTAATTAAAGTCTTTAAATGGTTTTGATCTTGAAAATAAATGGTTAATTTGTCTTATGCTTATAAAAAGTGAAAACCATTTTCATAATATTAATAAAACCTTGGCTTATGTATATTTGGAGTTACTTGGTTCTTATTGCTTCTTATTTGGAGTTCATTTGCCTAGCTATCGTTTATTTATTCGAAATCCGTTCTTTAGGATCCCCTGAAGACTTGACGACTTCATCAACCCGACTTGGACAGCTTCCTCGACTTCGACTCACACGTAAAGACTTGAAATGAAGAGCAACACTCAGGTTCACGCCCAACCGACTTTTGATTACCTATTAGGCATTGCTAATAGAATTGCTAGCGCTTGCATGATTGAATTGATGATTGAGCCTGCACAGCCCATCTACTTGTCGTATTCCTTTGTTTACCTATACTCGTCATTATACCTTGTGCTATGAATGATGAGTGCTTTGCTGCGTGCGGGTGGGTGTGATAGGCCTCTTGGCGTGAGTGGGGTTTATGGGAAAATAAATGGTGACCAGGGGTTTTAAACCTTCTCGTCGATATGAGGTTCAACAACTCATTGCCTTTGGGCTTTGAGGTGCCGGGGGTGAGGTTTCTGAGCTAAACCCTATTTGAGTGCCTGTGGCGGGCATACCCGGGGGCTAGGAGGCCGGCGGATGGCATGGTTACTTGACTTGGGCGGGCCGCGGACTACTGCGGTACTCCACGCCTTTTGAAGAGACTTTACTCATATCGGCAACTTACCATGACCGCGGCATGAGCATAGTTTCGTACACCAGCTTGTCAATGTGATGGCATGCGATAAGAACCAGCCTAGTTTAGGCGGCACCCGGACTGTAAGGCGAGCCGGAGTAAGCGTAGTGTTAGGGGATCGACTGCGGTCTGACTGCGGTCCTATGGTCCCCGTTTATGACGAGCAGACCCCCGATTGGCCCCGTGGGGACGTCTATCACAGCTCTTGGGGCCGAGGTTAGCGTGCCAAGGCATTCAGACCCGAGGGAAGCAGGAGGGTGCCGTTCTTGCTAGGGGTTACCACTGGTTTTGGGTTGCGTCTCGATCGGTTCGCTACCGATTGCAGCCCGAGTTGGGGACAGGTGTACAACCTCTGCAGTGTTTGATCTATACGTATAGCCATACTTCCGAGTGTGGATAGTGCATGCTCCTCTGTTCCGGTGCCTCTGTTTTTGGGATGGGTTTTGCTGACCTCTTCTTAACCTTAGTCTTGATGAGTGGAGTGGCCGTGAGACCGCATGTGCAGTCGGGGAGAGGGAGGCAGTGCCCCCGCTTCCCTTGTGATCCGGCTGTAGTCTGGTGAGGCAGGCATTGAACCGTGGGCAATGCTTGTCGCTGAGTGGGAGCCAGAGTGATGGTGAGGAGGTGATAGGGGACCTGGGATGCCAGGGCAGCCCTTGTTGTGGTAAAAGTGAGATGATGGATATGAAGTTATATTTATGTTGATGCTGCCGCTGCTTAGGAAACCTTTCGCCTATCCTTGATATATTTGAATCCATTTAGCTATAGTCCACTTAAAGCTTGCATACAGTTGGTGACGTGGACCTGTCCTATTCCTTGGGGACAGATTGAGTGTTGCAGGTTCGTGGTCGGATCTCGGGATCGATCACGATGTTGCTGTGAAGACAGGGTTGCGAGCTTCGCTACGTTGCCTGTGGTGAAGACTGGACTTGAAGCCCTAGTTACCGCTTGCAGGATTTCTCTATGTTTAGCCAGGGGCTTGTACTAGTGATGAGTTCCGAGGTAATTCGGATGTAAATATTGTATAATGTACTTTGTAATCGATGTTGGTTATGATATTTGACTGAGATGAGTTATGTATGTGATAGCTACTGATCCAGGGACTATCACGAGGGTACAGAGATTCGGATTTTCGTAATTGAAAATCCGGGTCGTTTCAGCAAGATTAGAAGAAGATCCAAGTTGATTGGATTGTTCTTCTACTTCTTCAATTTGTACCTCTGTGGATGCGATATAATTGGGTTAGTATTCAAGTTTCATGCTTTTCATTATATCTATTGATTAAGTAATTTCTTGATATTGATTGCTTGCGGGTTCGAGCGTTTCATCTTGGTTAATTACCAAGTGAAGTTTGCTAGTGGAGGGCCTCGGAACAGTTAACCCTGCGCAACACTAGTATTAGTTTCCTTATATGTAGGCGTGGTGTCAAGATATTAATTATTCCCCTTGTTTGTCCGGTATCCACTAGTATTAGAGGTAGGTGCTTGGGGTGACAGCCCTTGTATCCCGACTCGTAGAACGAGTTTTGTGTAGTCCTCTCTGCTGGGTATTCGTACAATGTTTTAATTGCTGGAGGGTCTTCAGTTGAAGGTCAAATCAGTTACCGAAGCAAGCAGGATATTGACCGGAATATCTTATCTTAGAACTTTCTTTAGGAAGAACCACACCATCTTAAGCTTTATATCTCCTCCATCCCATCTCCTAGAGATAATTACTTTTATTGGTTTGGAAATAGTTATTCTCTGTTCCCTTTGGATTCGATACCCTGAATACTCTAAGTCTGAAGGGTGAAGTGCTCTGTGATATTTCTCTGTGCGCTTGTGGAGTACTCTGTAGGAGTTAAGAAACGTGAACATGCACAATTCAAAAATGGTTCACAATGAATTTTAGAAAATAAAAATAAACAAATGAATCACCAGGACGCCAAAAACTATGGGTAATAGCACACGAAAACTGGTATATCTCACCCGTATGGGGTCCGATTCGGACGGAAGTTTTTTCTTAGCTTTCCTGGGCCTATGACAAGACCACGAAAGGAAAATTAAAAAAGGGGGTGCTCATAGAATTTTAGGAAAAATATATAACATGAAAATCGCCTAAGACGGCAAAATTCGGGTAACTGACATATCTCACCCGTCCGGGATCCGATTTGGACGATTTTTTTTCTTAACTTGCCTACGCATAGGACAACACTATGAAATAGAAAATTCAAAAAATGGATGCTCAGATAATTTTAGAAAAAAACATAACAAGGGAATCACCGATGACACCAAAAACCATGGGTAATAGCACACGAAAACTGACATATCTCACCCGTCCTGGGTACGATCCCTACGGAATTCTTTTCTTGGATTGTCTAGGACTAGGACAACACTATAAAAGGAAAATTTCAAAAAAATGTGTGCTCAGAGAATTTTATAAAAAAAATACATAACTAGGGAATCACCCCGTACGTCAAAAACCGCCGGGCCCAAGGACAACCTATCGCAATCCCTTCTCTCATATTCTGTTTGTCCTCATGTGCGGATGTGGAGGAAGAGTCGCGAGGGGAGAAAAAAATAGAAAAGGAACCCATTTGTGTGTACTTAATCAATTTATTATTTTGATTCGCCATTGATATCGCATCTGGTCTTTAAAGACCGTTGCGGCTATTTTTGTGTGCATCAGGTTGCTCAAACCGTTGCATTGTTCTTTGCTTGCTACTACATATTGAAGATTAAGAGAGAAGCAAAGTATTGGTCATTGATTGCCTGGATTATCAAGGATATCTGGATTTATTTATCACAAGATCAGAAGCATCAAGACCTATTATGGTGGGCTATCAATCTACTCCATATCTGTGCTACTACAACGAGCCCAAGGTACAATTTGCAAATACATTACCTATGTCTAATAGTTATTTTGCAAATACCATGAATTCTCATGTTGATGTTGCTAGATATGATAATAGTACGCATATTGCATCGGCTAATAATTATTCAGATGGTGTTACTTATGCAAATTATAAATCTAAATATTATGCTCAAACGCCATTGTCAAATAATATGCATGCTTTAAATTTTAATGCTACTAGCAACATACAACATGCACCTATTCATTCTCATGCATCGGCTGTACAACAAGTTCAGAGGCCGATGAATGATTATCAAGGACAAACTAACATGGTGAGTTCGACCAGTTTCTATGGAACACCGCATACTAATAATATTAGTAATATTCAGCAAGGTGTTTCTTCTATTTGTTCATCGGCTACAAATTCACAATTTATGATTACTCCACAAAACACGCCGGTGAATGTGACGATTGGCCATGCTAATTTTAGCTATCTGGCCAGTTATTCTCAAACTACTCTTTATAATATTCAGCAAGGTAAGGATGAAACTGTTACCCAATATGTTAAAAGGTTCAAAGAAATTAAAAACCATTCTTTCAATTTGTCAATTTCTGATATTGATTTGGCTGATTTATGCTTTAGAGGTTTAAGATCTTCTATTAGGGAAAAAATAGATGCTCATGATTATTATTCGGTCTCTCAAGTGCATATTAAAGCTAGTATGACCGAATATACTATGAGTAAAGAGAATAATTTAGATTTGAACAAAAGTTCGGTTATTACAACAGCCGAACGGTCTGAATCTATTCTACCAAATATGCCGATGAATGAGGGAATTGGTCATGCTAATTTTAGCAATCCGACCAGTTGTTATCAAACATCACGGCAGTTTACTATGGTTACATCAAAAATTCAGCATTGAACACAAATGCTCATACTTATAATTCGCTTCAAATGTTTCTAGTAACTGTAGCCAAATTAATGAAAATTCTCCACATGTACAAAATAGTGTAGTAGTTGCAAAATCTGGATATTCGGTTCAAACCAAGAAATCTGATTTTGACGATGATAATTTTGAAGTGGAGGATCTTTCTGAGGAGCATCGTCGAGAATATGAGGAATTCATGAGGATCAATTTGGAGAAGATCTGTCGTGAAAATTTTCCTCGTCTCAAGATTAAAGACGTCATGAAGTATTTTGCTACACTAAAGAAAAAGAGGGAAAGCTCAAAAGCCAGTTCTTCAGTTATGTCAAGCAATCCTGGAACAGCCGGTCTAACCAGTTGTATCATCCGGTGTGACCGGGTGTCGCGAGGTGCTCCTTCAAGCAGTCATCAAAAGGAGAAATATGACACAATCTACATCAAGGTTCCACGCCTCACCAATATATTTGATAAGGTATGCTTTACAAGTAATTCCCAATCAGATCACGTCTCTTTAATGAATTCATCTACTAGTGATTCTATAATGAATATTTTGCTCTTTGTGATGATTTATTTGATATCTTGCTTGAGAACAATTTTATTAAGTTATTTGATCACAAAGTTATTCCATCACCTCTTGAGTTAGAAGATCAAAAATATTGCAAGTTGCATAATTCTTTTAATCATAATACTAGTGATTGCAACATATTTCGCCAATTTATACAATCAGCCATTAACACCGGACGACTGAGATTTTCTCAAACACGAGAGCATGACCAGTTGGCTACAATTGATTTTGGTGTCAAAGGATCATTAAATCGGTTAGCATCAACCAATTCATTTAAAGATCAAAATTTGATTACAAAAGAGAGAGATTCAAAGTTCCCAAGTGATGAGGAGGACATCGTCCATGAATTGCAAGTTCAAGCAACTATTGAGGACGATGAACATATAAAAATCTCAGAAGTTACTGGGGGGCAAATTGATTTTTCTTCATCGGATCAAGAACCTACTGCTACTCCTGCTATGCTGGAACAGGAGGTCAGACCGCCTATAACCAACAGGAGGTTAGACCGCTTGTGACAGGGGGTCTGACCGCCTGTAACCAACATGGAAGACCGGTCTCTAAAATAGATCAGGTCGAGCCAAATATAAAGGATCCACCTATATCTAAATGTAAACATCCTAAAGTGGATGGAGGTAAAGACCATGTTAAGCACAAGGGCAAAAAGCCGAAGCTCACTTTTAATGAACTTCTGGCTAAATATCAAAGAGATAATGAAGCTAAACGTGCTAATCGATCAAATGATGTCCAGCCATCAAAATTGCCTCCTAAACGTGCTTCTAAGAATTGGAATTGGCAAAAGAAGAGTTTTCATGCAACAACATCTTATTCTCCTTCAAGAACATCAATGCCAATTCCATATGCTCCACATCCCACTAGTTTTTATTCTCATTCATCATGGGAGTGTAATGATTCATGGACACATACTCCTTCATATTTCAGACCATATCATGTTGAGTATGCAGCTCTGAGAAGATCATCAAGTGCAAGACAACCTTATGTTGAAAATGACCATTTTGAGCAAAAGGATCAGTCTAGAGTTCAAACCAAGAAAAAGGTTGTCAAGCAAGTTTATCGAGTGAAAAGAGATGGTTGCAAGGATGAAAGTTCAGATCTGAATTCAGTTGACAAAGAGCCGATGAATGTGTTGAAAACTTCGGCTATTGATGGCAAAGGAAAGGAAAAATCATGCGATGATATTTCTAGTGCCAAATTTGAACAAAAGAAGGTGAAGGGGCTAAAAATCAAGAAGGAGGTGCTGCTGTCCAAAATTGAAGCAAAATTGGGATTCTCACTTCATTTATCAAGTTGGTAAGAGAAGAAGCTACAAAAGATTAGTGCTCAAGAGTTGAGAAAGAAAGGCATGGCGTGGGTTCCTAAAGGAAGCATTCCAACTCAAGACAAGGATGATGTTCAAGCAAAAGTGCAACACAATTGAAGGAGAAGAGGAGGTCCAAGAGACAATCTTCAAATATAAGTTTTGCACCAAATCATCAAAATTATTGGTCATCGCATCATCCATTTAATCTACAAATGCCATATATGCCTATGTTTTTTAATTCATCCTTGGATATGTTTGGTAGTTCCCCACACTTATTTTGATCATCAAATGCCATTTGTGTCTTTATATCATGAGGGGTTCTTACCATATTGTCATACATATTGATTAATTGCAATAGACGTTGCTTTTAGTTTTTAATAGCCGAAATGCTTAGTTCATAGAGAAGATTTTAATTCCACCATTTATATCTTTCTCTACACTTTATTTCGGTTGTGCATATCTTTATGGATGAATTCACTATGGATGATATTTTATATCGTCCTCGGGTAACATATACGGCCGATGAATACCTTTGGTCATCGTCCTAAAGTGGTAAGTTTCCCGATGAGCGATTACTTGTGTAGTTTCAATGCTCGGGGGGCAAGGTATTAGAAAAAGGAGTAACTTTTCATCATGGAGTTTATATTTACTAAATCGGCTTGCAAAATGTGTTCAAAACATTGGTGCTGTTTTGTAACACCCAAAAAATTATTTCATACAATCGTTGACCGGGTGTTTTGAAGGGAGGCAAAATTTTGACTTTTATATCCGTCGCTCGTATGGACAATCAGAGGACACGGCTATGCACAACTCATCGAATGCATTCCGTTTGACTACTCACATGCATAATTCGGAGTTCGGATCATGAAGTAATTAGCGATGGGAGACTTAATATTTGGAGTGTACAGTACTGCGAGTACTGTAGCGTCGGGCTACAGCAACCAGCCCTTTTATTTCTTTTCATCAGGCCAACCTCTCTTTTCCCCTGGCTGAACCCCCTCCCTATCCAAACCCTACACCGTGTCCCTCCCTTGCGCCGGCACTTCTGTGTGTCGTGGATCAGAAGGAAGAGAGGGAGAAGAAGAAGGGAAAATAGAGGGGACTTGGTCACGCCGCCGCCGCAGGTCGCCGTCGCTCCTCTTCAAAAATCGGTCGGGCTTCCTTTCCTCTTTCCGTTTCCCCAAATTCAGATCTTTCCCAATTCTCATCAGTTCTCACGTACATCTTCATGGCTGCCATAGCCATGGTTCTTGCCTCCGTCGATCTTACAAGGGTGTTGCTCGAAAGAGACTAGAGGAAGGAGAGTAGGAAGAGAAGGGAAGTGCAGCACAAACCCTTGGCTTTTGGGACAACAAGGTGAGATCTTTTTCTAATCCAATACCCATGATTTGGATGAGATTTAGAGTCTATTTTCGTTGGATCAGTGGGGGATTAGAAATTGATCTCGTAATTAGTAGCTGCTGAAAGACAAATCAGGCAGTTTCTGTTCCTCGTCAGTTTTGGTCAAGATAGAGGCGAATTAATTTTCTTACATATATAACTTTTGTTGTGGACTCAGAATCCTTTCCATGAAGTCCTATATCATAATTTTTGGCCGTATGGTTTGGGAGATATGGCAGTACAAAGAGAACAGTTTTGTTCTGATGAGAATCTAAAAAATATTAGATCTATTCAGTTTTAAGGCACCTTATAGTCCTAATCAGATCTTCAAGTGAATACCAAAGTTTTAGGATTTTTAGTAAGCTTTCCGAGTTGTTATAGAACATAATTTTTATTGGATATATCTCGAGATATAGTATTTTCGGTTGGACTGTCAGATTTTTCTGTCAGATTCAGCAATCATGGCTCTTACCATGATTTTGCCACCCTATTGTCCTTTATCATAAAGCTCAACTATATAAAAGTTTTTGAATATACAATTGTACATTCTCTGGTGAAGTTTCATAATTTTTGGAAGAGTGGTTTAGCAGTTATGAATAATTTTTCGATGGCCATAAGAATGACAAGCAGATCATTGTTGCCTGAATTGGAGTGAAGATTAGTGCATTTTATTATCTGAATAAAAATAGCATGGCTTTTTTATGTTGTAGGGTTTGTTCTGGAGATTTCTAAAATGTAATTATTTGTTAGTATTGCTTTTGTAGATTTAATGGTACATAAATGACAAGCAGCCCTGCTGTTAGTACCGGAATCCATATGCGTTGTTTTGTTCTCGAATGTCGGGTCGGTGGTGTAGTAGCGCTCTTTTGTGGTGTTCATGTATGCTTGTATGAATGTTTGTACTGAGTGCATGATGCTAAACAGGTGGTGTATCTTCGGATTGTGATTACCTCATGTTCTCTTGATCTTCGTTGAAGGCAAGTAAACGTAGTGGTGGTTTTGCTACAGCTTTAACTTGTTGTTTATTCTACCTACATCTTAATTATTCAGAACCTTACCACTTAATCGTAATCTGAATGTTGGTGATAAATGGAGACTCATTTATATCTTGTTGCTTATTTATTCACTTGAGGCTTATTGTCATATTTATATTATAAATGAAGTTGAAGTTGTGGAATCCTTATGAGTTGTATTGTCTTATCTCTATTACAAATGAAGTTGAGGTTGTGGTGACATCTCTTATCATGTGGCATATCATGAGCATACATCTCATTTGCATTGAAGTTATCACAATCCTATGGTTGTAACTTGTACGGTACACATCGTACGTTGCCCGAGGAGGGGTGCGATGTAAAAGTGGACATGACATTGCATTCATATGCATTCATTGAAGTTAATAACATATAAATGTTATTATGGATGTGAGGTGACCTTATATGATCTTGGAGGTGTTTTCTTATCCAATTATTATTATTGTGGCTTATTTTAAAGTATTACTCTTGTTATGTTGATTCTTTTAAATCGACGCTTAAGGAACTTGAAGTTTAAATAACTTGTTAGAGCAGTTTGCTTGCTGAGATTTATTCTCACACCCATAATCTTTCCAGGTGATTGAGTGGATTCGTTGCTTGAAGGGATGGGATTAGATACACATCATTACATCCTCGACCACATGTTTTTTTTATAATAAGAATGGCAACATTTGTCTTGTTGTAATTAATTTTATTTGGTAAAACTTGTTGTGTTTTTTGTCATGGCTTCTCATTTGTATGGAAGTCATTTGATATTTGTACCCATTGGAGTTTGTCCATATGTTCGTCCCTTTATAACATTTATGTTGTTGCTTCCGCGCTTTACTCTGTTTGTGTGGTTTAGCTGCTGAGTTTTTATACTCCAGCTTGTGGGAAAGGTGTTTAGTGGCATCTTAGGCTGTGTGGTGCCTGGGTGTTACATGTTTTTATCTCATCAAAGATTGATGTTTTGATATATTTAGCCGGTTGTAGTGTTTTGCATCAATTATCTAGCTGAATGTGAAATTTTATATTCGGTCTAAAGATTTTACATCCATGGGTGAAAAGCATATCTGAATACATATTGGCTCATTGTTGGTGGTGCAACAAGTATTTATGTTTACATGAGTCATTAGATGTTTTTTTAGTCATGTCTAGTGGAGTATTTCAAGTTTATTATTTATCATGCTTCTAGACATCAAAAATCAGAATTGTAACTCTAGAATAGCGAACATCGAGTCATGATATACAAAAAGACATTTTCATGAGAAAAGATCGATGTTTAGTAAAATTAAAGGGCTTATTCTGGATGCGCCGGTTTGACCGTCATCGACGGCCGGTCTGACCGCTACTGACAGCCGGTTTAACCGCCATTGGGCAGGTTTGACCAAAGTGTCTACTACTTCGGCTATTGGAGTTTTACAACTTGGTGAGGCCGAAGGAAATAGCTGGAAAATGTTTGTTGAATATCTGCATGATCCAAGATGCATTAAAAGACAAGGTGAAAACAAATGAAGAGGGATTCAAGAGTAATCTGGCCTTTACCGGCTTTGAGGTAATTTTGTCATATTTACATTTGGGTTGATTATTCATTCTACTTTATACGTTTAAAGTGATTTGTGAATGCAATTGAGATGTTTTGTATTTCTTCATGCTCAATTTGAGAAGTATTGCAAAGACCAATTGATATTAACTCTACGACAGCCCCTCCTCATAGGGTTGCTCAAATTCCTCAAGAAATCCAGGATCTGCAACTCTCTCTTGCTTCTAACGATGAGAAATTATTCACTATGGAGATGCGTAAGAACCTCCTTAAGAAAGAATTAGAAGATCTGGAGGTAGAGATTGAAAATCTCCGCCGCCATCGAGCTCGAGTGGCCACTGCCCTCAAAGACAGGCAAGATTTTCTTGTCTCACATGAAGAAGACGAGGCTCGAGCTCGTGCCATAAAAACGGTCTAGGAATTCCTGAATTCCTTGTAATTTTCTTATTTTTTGCTCTAAGGCGACACTTTTCGTGTCGTCGGTAGTGTATCAGCCGATCTGTACTCAACTTAGAAATCCAAATCGGCTATGTATCTGCTCGAATTGTAATCGGCCATCTTGAATGAAATATATCTTCTTTCTCAATTTTTATTCTAAAGGCGATACAATTGTATCGGCTATCTCAGCCGATTCCTCACAAAATCGGCTATCAGTCAAACCGATGTAGTACCCATCGGCTAATCATCAACCCATATGCTAGGATAATATTTCTTCAAATATTTCATGTTAAGTGCCCTAAGAAATTCTTCCCCTTCCAATGTCTCCAAAGTATACACATTGCCCGGAGCACATCTATTTATTCGATATGGGCCTTCCCACGTAGGTGACCATTTGCCGAATTTAGCATCTTTAGTTCCTATCAGCAAAACAAGTTTCCACACCAACTCTCCCTGGGTGAACTCTTTTATTTTAACTTTTTTGTCATACCAACGAGCTACTCTGGCTTTGTTTGCTTCGACACTAATCAGCACCTTTAGCCGATGACCAGCCAAATCCTCTAATCCATCTTTCATTAGCATAAGCGTATTCATCGGCTGTTAGCAGATCTTGAAAAGTAACTCATCTGGAACCTAATTTCAATTCCCAAGGGAGGATGGCTTCATGCCCATAAACCAACTGATTTGGAGACACTTTAGTAGCACCATGACAAGCCATTTGATATGCCCATAATGCTTCCTGAAGAGTAGTATGCCACCGTCTCGGCTGTTCTTCAATCTTTCTTTCGATCAGCTTAATCACTCCATTGTTAGAAGCCTCAGCCTGACCATTAGCTTGACCATAATGCGGGCAAAAATTTAACAATTTAATACCCATGCCAGTAGCAAATGTTTCAAATTCTCCTGATGTGAACATGGTCCCCTGATCGGTAGTAATAGTCTGAGGAATACCGAATCGGTAAATAATATGCTCCTTCACAAACTCGATCATATCTCTGGACGTCACATTCTTCAAAGGAATAGCTTCTACCCACTTAGTGAAATAATTAGTAGCCACTAGTATGAACTTGTGATTCTTGCTTGATGGTGGATAGATTTGGCCGATCGGATCAATTCCCCAACCCCTAAACGGCCATGGCTTCATAATAGGATTCATAGGCGACGCAGGAACCCTCTGAACATTCCCAAACTTCTGGCAATCTTGAAAACCTTTATAATATTTGAAACAATCCTCTAACATAGTTGGCCAGAAATAACCATTCCTCCTGATCATCCATTTCATTTTGAACGCCGATTGATGAGCACCGCAAACACCTTCATGAATTTCTCCCATCAACACTTTGGATTCCTCTTCACCAAGGCATTTTAGCAAAACTCCATCTATCGTTCGATAATACAGACCATCTTCTAGCAAAACATATTTGGCTGCTTGAAAACGAATCTTTCTATCAACCTTCTGAGATGGATCCTTCAAATAATCGGCAATGGGCTTCCTCCAGTCATCGGCCCCTAACTCAATAGCATAAATTGGCCGATAACCTGAAGCACTTTGAGCAAGCTTATTTGCATCTTCATTAAAATGTTTGGGAATATGCTCAATACTTACATACTTGAATTCCTTTAGCAACTGGAGACACTCCTCATGATAAACCCTCAATATATCATCTTTGCATTCATATTGTCCAGTCAATTGATTTACCACCAACTGAGAATCCCCAAATATTTCAATAGCATCGGCATTTACTTCCTTGACAATTTAATCCCTTTGAGAACAGCTTGATATTTTGCTTGATTGTTAGTAGCTTCTTTCTCAATTGGTATAGAAAATTCAAAACTTGCCCCCCGAGGCGCAATCAACACAATGCCGATGTCAGAACCAACTCCACAAGATGAACCATCAAAGAATAATGTCCATGGGACACTATCCACAATATTAATTTTCGGTCCACAATGCTGAGCAACAAAATCGGCCATTACCTGACCTTTAACCGCTTTGGCTGATTTATACCTCAAATCAAATTCAGATAAGGCCAGAACCCACTTACCGATTCGACAATTCATAATCGGCAATGACAGCATATATTTGATAACATCAAATTTGCAAACTAATATACATTCAGCCGATAATAAATAATGTCTAAGCTTGGTACAGGAGAAATATAAGCAAATACATAACCTTTCAATAGGAGAATACCTCATTTCAGCATCCAGGAGCCTTCTGCTAACGTAATAAATTACTTGCTCCTTTCCTTCAAACTCTTGAATAAGGGTCGATCCAATCGCATACGATCATTAGCTGATAAATATAATTTGAACGGCTTATTCTTATGAGGAGGAACCAATCTGGAGGCGCCACGGATATTGTTTGATAGCTTCTAATGCCTTACATTGTGCTTCTCCCCATACAAATTCTTGATCGGCCTTAAGCTTCAATAACGCATTGAACGGCTGAATTTCACCCGACAAATTTGATATGAATCTCCGAATAAAATTGATCTTGCCAATCAAAGTTGAAGCTCATCTTATCTACTGGAGCTACTACCTGGTCAATTGCACTGATAGTTTTCTGACTAATCTCAATGCCTCGTTCATGCACCATAAATTCCAAGAACTGCCCAGCCGATACACCAAAAGCACACTTATTTGGGTTCATCTTCAAACCATGCTTCCTTGTACATTCCAGAGTTTTCCTCAAATCGGCCAAATGTTCTTGGTGTCCTTCGGACTTCACCACAACGTCATCAATATAAATTTCCACAATCTTACCAATAAGCTTATGAAAAATATAATTCATCGCTCTCTGATAAGTGGCACCAGCATTTTTCAAACCAAAGGTCATCACGACCCATTCAAATAAGCCGATATGCCCAGGACACCTAAAAGCAGTTTTAGCAATATCTTCTTCAGCCATGAATATTTGATTATACCTAGCATTACCATCCATGAAGCTGATCACCTTGTGTCCTGCAGCAACATCAATCAACATATCGGCTACTGGCATAGGATAGCCATCCATTGGTGTAGCCTTATTCAAATCTCTGAAATCAATGCAGACCCTCAATTTTCCATTCTTCTTGTAAATAGGAACTACACTAGAAATCCACTCAACATATCTCAGACCTTTGTCTAATAAACTTGGCTTCAAGCACACGAGTAATTTCGGCCTTTATATCCGGTAAAATCTTAGGATTACAACGACGAGGATTTTGCTGAAACGGCCAATACCCTGGCTTGAAGGGCAACCGATATTCTACAATGGATCTATCGAGACCAGGCATCTCATAATATTCCCAAGCAAAACAATCTTTATACTCTCTCAACAACTTGGTCAACTCATGCTTATACTCAGGATCTAAATTAACACTAATATACGTCGGTCGTGGTTTATCTCCATCACCAAGATCAATTTCTTCTAAAATATCAGTTGATGTAAATCCATGCCCCAGTTTGCCTTCATCTTCGATAAACTCATCCATTTAAACTGTCTGAATAAAACTGTCTGCTTGGGTCGACTGAATGTCATAATCGGCTACCCTCAAGAACTCCATCTACCATGTTTTACCGGATATGCAACTTGTTCTTTCATAGCTCCCTTTCGGCAAATCAGCAAGCGCTATGCTAGATGAAGAATCGGCAGAAACAATCTCTACAGCATCACCGATCCACTGAACAAGGCATTGATGCATTGTAGACGGTATCTGACAGTTTGCATGTATCTAGTCTCTCCCCAACAAAACATTATAGGAGACTTTGCCATTAATAACAAAGATTGTAGTAGGTAGAGTCTTACTCCCGATTGTCAAGTTGACGCAAAGTGCCCCCCGAGCTGGTGTGACCACGCCTTCGAAGTCCTTGAGCATCATATCTGTCTTGGTCAAGTCCTCTTTTCCTTTCCCCAGCTTGCGTAGCACTGCATACGACATGATGTTGACTGCTGCTCCCCCGTCAACTAGCATCTTTGTCATCGGCTTCCCATCAATAAACCCCTTCATGAACAGGGCCCTGAGATGCCGACGATCTTCTTCCTCCGATTTTTCAAAAGTAGCCGGTGCTGGCTCCAGATTCAATTGAGCCATCGCTTCTTCAATGTCCGATCCTTCCTCAGAATCGGCAGGTGCCATGATCTCTCTGGACAGAGTGAAAACCATATTAATAGGAGGGGCCGATGACCTAGGTTCATGATCATCATCGGCCTTTGGTTTGACGCGCCATACTTGAGATTTGACTTTCTTCTTTTCAAGAACACGCCTTTGTTCTTCCTCCCACTGTTCCTAGCTCCTGAGCCTCTGGATACTCCTCTTCTGAGATTTAGTCAACTCTCCAGGACACCATCGTGGCATTTCCACTTGTGGCTCCTTCTGCATCTCAGGATCACGCCGAAACGGCTCTTCATCAGAAACCAAATTGTTGGCCATCTCTTCCAACTGATCTTGCTCATTTAACCGGCCACCCAGCCGATCATGAACAGATCTCTTTCCTCCCAGCCTTTCATGCACTGGGATCCTTTCACCTCCTAGTCGATCACGAGCGGGAATCCTTTCATGATGATCCCTTACAACCGGCCCACCACCTCGACATTCATATTTCGGTCGTTTACTGAATCGGTTGCTCCGATATAAACCATTGCATTCTGAACAATCCTCGACTGAAGGCAAAGGTAACTCTTCTTCCCAGCAATAAATAAAGAAAGGACATCTCCAGTGCTCCTCTTCTCGGCGCCTCATCTCTTCCTTGTACCGACGCCTATCATTGTCCCTCTGGAACTTGTTAATCAACTGCTGAGAAGTGATTTTCCCTGGTGATGCACGTGACGATTCTCCAGCTTCAAGATGCATGCCTTTCTCAAACTCTTCTTCATCAGCCCATGTCACCTTCTTTCTAAGAGACTTAGAAGTTTCAGCATCTTCTGCCTTTGCCTTACATCTCGGATCTTGGACCAATATCTGGACTTTTGGATGAACTGCACTAGATGCTTTAGCCGATTGGGATGTTAAAAGCTTAGTTTGCAAAACATTCTTCTTACCCCCCGTATCTACCATTGTTGACACCGTTTTTCGACATGTGTCAAAGGCTGGTGTCAATAGGAAGAAATGATGATTTTTTGCAGGAAAAAAGGAAAATCGATTTGATGATGATATTGCCGATTCTGAAGTTTACCAATTCTGAGTCTTGCCGATGATGAAGCTGCATTGCCGATCTCTTCCTATGAGAGTCCTGGAGACTGCCGACATACCGATTATGTCGGTGGATAGAGTTGATGACGTCAGGCCCAAGCTGCGCTAGAAAGGAAATCTGGGAGAGTCCAGATCAGTCAGAGTCTGACTCGTGTTGGAGTCGTTGTATCTTAGGAAATATTAGTTTCTTTAGCGTCAAGTTAAGTTAGTCGTATTTGATCAGGATTGTTAGATTTCAGGGTATAAATGTGTACCTCTGACCATTGTAATATTTTGCGACAAGCCACATAATCAAAACTTTACTATTTTGCATCTACTTTCGTGACTTCGCCAACCTTTTCTTTTCACTTTCGAGTTGATCAAGGACACCTCACATTCGAGCAACTTGGTCTGCTGGTAAGTATTTTTCGAGTATTCTTTGAGCTTTAGCTTCTGGGCATATCGCTGTTGCTTCGTTCAAAGGTATTCACAATTTATCGAGTAATCTCTAGGCTTTAGCTTCCGGGCGTATCGCTGTTGCTTCGTTTAGAGTTATTCACAATTTATCAAATAGATCTAGATTTTGGCTTCTGGGCGTATCGCTGTTGTCAAGTTTAGCTTTATTCAAACCTATCAGGCTCAAGATACATTTAGATCGGCTATTTACACTGTTCTTTATATGTGAATTCACATACAGCCGATTTAGATCTATTTCAAGTCTACACGGCACTGTTTAGGTTGCTTTTCGTAGCTTACACATTGCTTCACAAGTGATCTGGCAGTCTTTGCCGATTACAGATCAGAATCGGCGTTCAGTGTTTCGACAAGGAACGCAAGAGGGCTGGGGTTTGCTGCCGTACATGCTGCCCATCGACGTGCTAGGGAAGTAAATTGAGATCTACGGCGTGCTGCGTTAAATGCAGACGGGCCGAGCAGTTGATGCTTTCATGATCCAAGCTAGGGCCCATGGATTATATTATATCGATAGCAACCCAAGATTCAAATCATCACGATCGCTTGATCGTCAAGATGCCCATACCCACACATTTTGTATTACTACTTTGGGTCAAGCCCGTGCTTGAATGGCCAATGACTTTTAAAGGTAAAATGATCGACTTTCCATCCGGTGCAAAACCTTTCCATGCACGCAAGGCAGGCTCAGGCTCAGGCTCGGGCTCGGCTCGGCCTCGGCCCGGCGATGTGAGTGAGCGTCTTGCAGCGTGTGGCACGCCAATCTCCTCTTTCTGGCTTCACAATAGGTATACACATAGTACACCATATAGGTCGGTTAAGATCCTCTCAACTACCAATATGGTATTAACCATATTATGTATCATATTAAAGGGTAGACTTTTAATCTTTTTATTGAATAAAATAAATGGGCCTAGCCCATATATTCTAACAGTAATAAATATAAACATGTTCGAAGATCATATTAAGATCCTGGTAGCAGCTAAATAGAACGTTAATTAATCAATTAATTACTTGGAAACTGGCTTATCTCACCTGTCTGTGGTCCGATTCAGACAAAACTTTTTTCTTGGCTTGCCTAGGCCTAGAACAATAACATAAAAGGCAAATTTCAGAAAATAGTGCTCAGAGAATTTTAGGAAAAATACATAACAAGTGGATCGCCCAGGACACCAAAAATCATGGGTAATGCCACACAAAAACAAGCATATCTCACATGTCCGGGATCCGATTCGGACAGATTTTTTTCTTAGCTTGCCTAGGCCTAGGGCGACATCATAAAAGGCAAATTTCAAAAAATGGGTGCTCAGAGAATTCTATAATAAAACATAACAAGTGAATCACCCATGACGTAAAAAACCGTGGGTAATATTACACGAAAACTGGCATATCTCACCCGTCTGGGGTCTGATTCGGATGAAAAAAATTTCTTACCTTGCCTAGGCATAGGACAACACCATGAATGCACAATTCAATGAATGGTGCTCATAGAATTTTAGAAAATAAAAACAAACAAGTTAATCACCAGGACGCCAAAAACTATGGATAATAGCACACAAAAACTGGTATATCTCACCCGTGCAGGGTCGGATTCGGACGAAAGTTTTGTCTTAGCTTGCCTAGGTATAGGAAAACACTATGAAATGCAGGATTCAAAAAATGGGTGCTCATAGAATTTTAATAAAAAACAAAACAAGTGAATCACCCAGGATGCTAAAAACAATGGATAATGGCACACGAAAACTGAAATATGTCACCCTTCCGGTGTCTGATTCGGACAAAAAAAAATTCTTAGATTGCCTAGGCCTACGACAAGACCACGAAAGGAAAATTAAAAAACGGGGTGCTCATAGAATTTTAGGAAAAATATATAACATTAAAATCGTCTAAGACGGCAAAATTAAGATGGCCGACATATCTCACCCGTCCGGGTTCCGATTTGGACGATTTTTTTTCTTAGCTTGCATACGCATAGGACCACACCATGAAATAAAAAATTCAAAAAATGGATGCTCAGTTAATGTTAGAAAAAAAACATAACAAGGGAATCACCCAGGACACCAAAAACCATGGGTAATAGCACCCGAAAACTGACATATCTCACCCATCCTGGGTACGATTCTTACAAAATTCTTTTCTTGGATTGTCTAGGACTAGGACAACCCTATAAAATGTGTGTTCAGAGAATTTTATAAAAAAAATACATAACTAGGGAATCGCCCCGTATGCCAAAAACCGCCGGCCCCAAGGACAAACTATCACAACCCATTCTCTCATATTCTGTTTGTGCTCATGTGCAGACGCGGAGGGGGAGTCGCGAGGGGTGAAAGAAAATAGAAAAGGAACCGATATGTGTGTAATCAGTGGCATTGCGGGTAAATAAGTGGAAAGTGAGATCTTGCAGTATTCACAGCAGCCTTAAAAAAAAGTTGCCCCTTTGGTTGGTATTTTGACCTTTTTAGAAAGCTACAGCTAAAAAAAGCAGAACCAAACAAACCCATAGACGACGCATCAAGCAAACCAGATAGGCAATCCAGCACAGATTTCTAAGGATTGTAGTTATTAGGATCCAATCAAGCTTATCTTTATGATTCCACAGTGATAATTTTACGGTTTCACACAAATAGTTGCTTGTTGTTTTTAAACTATATAAATATTGGCCATGGATCTCATTTTATCCACAAAATTGTGGGTATCCTGTTTGTAAATTTCTATATGTCATATTATGGACATCAGAGATAGAAAATAAATAAAAAGCAAGTCACGTCAATTAGTGTGATTTTGTCTTTATTTAATGCACGCTTTGTGCGACGCTGATGGCATGCAATGAATGAATTTTCATTCTTGCGTGAAGCAGTCTTGCATACATGCACATTAAATATGGCTCCTTTGCATGTGTCACTACGGGAGAACCAACACACGGCGAAGGCAGGAAAACACACGGCGAACTCTTCGCCGTGAGCGGCACACGGCGAAGCCGCGATGGCGACTAGACCTGACGGCGAAGCCATGTTCGCCGTGTGCAAAACGTCGGGCACACGGCGAAATAAAGTGGCTGATGGACGGGAGCCGGCCGCCGTCAGCCTGATGGGTTCTTCGCCGTGTGCCAGCCTAGAGGCACACGGCGAACACCGCCACTTCGCCGTGTGCTGTCGTGTGACACACGGTGAAGGATGGTCACTTCGCCGTGTGCCATATGCGTGACACACGGCGAAGGATGGTCACTTCGCCGTGTGCTGCCATATGGCACACGGCGAAGTGACCATTCGCCCCGTTGGAATGGTCACTTCGCCGGGTGGCGCCCTTTTGGCACACGGCGAAGTGACCATTATTTTCTGATATTTTTTGTTTTTTGGTTTAAATGCCCCCCACTCAAATCAAAAATCACAGATAGACATATACGACAGCAAGCATTTCAGGCATAGATAGAGTTCACAACCATAATTAAAACCATAATTCGATGTTACAAATTCGTTCGAGTTCACAAATCACAACACGTCATCACTCAGCCGGGTCGGACGGTGGCTGGTCGAAGAAGGCGGTGCGTAGGGGTTAGTTGGGAACAACTGCACTGCAGGGAACGTCGGTGAGATACCGGCGGGCGACAAGTTTGGTGCATTCGATCCCGCCGAAGGATTCTGTAGAAAGTTAAATTATCATAAGATCTCAAAGTGATTATAACTTTCTCTGCATCTCTGTTACTCGAACTGAATCAAGAAGGTTATGAAGTAGCTCACCTGAGAAGTGTGCGGAGACCCGTGTAACTGCGGTAGCGGTGGTAAGGGTGTTCCTGCAATAGCAAACTGAGTAGAGATGGATCGAAGGTAATCCATCACCTGAGCGTGCTCGGCCTCTCGTATCCTTCTCTCTTCCCCCATCGCCGCCTCATGTGCAGCCGCTTGAGCCGCCTGATTGGGCCTAAAATTTTGAATTTCAACGTTCTGAGCAAAGCAAATATACAAAGAAGATGAATTAATGAGTAATAAAGCAGAAATAACTTGAAGTGCCTCCACATACATCTGTGTCACGCTTTGGCGTGGGCTTATGGTGAGGCGTTGGACTGGTCCCCTGCTCGAATCTGGGGGAGTGTGAGGGTATTGGCCTCATCGACAGTGCCGTCACCAATGAGGAACCGGCCATGCTTCTTGCCTCCTCCCACACTCAGGATGACATTGCCATCAAGAGGTACAGCGGTGGGATCCCACTGTTCCCCAGAAACTTGCTTTCCCGTCTCTGTGTATGCCATCATGCGGTTGTAAGCTGTGGGATTGCTGTACGATGATGGCCCGTCTTCCGGGTTGTAGGTGACCTCAGAAGCCTTGCCCTTCTGAGCCATTGCCCATCCCACAAACTTAGCACTCAGCTCCTCCATGTGATTGCATTTGTGAAGAAACAACAAGTGAATTAGAAATTATGCAGAGTTAAGTGTTGCAAGAATAAAGAAATTATTTAGCATACCCATCTAGCCCTGTAGTCCTCGTTGGTAAGGCTCCCTTGATGGTGTGCAAGACCTGGCATTAGCATTCGCCATTCACATCCCTTGTCGGGCGTGAACCACTTGTCAACTATTCTTTCCCAGCACACGGTATCATTGCGGCACCACGGCGCCAGCACCTACACGCGATGATATGACTGACATGTAAGAGTGAAATTAAACGATCTACTAAATCTGAGAACGAATTCAATTTTACTTGCATGTATTGCGCCATAGTTAGCTTGTACTTTCTTGCATCTGCCTTTTGATGGTTTTGAAGAGGAAGCTGGCGCTGTAGTTTATGGCCTTTGAACACATGCCTCGTAGTGCATGTCCTTCACTAGCTTCTTGCATCACTTTTGAATCACGTCCGAAGCGTCCCCATCGTAACCCGGCTCACAAGTGAAGAAATTCTGCATTCAAACATGACACATTCAATCATTATTACGAAAACGTTTAATAAATCCGGTGAATTGAGCAGTGTACTCCGAGGAAAACTTACCCACAGCTCCATCTCCACCCGATGCGCCTTGTTGTTGAAGGTCCTGCCAAGTGGGTCCAAAATCTGAAGTTCCTCCAAAATATATGTGCATATGTGAAAATGACCAATACTTGGGCCGGGGTTAGGACGGTTAGTGATATAGACATTGCATTTACGCCAATAATGAGGATAAACATGGGATAAAAAGGGGTAGCTAAGGAGCGTCAACATTCCCCCCATGCTTAAACCTTGCTCGTCCTCGAGCAAGTCCAAGAGCTTTGCTTATAAAGAAATCAGCGTTGCCCTTCGATGTCCTCCCTGCACTTAGTCATACATAATAAAACATATTGCTCTCTCAAGTATTTAGCATTTAAGTTCAAGTTGTGACCGGCTACTTTTCATTATGAAAGATAGACTAGCAATAAAGAACAAGCCACAATATGAAATAAATCCAATGCTCTCAAACTTAAGCGAACTTCAAACCTTTACCTTGTTTCATCGTGAAGAGTTTTCAAAAATATGCACATCAAACATAAGTGAGGTTCTCTTGCAAAAGCACATGGAAACACTCATCTCATCAAGTCGCTCAAGCCTACACTAGATTGTCTTCAACCTATTCTACTCATGTATAAAAGTGGAAAGCTTATGTGGAGCTTGGTAGGTAAAAACAATCCTAGCAAAACATTATACTTTGAAATGTTGTCAAACTAAGAGAGACATCTAATGGAATTACCAAGACTAGTCAAAAGGCCATTAGAAAATAATGTTGGAGAGGGAGAAAAGATGGAACACACGCATTTGGATAGGTGGACATGTGCAAGTGGCAAATGGGTGATCGAGGCACAAATGAAGTTCTCGTTATCGGATTGCACATGGTTGGAAGATTTGAGTATGGATTAACACTACAAGGGAGGCGAGGCTAATGCCACACTTCCGAGGCGCAACACACGTAAAGCGTTGCGATACATAGGGTTTATTGCAACACTAGCTGATTTTGGTTGCGATAGGGTGGCCTATTGCAACCAAATGGTGTATCGTTGCAATTGCAATATTGTGCGTTGCAATAGCCCGACTGTATCGCAATGACCTCCAATGCGTTGCAATTAAAGTGACCTTGTCGCAAACTTTTTGTGCAACTGTTGCAATAGTCGATGATATCGTAACAAAAATATAGCGTTATTAAACTTATTCTCAAGTGTTGCGATAGACTCTATGCTAGGGCAACACGAAACTAGAGTGTTGCAAAAGGATTCTTCGATATAGCAACGCAAACAGAGAGTGTTGTGAAAGAGGGTTTGCTATTGCAACCTAAATCCGAAGAGTTGCAACGAGGCATAGCTATAGCAACGCACTCCAGCATCGTTGCAACATTGTCATAGGTATCGCAACTAAACCGGAAGCGTTGCAACAAGGCACATGTAGATGGTGTGTCCAGCAGCTAGTTTCTAGCCCAACAACAATATTTTTGGCCCACAATCATCGTTAATGTCCACGCCGGGTCGAAGTGGGCTTGGCTGCATTGACGATCGCATGCTATTGCGATGACGATTCGTATTCCAACAATCGTCGCGATCTTGCTCACGCTTGTTGGCGGCGAGGCGCAGCGCCTGCGCCTATCATACACCACGCGCCGGCGCCGCGCCGCCGCGCATGCCGAGGATTTAGAAGACGTCATCATCGTCCTGTGTCATCGTTTTCTCGCCAGAAGAATAAACCCTAGCAACTCCACGACGATTGAAGCATGGCGGCACGAGACTGATTTTTGCTAGGTAGAAGCCTTGTCCCTCGATCGGCCTTGACCTCTACGTCAATGTATATATTCGCCACCAATCATTGATGAATAATTGCTTCTTAACTAGCTACATCTATATATGATGAGACATTAATGCTTCTGATGGTAGATAGCATCAAACATTAAATTTGGTAGTCATGTTAAATTGAGTGGCACACATAATTAATTAAATTCTAATATAGCACATTATTTCCTGTTTGATTCATTTGTTTACATTTTGGTACATTCACAAATGGAGGATCATAGTTGGATACTATTACCTAAGTCGGATGAGAGATGGCAAGAAGGATATAAGATCTTTATGGCGAATGCGTTTGAGGGACGCTATCAAGGAGAGTTTGCAGCCTTTGTCCTGCGAGATGTTGTTGCATGGTGTTGAACAAAGGATGAGATAGAAAAACACTTGTGTGACAGTGGTTTTTATCGAGTTTATAGCATAAGCGTCGTCGGCGTGCTCCTTGTGTACTGAACACGAACACTGTGGCTGTGAATGAGGGGGGAGTTAAGTGAAGGAGAAGTTGCGTCTTGGCAATATCAATAATATGTTTTCATCGCTGATTCTTGGTACACTCATTGGACGACTTCTGGTGTTCTTGATGATGAGAAGCCTAATGAATCAGCCCAAAATTTTTAAATTTATTGGAAGAAGCGCGGAAAGAATTGTACCCCGGATGCAAGGAGGCTACCAAAGTATCTTTTGTTGTGAGGCTATTTCAGATTAAGTGCGGTTTGGTATTACCAACAATGCCTTGGAGCAGATACTTCACTTAATCTGTTTGTTGCTCCCCAAAGGACATTGTGTCCCGGACAGCTTGGATAAAGTTGAAAGGTTGTTAGAGAACTTGGGCTAGACTACCAAAAGATTCACGCATGTGTCAATGATTGTGTGTTATTTCGTGGGAAATGCGAGAAGTTGGACAAATGCCCAACCTGCGGGGAGATAAGGTGGAAGAACTCAGATTCGGAGGGAAAGCTGCTGAGGGTAGTGGCCTTTGGTGGATTGAAAAAAAACAAGTTGTTACCTCGTAAAATACTTGGTATTTTCCGCTTACACCTCGCCTTCAAAGGTTATATATGAGCGAGTCCACATCGGCGTCTATCTTGTTGCACGATGTTGAATTGGTTCAAGATGGTAAAGTGAGGCACCCAACAAACTCAAAAGCTTGGAAGCACGTAAATGACGAGTTTTATGATCACTTTGCACATGATCCACGTAATGTTAGGCTGGGACTTACATCAGATGGCTTCAATCCATTTGGGATGTTGAATGTGAATTACACTACATGGCGGTGATCCTAATTCCTTATAACTTGCCTCCTTGGATGTGCTTGAAACAATCTTATTGGATGATGTCGATGCTAATTCCTGGTCCTAGATCTCTGGAATCAGCATGGATGTCTATTCTGACCTCTCATCGATGAGCTTCGTGATCTCTGGGAGAAAGGAGCTAAAACTTGGGATGCAAAGGAAAAGAAAAATTTCACTATGCGTGCACTTCTACTTTGGACAATAAATGACTTTCCTGCATATGCTATGTTATCTGGTTGGAGCACCAAAGGAAAGTTTGCTTGTCCTTATTGCAACAAGGACACTGATTACTTGTGGTTAAAACATGGTAGAAAGCATTGCTACATGGGCCATCGCGGTGGTTGCCTTGAGACCACGGTGGCGGACCAATAAGGTTAGTTTCAATAACATGGATGAAGCGAGAGAGGCTCGGTGCGGCTGAGTGGAGAAGAATCTTGCAACAATATGAGACTTTTGAGCAAGCCACTTTTGGGAAAACCACTCTTTGGGAAGAGAAAGCAATGCGATGAAGATGTTAGATGGCATAATTGGAGGAAGAAGAGTGTTTTTTTTAGCTTCCCTACTGGAAATCACTGCTCCTACGCCATAATCTAGATGTGATGCATATTGAGAAGAATATATGTGAGGCTTTGCTTGCGACTTTGCTTGGTTTAGCAAAATGTAAGGACAGTGAGAGGGCAAGGCTTGATCTGAAAGAAATGGGTATAAGAAAGGATCAACATCCAGTGAAAGAAAAAGGTAAATACACTTTGCCACCAGCGTTGTACACCTTACGTAAAAAAGAGAAGGAAATTTTGTGCAAATTTCTAGAAGATATTAAGCTGCCGGATGGTTATCTTTGGTAATATCAAGAGATGTGTTGAGGTTAGTGAATGCAAGGTTTCTGGACTTAAAAGTCACGACTATCATGTTATATTACAAAAACTATTACCATTGGTAGCACGCCACATATTGCCAGAAGATGTAGTGATCGCAATCATTGAGCTCAGCCAGTTTTTTAACGCAATATGTTCAAAGGAACTTCAAGATGGCGATATTGCAAAACTTGAGAGATCAATTGCACATACACTTAGTCGCCTTGAGATGATTTTCCCTCCATCATTTTTTGATATTATGACGCACTTACCAATTCACATTGCTAAGGAAGCTAGACTTGGAGGCCCTGTTTTCTATAGATGGATGTATCCAGTTGAGAGGTACCTGCGTACCCTCAAAGCCTATGTGAGGAACAAAGCTTGTCCGGAAGGTTCAATAGCAGAGGGATATATCTCAGAGGAGTGTCTTACATTCTGTTCTCGTTTCTTTGAAGATTTTAGTACAAAGCTGAATCGTGAAGAGCGTCAAGAAAAAGAGTTGTTAATGAACCACCTTCAGGTTTAAGTGTATTTGGGAACTTGGATTACTGATGAAAAGAAGTTCTCACTTTTACACTCCATCTCATACGAGTTTACGAAGATGAGGCACAACATATTATCCAATTGTGATGAGTGCATCCCATGGATAGAGTTAGTAACATTTGCAACTAGATATTATGATTTTTTTTACTATCCTTATAATATGATACATTTTAATTCCCCTTTTCATTCCAGGAAGCATAAATCGGAATTGACTAAAGCCAACCCAAGGAATGTTGAAAGAAGGCACAAGGAAAAATTTGTAGCATGGTTTGAGCATCTGATGAGTCCTTTATTTTTTTGAAATATATTAACTCTCAATATCATTCCATTGTAAAATGTTACATCTATAATTTTTTGCAGATCAGCAAACTTTATGATGAGTGAAATGTTGATTATATGCTCTACTCTCTATCTCGTGGTCCAGATCGTCGATTCCCGGTGTCTAACAGGTGCTCCACAAATGGATTTTTCTTACGGGTGGACAAGTTGAGAAAAACATGACCACACAAAACAGTGGGATTGTGGTCGAGGCGGCAATGGCATGGAATGGTATGGAGTGCTTAAAAGAGTCATAATGCTAGAGTTTAGTAATGCCAAAGAAGTCATACATTGAATGTGATTGGTATGATGTTCCAGCACCAACTCGGAACAAATCAAGAGGGTACAATAAAGATATATATGGCATCGTCGATATTGATACCACTCGGTTTCGCTATATAGATGAACCATACATCCTGGCGACACAAGCTGAGCAAGTGTGTTATGTGCCGAGTGCAAAGAAAGCTAATTCGTGCAGTGTCCTCCGATTGAAGCCTAGGAACCTTTTTCCCATGCCTGAAGGTGAGGAGTCAGCAAATGATGTGGATGATCCAAATGTGGACTCGGTTGTCATAGGAGTGGAAAATATCCTTTGTTGAAGATCGACAAGAGGTTTTGACAAATTGGAGCAGGAATGACATGGAAGGGCTAAGTGTAGATGCTTACATTGTTGATGAGGCGGTTCTTTGCATCCATGCACGAACCAGATGATGCCGACATACCACATGACGAAGTTGATTGCGATGACACCTACACTGCTGATGGAGTCGTTCCTCCGAGAAAATGGTCCGGGAGAAGATGGCGATGATTATTTTACGTAAAGTGTTGTAGCCATTATTGCTTTGTATCCAAACTTACTTAATCATGTACTTCCAATTCCAGACTTTATTTGTGTAATGAATTTGTTCTATTTACTTCAAAGGAAATGAAACAAGGGAAAGGTAACCAACAAGTCATGAGATATATATATAATTATAAGGACTGAGTTCACACATATAGGCGCAAATTAAAAGTGCCACATGGCCACCACACTAATTATTTTGGTTCGGAGAAGCTACATCCTTAAGCATGGATAACACAAGAGTTCGGTCATAGTCTTCCATAGCCTCGGCGACACGGATCAGACCCCGCTTCAAGTTCCAAGCACTTCTTCAAATTCCACACGAGAGCACGTCGAAGCCTCTCCATAGCTCCGGATCTGTCAACAATTTTACAAATGATCATATTATACAATTTAAGATCATTGTATACAATGCATACTCCATCCTCATTTGCTTCAAGTTTTAGATTTATGCAGGGGCATCACCTCAGTTGCTTTAAGAACCTCTTCGTCTTCGTCATCGCTATCCTCATTGTAAGAGAATACAACCTCCATTTTGGAGAAGTAATAACAACCTTCTAGCTGCATCTGTATAAGCAGGGGCACAATTATGTTACATAATGTACAAAACCTAGTAACTATCAATTTGCATTTAATCATTTTACAAGATGAAGCAAATATAGTAGCTATTATATTGCATCCAATCAATTTACAAGACCTATCAAATCAGGTTAATACCAATTTCCACATGTATCAATTTACAAGACCTAGCAAATCTAGTAACTATCATAGTGCATCGAATCAACTTACAAGACCTAGCAAATCTAGTAACTATCATACTGCATTGCATCAATTTACAAGACCTAGCAAATGTATTAACTATCATACTGCATTTCATCAATCTAGCTAGCTGTTTCATGCGGTAAATCCAGTAACTTGCCTTGGTGATGCTTGTTTTGGTTGCCGATCCTTTCAATCCCCCTTTCTTCTTTGAGGATTCCGTAGTCTCATCAGCGTATCTGCCCCTGGGTGGACGAGGGAGCGCGGGTTCCCGATGACCCGGCCTCGAGAAAAGTGTAAGGGGATGTTGCCGCCATGTATTTGGAGATCGAGATTGGGCTAGGAAGGTTTGCTACCTTGTTGCGGGAGGGCCCCATAGAGGCAGAAGGCTTCGCGGTGGTGGTCGGGCGGCGGGTGTCGATGAAATATGTGAAACAGGTCTCGAGGATTGCCCGAGAGAGAGTTTGGAGACGATGTCGTCGAGTATCGTGAACCAAAGGTGACAAGAGACGATTTAGACAGGTTCGGGCCGCGGTGTAATACCCTACATCTGTATGGTGTATCTTGTATTGAGATGTGTTACAATCTAGTCTCTGCCGATCTAGGGACCCCTGCCCTCCTTTATATATTCAGGGGAGCAAGGCAAGTCTCCTAGTCGGTTACAATAGGAGTCCTAGTAGGATTACAAGGTAGAGTCCTACTAGGTATCTGTAAATCTTTTAGCTTCCTTATGGAACCTGGGGTTTCTATACTCGACAAGCCCCGAGCACTTCATTGCACGATGTACAGCCTTGATGTGAATCTTGGAGTCTGGCCGACTTGTTTAGAAGTCAGTCCGAGTTCTTCAGCTTTTGGGATCTCTCAGCTTGGTTGTACAAAGACGTTGATGTGCTCAAAACATCTGGAGAATCATTGGCGTGCACCGAGTAGGTGCACCCAATGGGTGTAGCCCCCGAGCCTCATTTTGCTTGAAAGAGGAATTCGAGGGTCTTCATTGAATATTTCTTGTAGTGCATCAATATCTGATGAACCCAAGTTCTTTTGAACCCAGGCGCAGCTTCTGAAAATTTCCGAAGAATCCTTGATGATGTACCAGCAGCCCCCGAGCCTTTATTCGATTAAATAAATCGAATAAAGGATATGGACTTCAAGTCTTGGAGATGTCCGAGTACTTAGGCGAAGAAAGCACTTGGTTGGCGTCATGATCCGAGTTCTTTGTTGAAAAAAGAACCCAGCTAAGCGTCGATGACTGAGTTCTTTGCTGAGAAAAGAACTTCGGCTGGTCGTCGTGGTCCAAGTTCTTGTTGGAAAAAGAACCGGATGGCGTCGAAGAATCAGCCCGGCGTGGTAGCCAGCGGAACTGCGTTAAGCGCGCGCGCCGGAAGAGTTGTTGATGAAGCCGACTTGTTGGAGCCCAAATGGTCAATGAAGTCGGCAGAAACCAGAGCAGAAGAACTTCGTCACTGCGTCGCCAGCGTTCGTACAAAGCTGGAGTAGTTGGAGACTTAAAAATCATCATCGGCGAGCAAAGTTCACCGAATTATTTTTCCCGTGAAACTTTTCTCCATGCTGGTCGTGAAAATCCTTGTAGCCAAGTTGAATGAATAGTATGAAATCCATCAATGAGTAGTATGAAATCCATCAATAAGTAAGCGTAACTAGAGTTGACTTTTGATTGCCGTTAGAGCGGACTATAGAATGCGACTGAAAAATCGACTTTCTGCCGCAGAGCGGACTTTAGGATGCGACTTAAAAACCGAAGTCGACTTTAGAATAAAAACCTGTAATATGAAGCTTGTATGAAATCCATAATACAAAGCTTGTATGAAATCCATAATACAAAGCTTGTATGAAATCCATAATACAAAGCTTGCCGCTAGAGCGGACTTTAGATGCGACTTGAAGAAGTCGACTTTGTGCCGTCTTGAGCGGACTTTAGATGCGACTTGAAGAAGTCGACTTTGTGCCTTGTGAATGACTTTAAGATCGACGTGGAAATCAACTTTGTGCAGCGGAGCAGAACTTTGAGATCGACTAAAAACCATGGCCACGCATAGCAAATGAATGCACAAAATAAAAAACACGAGTTCGCAACTCATCTCAAATGATAAAGAGAAGTAAAAAATGGGAAAACATGCAGATCCCAAATAAGGCCAACAAAGCGAAGTAAACTCCTGAAAGGAGAAAAAGAAGGAGAGAATCCATCATGGTCATTAAAAGAACCGGATTTACCCCAAAAGTGGCTATGAAGCCAGAGTAAGCTCCACGAAGGAGATAACGACGAAATAATCCATCATGGTTATCAAAAGAACCGGATATATCCCAAAAGTGGCTATGAAGCGAGTAAGCTCCACGAAGGAGATAATGAAGTGAAGTAATCCATCATGGTTATCAAAAGAACCCGGATATATCTCAGAGGGGCTATAAAGCCAGAGTAAGCTCCACAAAGGAGAAATAAATGGAAGAATCCAATCTGGCCTTAGAAAAGAACCCGGATATGTTCCAAAGATGGCTATAAAGCCAAGCTACGCTCCAAGAAGGAGAAATAAAGGGAAGAATCCAATCTGGCCTTAGAAAAGAACCCGGATATGTTCCCAAAGAGGCTGAAAAGCCGAAAGCGTCCACAGAAGGGATGAAGGGAAGGGTCCGTTATATGGCATTCAGAGAAGAACCCGAAACAATTCCCATAGGGTGCATGGCGCATGAAGAAGTCCGATGAGGGCACGAATAGCGCATGAAGAAGCCGGCGAGGGTGCTGAACTATGCACAAAGAAATCCGACGTAGCGAGTAAGCGCATAAAAAAGTTGACGGCGCGATAAGCACATGAAGAAGTCGGCGGCGTGATAAGCGCATGAAGAAATCCGATGAGGCGCAAATAAGCGCATGAAGAAGTCCGATGTGGTAGCGAATAAGCGCGCATGAAGAAGTCGGCGAGGCGATAAAGCGCATGAAGAAATCCGACGAGGCGTGAATAGCGCATGAAGAAGTCCGGCGATGGTAGCGAATAGCGCATGAAGAAGTCGGCGAGAGCGCGAGAAGCGCATGAAGAAATATAAGTCGAAATAGTCAACAAAACCGAGTTGTCGACACCCGTGCCTGAGTTGTTTTGGAACAAGCTGGGTTGTTGATGAAGCCAACAAGTCGGAGTCGTTGTCGGTGATGCATCGATACGGCAAGAAGTCGATGTAGTCGATGAAGTCGACGACCCGCTCCCGAGTTGTTTCGGGACGAGTCGAGTTAATGAAGTAGCCCGATGCCGAGTAGTCGAGGGCGAGTTGATGAAGTCGGCAACGAAGCGATGTAGCAGCAAGTCGATGTAGTCGTGCTTGCGTACTTGCTGGTAGCTTTATTGGTGTGCCCGTAGCCAATTTGCTTAATTGAAGTTGGAGTTGATAGGGCGTGGCGGAACTTGCGCCATGATGGAATCGGCGATGCACGAGTCATAGATAAACATCGCGTCTTCTCGCTCGTAGTTGAAATTGATAGGTCCTTCGATTCAGCGGCGGATCCTTGACGATGTCGTCCCCACGGACGGCGCCAAATGTGTCGATGAAATATGCGAAACAGGTCTCGAGGGATTGCCCCGAGAGAGAGTTTGGAGACGATGTCGTTGAGTATCGTGAACCGAAGGTGACAAGAGACGATTTAGACAGGTTCGGACGCCGGGCGTAATACCCTACGTCCTGTATGGTGTATCTTGTATTGAGATGTGTTACAATCTAGTCTCTGCCGATCTAGGGACCCCTGCCCTCCTTTATATATTCAGGGAGCAAGGCAAGTCTCCTAGTCGGTTACAATAGGAGTCCTAGTAGGATTACAAGGTAGAGTCCTACTAGGTATCTGTAAATCTTTAGCTTCCTTATGGAACACAGGGGTTTCTATACTCGACAGCGGGCAGATGACCGCATGAGATCAGGCGGCGCGGGCGGCCGGTGGACGCCAAACTACGCGAAAAACACCCAAATGCGTCGTGCGGCTGCGTCCGGGACTGGTGATTGGGCCTCGGCCGACGTGCCATCTCGGCGAGGAGATAGCGAGGCGGCAAGGTGATGGGAAACCGCCGAGGCGAGGGATGGCGGCGTTGACTATGAACAGGCGAAGTGGCGGGTAGTGCGGTAGGTGAGGAGGCATGGCGCTGAATATTAGAATGACATGTGGGGCCCACAATTGCCTCCTGCGGCTCCTAATGATCCATTGACATGTGGGTCCCACATGTCGGCACCAAGTTGTTCACAAGTTCATCTTTTGTTCATCTTTATCTATGTTGTAGTTTGTTTTGATTCCTAATCAAAACTTTGAACAGAGTTAATAATTTGCATCTGTGGACCAAATTACGTGATTTTTCAGTGTTCTTAAAATAATGAAAAGCACTACATATATCCAATTGTGTGGGCCCCTAGTTCATACATTGATCATCTAATTGATAGTCATATTGTTCTTGTACATATCGATTGAACCCCCTATAGTGTAGTATTCAATGAAAATAATTTCCAACAAGGTTTTGTTTATGTGCATACTCTCTATTGTTTTGTATTTAAAAGGAACAATTAATGTTTTAATGACTACATATCCACATGAATAGTAAAGGGAGTAGACTTGCAATAACACAAAATGAAATGAACACATAGAATCAATATGTTTGAAGACAAAAAATGTTGGTGTTTAATTGCTACAATATGAAAACCAAACCTGAGTTAGAAATACAACTTATGTCGAGTTATAACACATGAAAGTAAATCAAATTTTGAATTGACTCATACTAGTTGAATTTGCTGCCACCTACAAAAGCCAAAAAATAGCAAAAAAAATTTCGTCATGGTTCTTCTAATCTTGTTGCCTCCAACTTTGGTCGTCTTCAAATCATCATCTTTCATGCATGAGACTTTCCGATCATCCTTTGACATTGTCATCACCTTCTCCGCTGCTTGCTGCTGCCTCTTTCTCGTCGAATTGCTCCTTCGTCCAATACAGAACATGTACCAAACTTTTGCTCCATTGCAAGATGCATCAAATTATCTTTCCAATAAATGTTCATTTGCCCAAATTGGACTCCGGATGAGGAAGTTATGCTTGTTTTGCTCTGGCGCTTCAATCTGTCCAGAAAATTTCAATACGCGCAGTGTTGAAAGATTTTGCCATAACTCTTCACTCCGATGTCCAAAATTGATGGTTCTTGATGCGTTGGAAAGAAGACTCGATGAAGCTTCAAAATAATCTATTATTTTCCCATGGTACTTCTCTGATCTTGGGCGAAAATCTCATCACAACAGCAACACTTAGATGATGATGGCGATCGCACAATTTTCGCGGGCATGCTTCATACCTAATGCTTTGAACAAACAATTCTTCCCAAAAACATTAGTCTAAAAAATTCATTGACACGGCTGACGTACCTTATTTTCCATCTTTTGCTTTGGAAGAGGGGACTCAATAGCGGATGTTGGGCCACTAACAAAAGTTAGCACCTACCACTAAAGAGTAAGTCTTGATGTTGTTGAATCTTGAGTTGTTGTTGAAGCGGATTGTGGATTCCTCGAAGTCCAAGATCGATGTCTAGCTTTTTCCACCTGCTTTCAAGGACACATACAAGAAAACAAGGGTATATGCAATAATAAAATTAGGGTTAGTCCGAAAAGATAGATAGATCGCCCTAGGGTTCGAGTTAGATCCACAGCAATGGCGCCGAGAAAAGCTTGTTGACGCTTCATAAATAAAGCGCCAATTCGTCCCACAAGCGCACAGATCATGTGTAGCTCTTCCTTAGAGTATTCCACCAATGTTTATCAATCCGTGGATCGGCAGTGAACTACCTAAGGTTTTCCATCTAATCTATCCGATTTATCCTATCGTAAAGCATGAATTGCATATAGAGTAAACCTTGATAGATATGAGTGTTGTGTGAAGGTTGATCTCATCCATGAACATAGACTATTCCATAGCAAAGATCAAAGAGATAACTAGGCCTATCGTCAACTAGTTGTAGTTCAAGCTAACGAGCAACAAATCAAGCATCTCAATCATTAGCATCTTTAAACCAAAACCTCCAATCCAATCCCCCAGGAATTCCCCCTACTAAGGCCACGCCCTATCACGGCGCTCCCGTTGGACAAGGATTCCCCTAAAGCGCGATAAACGTGTCGAACTCCCTTTGGTAGATCCGGTGTGAACTCCTAGCTACCATAGCTACAAGAACACCCTATGCAATCTATCGTACGAATAGATCTAAGAATAGGTACACCAAAGGCAAGAACAAAATCAAAGAGGAGAGACATGATCGCTAATAGATTCGGAAGACATGATTATCATTACTCATATAATGGATGTGTTTGGATCATCTCCACCGAGTACATACCGTCGATAACTCCAACTAGCTCATGAACTCCACCATGGCACAACCACGCGGGGAGGCCATGGTGGCTGAAAGCGGACTAAGCCATCTCCTAGACAACCGAAGACTCACGGCGGCCATCGTCTCCCTCCGGTCTTGGCTCTAGGTTTTCGCTGAGTTCTCGGTGGATGGATCGTCGAGTTGAATATGGGGCGAGCTTTAAATAGTCGAGAAACCCTAGCTCGAAGGGAGGCCGAACCTCCTCAGCAGGCTAGGCCGGCCAGCATATAGGGCCCATGGGCGGCCGGCCCACCCTCTTTGGGCCGCCTCGGGCTCATCTTTTGCGTGCCGCCTCCTCGCATCTTCGAGTTTATGTTCTTCACGTTTGCACCCGTTGGGCGTCATTATCTTTGAGATATCTTCGTCCAAAGGAATAGGATAGAAAATCCTTCCTTAAATCTTCATTTGCTTTGCTTGGTCGAAGTATCTTGATCTCATCTTTGTGGGCTTTGTCCTTTGGGCTATCTTGGAGGTATGGATGTGCATGAATGGACTTCAAATCAACATGGTCTTTGGTCCTTCGTTTGGGCTTTGGCCTTTGTCTTTCTCCATGTTAGCACTTTCGATCCACGGGCCTCGTCGTATTATGCTCCAAAATAGGCCAAAAACCTGCAAACACGAAGTTCCTCCAAAATATATGTGCATATGTGAAAATGACCAATACTTGGTCCGGGTTAGGACGGTTAGTGATATAGACATTGCATTTACGCCAATAATGACGATAAACATTGGATAAAAAGGGGTAGCTAAGGGCGTCAACATTCCCCCATGCTTAAACCTTGCTCATCCTCGAGTAAGTCCAAGAGCTTTGCTTATAAAGAAATCAGCGTTGCCCTTGATGTCCTCCTGCACTTAGTCATACATAACAAAACATATTGCTCTCTCAAGTATTTAGCATTTAAGTTCAAGTTGTATTTGGCTACTTTTCATTATGAAAGATAGACTAGCAATAAAGAACAAGCCACAATATGAAATAAATGCAATGCTCTCAAACTTAAGTGAACTTCAAACCTTTACCTTGTTTCATCGTGAAGAGTTTTCAAAAATATGCACATCAAACATAAGTGAGGTTCTCTTGCAAAAGCTCATGGAAACACTCATCTCATCAAGTCGCTCAAGCCTACACTAGATTGTCTTCAACCTATTCTACTCATGTATAAAAGTGAAAAGCTTATGTGGAGCTTGGTAGGTAAAAACAATCCTAGCAAAGCATTATACTTTGAAATGTTCTCAAACTAAGAGAGAGATCTAATGGAATTACCGAGACTAGTCAAAAAGGCCATTAGAAAATAATGTTGGAGAGGGATAAAGATGGAACACACGCATTTGGATAGGTGGACATGTGCAAGTGGCAAATGGGTGATCCCGAGACACAAATGAAGTTCTCGTTATCGGATTGCACATGGTTGGAAGATTTGAGTATGGAATAATTCTTTAAAGTACTTGGAAAATTTATGAAGCGAAAAGAACTAAGGAGCATTTTATTCTTCTCTTTTCTTTCATCTTTCTTTTCTCTTTTTTATTTTTCTCTTTGCTCCTTTGAACTTTTGGCAACATAGAATACTTACCTAGCCGTCCCCCATGCTTGAGCAGATGCTCGTCCTCGAGTATGAATAGTGGGAGAACCAACTAGCTAGGATAAGTATCTCAAATCCTCCTTCTTCTTCTTAGAACCACTTGAATCTCAGGGAGTTTTTTATTGCCTCCCAAAATGTTTCTTCACATGATGTGCTTGATTCTTTTGATTCCATTGAAATGATAATCCATACTCAAAATATAGGTTGTGGTCAAGGAGGTAATCACAAAAAGATATCTTGGTTTAGGGTGGATATCCAGCGAGGTTTGCGAAGTTCCCGGAGTAGAAACTCACAATGCATGGATAAATAGGCTAGCAAAAAGAAGGTTACACAAATACGGAATGACCAGCTTCTTAGTCTCGTACCAAAGAAATCAATCTTAATCTAACTCATCAAAATATAAGTTTGCAATCTAAAGGTTTCATCATTAAAGAATATGTATGTATAGAATATGTATGTATAGCCTTTGGTAGGTAGAACTTTGCAAGAGATTCACAAATGTAGATAGCATAGGAATTAAGTTTTCAAATTAAACAACAAGGTGTAAGATCATCGGTAAACTTAAATAAAAGAGCATCATAGAATATGTGGGTCTAGAATTTAGTCATTTAACCTCCACAAATAAAAGAGCCGGTATTTAATCATTTGATTCCATTTAATTGAGAGCAATTAGTCAAGTCATATACAACATAGTGTAGGTAAAACAAAGCGGCAACTTTCATCACTTTTCCATAAGCAAAGGCATTGCCAAAATATATCCATGTGGTAAGCACAAAATGATGGTAATCCTACACTTATTGAAAAACAAAACTAGGTTGTCGTCCTAGAAGCCATGTGATAGGTCGAGAGATATATACAAAGGTTGCATCTATGGTTGAGGGCATATATGTACAAGCATTTAGAAATTTATGGACAAAGAGAGAGTTGAGGAAGAGTTACCGTCCTTCTCGATGCTTGTGATGAAGTGTAGCGCGGCATCCCCCATGCTTAAGCATTGCGCTTAGCATGGAATAAGAATCATGAGCATCTTGTGGCAACCGTGATCATAGTACTCCATGGGGTCTCCCTTCTTTGTCCATGAAATCCTTCCCCATGCTTAGCATGGCGCTAGCGCGTGGAAGAAGAAGATGAACCGTCTTGAAATTCTTGAAGTCCTTCCCCCATGTGTATGAATAGCATCTTGAATGCTTCATCACCCTTGTTGCCTCAATTTCCTTCAACTTCTTCTCGTTGTCACTAAGCCATTGTCCCAATCATTCCTCACATCATCATCCCCTCCTTGAATTCTTTGTTCTCCTCAAACTTTTGGAGATGTTGACGAGTTTGATTTCTTATTTGATCACAAAATCATGGGAATGTTTCGTCATGCCTGCAAAATAATTCAAGTGCACATACTACCCCCAAGGTGACGGTCGGGAGTAGAAACAAATGCCAACAAACCAACCATCCCTAGAATCTCTACTTGTGGCATAGCTAGCTTAGCAAAAGAAAATAAAAATCTAGTGAGTGTATGTGTGTGCAAGTGAAGGTGCAAATGAAAAGGGAGATATATAAACAATGACAATGTTTGCACCAAGTTCTAAACACCATGTTTACAACTTGGTTGCTTAACTTTCTATGTAGCCATAATGATATAACCAAGGTCAAAACACCATGTTCATGTCAAGGTTAATAATTCTCCATGGCGCTAAGAAAGGTAAAGCACATTTCAAAGTTTATAAACCAACCTAATGCAACATGAAAACTAGTGGAAATGCTAGCATGGTTAAAGGAACTTAAAGATGAAGGTCCATAAGCAAGTTTAAACACCACGTTTACACAAGATTGCTAAGGAAAAATGCCTATGCATAAGACATCATCGTGGATATGAAATCGCACATCAAAAGATTAAGTCCAAGCTAGAAAAATGAGAAGGATGAAAATTATATGCAACATGCAAATGCAATGCAATGGTGAGAACAATATGGTATGCAACACGAGATAGGTGAACAAAATGATATGACATGAAGATGTGGTCTAAAACAAAACAAAAAGTTATCCTAAGTTAACTAGCCACAAGTTTAGAATCAAAATATGGTGATGCCTCCTAGGTCTCTCTAAAAAGACACAAAGAAAAAGACTCAAAACACACTAATAGGCACACAAAAAGGTCTACAAGTTTCCCAAGATCAAATAACAAAGTGCTCCCTCAATAACATTTAGAATGAATAACATGAAGTTGTGGTTTTTGTTAGAGCAATGGAACAATGTCACTTGATGTTTCGATTAAAGAGTGCAATGTAGACGGTCATATAAAATAAAAGATCGGGTTGCCTCCCGCAAAGCGCTTCATTTAAAGTCATAGAGCTCGACTTTCTTACCTTCAAATTGGTGCGAAGCCATGGTCCTTCGTGCAAGAATCCGAAGTGGCCATGCAGCTCTTCGTGGTTTGACGTGACTTGCTTCTCACGTCTCCATGTGTTGATGTTGCGGTCTTGTAATATGTCGTGGTTTGCTTGCAACATCTTTGTTTTTCTTTTTCGAAGGTTGACCCTTGTGTCTTTATTCACCAATGTTCTTGGGGTTCCTCCTCTACTCCAAGCCTCTTAATTTGATCATGTACGCTTGATGAAAGCATCGCCCAAACTCCTCATTGTTGTCGTCATCATTATCCTCCTCTTTCTTGTTGTCATCACATTGCTCCTGCCTCTTCCTCGTGGATTTTCTCCTGTATACTCAACAGAACATATACCAAAACATAGATCTATTGAAAATTTTATGAAATTACCTTTCCAGCAGTGGTGGCTCATCCTAAGCGGAGTCGAGCGAGTGAGTTATGGTCGTTTCAATTTTAGCATTGCGTGCTGTCCAGAAAATTTCAGAGTGCACGACCTTCAATGTTTTGGCCACACCCACTTGTAGGAATCTCCGATTAACTTGATTCTTGATTTGTTGGAACTGTAACTTCGTGGAGCTCTTAAATATCCAAAAATATTCTGCTACTTGCTTCTGAGGTCAACCTGGATGTTGATGAGAATAATGTCTTCTTGTGAGTTGATCCGAAGATGTCGATGAACTTGATCTTGTGGTTCTTTGGAGTGTCATGTTGTGCATCCCTAGGCTTTCAAGGTATTCACCATTGATTCACCAGAAAGTATTGTGGCTCCAATGATAAGTCTTCTCTATGGTTCTTGCTTCACCCAAGGTGTCGGGATTAGAGGACGCTCCGTGCTTCGTGTTGATGATCCGAAGAGTTTTCTTCCTTGATAGCATCGCTCGACTAGAAGTATATCGAGCATCCCATTGGAGAAGATAGATGGTGTCATGGTTCTTCTAATCTTGTTGCCTCCAACTTTGGTCGTCTTCAAATCATCATCTTTCATGCATGAGACTTTCCGATCATCCTTTGACATTGTCATCACCTTCTCCGTTGCTTGCTGCTGCCTCTTTCTCATCGAATTGCTCCTTCATCAATACAGAACATGTACCAAGCTTTTCATCCATTGCAAGGTGCATCAAATTATCTTTCAATAAATGTTCATTTGCCCAAATTGGACTCCGGATGAGGAAGTTATGCTTGTTTTGCTCCGGCGCTTCAATCTGTCCAGAAAATTTCAATGCAGCATGGCGTGAAAGATTTTGCCATAACTCTTCACTCCGATATCCAAAATTGATGGTTCTCGATGCGTTGGAAAGAAGACTTGATGAAGCTTCAAAATAATCTATTATTTTCCCATGGTACTTCTCTGATCTTGGGCGAAAATCTCATCACAACAGCAACACTTCGTAGATGATGACGATCGCACGATTTTCGCGAGCATGCTTCATACCTAATGCTTTGAATAAACAATTCTTCCCAAAAAAATTAGTCTAAAAAAAATTCTTTGACATGGCGACGTACCTTATTTTCCATCTTTTTGCTTTGGAAGTGGGGACTCAATAGCGGATGTTGGGCCACTAACAAAAGTTAGCACCTACCACTAAAAAGTAAGTCTTGATATTGTTGAATCTTGAGTTGTTGTTGAAGCGGATTGTGGACTCCTCGAAGTCCAAGATCGGTGTCTAGCTTTTCCACCTGCTTTCAAGGACACAAACAAGAAAACAAGGGTATACACCATAATAAAATTAGGGTTAGTCCGAAAAGATAGATAGATCGCCCTAGGGTTCGAGTTGCCGATCCCGACAGCGGCGCCAGAAAAAAGTTTGTTGGCCTTCATAATTAAAGCGCCAATTCGTCCATAAGCGCACAGATCATGTGTAGCTCTTCCCTTAGAGTATTCCCCCAATGTTTATCAATCCGTGGATCGGCTTAATGTTATATCTTTTGTAATTTCTTGTAGATGGACTATGAAGAAGGTGGTTGATAACAATTGGTAGTCCTTTCCAATATCAACAAAATGATTGTTGTAATTAATTCTATTAAATATAATATGTGTTGTCTTTTAGCACATGTTCATTGTATTTGTGTTTTCCTTGCAAAATGTTGACTGCACAAGTAGTTTTTCTATATGGGATTGCCTGCGCTCCATCTAGGCATATAATGAGTGGATGGATCAATGTCGCATTGAGAGTAAAAAAATTCTATATTTGGTGGTGCATCGCAATTTGTGTCTTGTTCCTATTGCTAAATTGGAGGTCAACATTCATTATACTATGAACACAAAACCACTTGTAGGAAAGAAATTTCCATCGTGTCTACCAATGCCATATTTCTAAGGACATACTCATCATTAGCTAATGGCGTGGTTTCCTATTTCATCAGCCGGAAGCTAAAGCCTAGAGATTACTCGATAAATTGTGAATGCCTTTGAACGAAGCAACAGTGATACGCCCGGAAGCTAAAGCTCAAAGAATACTCAAAAAAATACTTACCAGCAGACCAAGTCGCTCGAATGTGAGGCGTCCTTGATCAACTCGAAAGCGAAAAGAAAAGGTTGGCGAAGTCGACGAAAGTAGATGCAAAAATAGTAAAGGTTTTGATTATGTGGCTTGTCGCAAAATATTACAATGGTCAGAGGTACACATTTATACCCTGAAAACTAACAATCCTGATCAAATATGACTAACTTAACTTGACGCTAAAGAAACTAATATTTCCTAAGATACAACGACTCCAACACGAGTCGGACCCTGACCGATCTGGACTCTCCCAGATTTCCTTTCTAGCGCAGCTTGGGCATGATGTCATCAACTCTGTCCACCGACATAATCGGTATGTCGGCAGTCTCCAGGACTCTCATAGGAAGAGATCGGCAATGCAGCTTCATCATCGGCAAGACTCAGAATCGGTAAACTTCAGAATCGGCAATATCGTCATCAAACCGATTTTCCCTTTTTTCTGCAAAAAATCATCATTTCTTCCTATTAACGGGCCTTTGACACATGTTGAAAAATGGTGTCAACACATGCCCCCCATTTTCAAAGTATGAAGACTGTATCATGCTTTGAAATTTGACAATCAATGCTCCTCCTTCTCAGCCGATACTTCTCCAAACTCATCTACCAGAACAATTCTCAGCCGATATAAGTTAGTCAAAAATAACTTTATTCCTTCCTGCTGAATAACTTGGGTTTTCTCAAAGATTTTTTCGAATCAAAACAACTTTGCTCCTCAAACAAACTCTCAAATCATTCAATATGTATGTGGTTCCTTACCAAAACACTAATCATCTCTCCTCACCCTATATCTAAAAAGGCCTTTGTGGAGCTACAGGTAGGATAAAAATAAAGCATACTTATTTCATATATTTTGCTAAGTCAAAAACCGGATCAAATAGAGAAAACAGATCATACAATCAGATCAAGGCGTTACGTGTGTGGTATTTTTGGTGAATTCCGGTTTCTTTGTGCGACTCTCCTTTTTATCTTTGCTTTTGGATTAGGGCTATCTCTTCTTTTTCTTTCATGCTTCTTGAGCACAAATTTCTTTGAATTTTTCTTTCTTTTGCTTAGCCCATGTCCTTTTGCATAGTGAATATTAAGAGTCACATTGAAAGACTTGAATATTTTCTGTGTAAGCGAAAATACATGTTTTGCACGATCCCGGTGTAGAAATCGGCATAAATATATATGGAGTGTCGTGATCTTGATCTTAAAAGCATGAAACGGATCTCATATGGGTCACAAACAATTTGACAAAGCTCAATACAAAATAAGCAGCATATATAGAAAATCTTGCAAAGATATATAGCTCTGGTTAGGAAATTCAAATTATTTGAGGAGCTAAGCTATTTTTCTTTTACAAAATAAAATTTCCCAAGTATTTGCAGTAAGAAATAAAGTATTTTCAACATACCTGTACCAGTAGAAATATCAGTCTAGAGTAAATAGTCTGCAAACACTGACCTCAAGCATCTGTAGATTTGACCTTTGGCAGCATTCATTTATTTCCAGCTTTTAACCTCTTTGACTGCCCCATCGATTACCGTATCACAACCGAATTGTAGTAACCTTAAATGCTTAGCCAACGTTTCACATTTACCATCGTTTTTACATTTCTTCCGGGCTATAAATATACCTTGCTCAACCGAGTTCTCCCCACACCATAAACGAATTTTCAAAGCATCAAGGAGAAAAATGGCCTCCCTCCAGCAGGTAAAAGATATCTCTTTCATTCTGTTGATGATTCTCCTTCAACTAAATCTCTTTCTTTCTCAGCAACTCGAAGAAATCATCCAATCTCTGCAAGCTGGAAACCGTCTCTCAAGGAGGAACAAGAATCTTCTCCGTGCTCACACCAATGCCGTTAGGGAAGAGTTTCCCGATGGTATGATTCAAGTAACTCGAGCCATCCAATCCAACAGCCTCCCCTCAGGCGGCATCCAACAAGTTAAATCACGAGATGCAAGGCCTCCAACTGGTCCTCTCCGTGAGCGACAATGGCTCCACACCCTATTAGCCAAACAGGCTTCCCTTGCGAGAAGAACTAGAAGCGGTCACCAAAGAGATAGCGAACCTCAACTCCATCGGAGGAGGAACCCTCAATGCCCTCAACACTAGGCAAGCAATAATATCTGATCACGAAAATCCTAAAAAGTCGCTGCGCGATCAAAACAATCCAGGCTTATTTGGATTCTCTGTAATTTTATTTTTGCTTTCTTCTGTATCACCAAGAATTAGCCTACATGGGTAACCTGATCTATCAAATCGGCTAAATATTTAAACCAGCATCGTATCAGATCTTTGTATTTTCAAACATCACCCTGCATGTTCTTTTCATATAAGAAAACCATAATGATTTGTGATATTTTTTGCCCTAAGGCGATACATATCGTATCGGCCATGTATCAACCGATCTATAAAAATTGGCTATAAAATGTATCCCCTTTCTCGATTTTTTTTTTGTTCTAAAAGCGATACCAATGTATCGGCTATCTCAGCCGATTTCTCACAAAATCGGCTATTGATCCAACCGATGTAGAACCCATCGGCTAAGCATCAACCCATATACTAGGATAGTATTTCTTCAAATATTTCCTGTTAAGTGCACTGGGAAACTCTTCACCTTCCAATGTCTCCAAGATATACGCATTGCCTGGAACACATCTGTTTATTCGATATGGTCCTTCCCACATAGGCGACCACCTACCGAATTTAGAATCTTTAGTTCCTATCGGCAAAATAAGTTTCCACACCAACTCTCTCTGGATGAACTCTTTTATTTTAACTTTCTTGTCATACCAACGAGCTACTCTGGCTTTGTTTGCTTCAACACTAATCAATGCCTTTAGCCGATGACCAGCCAAGTCTTCTAATCCATCTTTCATTAGCATAGCGTATTCATCGGCTGTCAATTGATCTTGAAAAGTAACCCGTCTAGAACCTAATTTCAACTCCCAAGGAAGAACAACTTCATGCCCATAAACCAACTGATATGGGGATACTTTAGTGGCACCATGACAAGTCATCCGATATGCCCATAATGCTTCTTGGAGAGTAGTATGACACCATCTCGGCTATTCTTCAATTTTCCTCTTGATCAGCTTAATCACTCCTTTGTTAGAAGCCTCGGCTGACCATTAGCTTGAGCATAATATGGGTAAGAATTTAACAATTTAATACCCATACTAGTAGCAAGCGTTTCAAATTCTCTGATGTGAACATAGTCCACGATCGGTAGTAATAGTTTGAGGAATACCGAATTGATAAATAATATGCTCCTTCACAAACTTCGATCATATCCTTGGACATCACATTCTTCAAAGGAATAGCTTCCACCCACTTAGTGAAATAATCGGTAGCCACTAATATGAATTTGTGATTCTTGCTTGATGATGGATAAATTTGGCCGATCAGATCAATTCCCCAACCTCTGAACGGCCATGGCTTGATAATAGGATTCATAGCTGATCAGGAACTCTCTGAACATTCCCAAACTTTTGGCAGTCTTGACAACCTTTATAATACTTGAAACAATCTTCTAATATGGTTTGCTAGAAATAACCATTCCTTCTAATCATCCACTTCATTTTGTATGCCGATTGATGAGCACCACAAACACCTTCATGAATTTCCTCCATCAATACTTTGGATTCTTCTTTACCAAGACATTTCAGCAAGACCCCATCTATCGTCCGACAATACTGATCATCTTCCAACAACACGTACTTGGTTGCTTGAAAACGAATCTTTACATCAACTTTACGAGGCGGATCCTTCAAATAATCAGCAATTGGCTTTCTCCGGTCCTTGACCCCAATTCAATAGCAAAAATTGGCCGATAACCTGAAGCACTTTGAGCAAGCCTATTTGCATCTCCATTAAAATGTTTGGGAATATGCTCAATACTTACAGATTTAAATCCCTTCAGCAATTGGAGACATTCTTCATGATAGACCCTCAATATATCATCTTTACATTCATATTGCCCAATCAACTGATTTACCACCAATTGAGAATCTCCAAATATTTCAATAGCATCGGCATTCACTTCTTTCAGCAATTTAATCCCCTTGAGCACGGCTTGATATTCTACTTGATTGTTAGTAGCTTCTTTCTCAATCGGTATAGAAAACTCTAAGCTTGCCCCGGTATAATCAACACAATGCCGATGCTAGAACCAATCCCACAGGATGAACAACCAAAGAACACTGTCCATGGCATAATCTCCACAATATTAATTCCTGGCCCACAATGTTGAGTAACAAAATCGGCCATTACCTGACCTTTAACCGCCTTGGCCGATTCATATCTCAAATCAAATTCAGATAAGGCGAACCCATTTACCGATTGACCATTCATAATCGGCAAAGAAAGCATATATTTGATAACATCATATTTGCAAACTACTATGCATTCAGCCGATAATAAATAATGTCTAAGCTTGGTACAGGAGAAATATAAGCAAAGACATAACCTTTCAATAGGAGAATACCTCGTTTCGGTATCCAGGAGCCTTCTGCTGACATAATAAATCACTCGCTCCTTTCCTTCAAATTCTTGAATAAGGGCCGATCCGATCGCATGACCATCAGCCGATAAATATAATTTGAACGGTTTATTCCTCTGAGGAGGAACTAACCTTTGGAGGCGACACCAAATATTGTTTGATAATTTCCAGCATATACGCTGTGCTTCTCCCCATATAAACTTTTGATCGGCCTTAAGCTTCAACAACGCACTGAACGGCTGAATTTTTCCCAATAGATTTGATATGAATCTCTAAATAAAATTGATCTTGCCGATCAACGACTGAAGCTCTGTCTTATTCACTGGAGCCACCACCTCATCAATTGCAGTAATAGTCTTTTGACTAATTTCAATGCCTTGCTCGTGCACCATAAGTCCCAAGAACTATCCGGTGATACACCAAAAACACACTTATTCGGGTTCATCTTTAAACCATGCTTTCGTGTACACTCCAGAGCTTTCCTCAAATCGGCCAAATGTTCCTGTTATCCTTCAGACTTCACCACAACATCATCAATATAAATTTCCACAATCTTACCGATAAGCTCATGGAAAATATAATTCATCGCTCTCTGATAAGTAGCTCCAGCATTTTTCAAACAAAAAATCATTACAACCCACTCAAATAAGCCGATATGCCGGGACACCTAAAAGCAGTTTTAACAACATCTTCTTCAGCCATGAATATTTGATTATAACCAGCATTACCATCCATAAAACTGATCACCTTGTGTCCTGCAGTAGCATCAACCAACATATCGGCTATTGGCATAGGATATCCATCCGTCGGCGTAGCCTTATTCAAATCTCTGAAATCAATGCAGACTCTCAATTTTCCGTTCTTCTTGTAAACAGGAACTATCTTGGAAATCCATTCAGCATATTTGCACTATCTAATAAATTTGACTTCAAGCAAGCGAGTAATCTCAGCCTTTATATCGGGTAAAATTTTAGGATCCTGGCAGCGAGGATTTTCTTTGAAGCGGTGATATCCCGGCTTGATAGGCAACCGATGTTCTACAATGGATCTATTGAGACCAGGCATTTCATAATACTCCCAAGCAAAACAATCTTTATTTTCTCTTAACAACTTAGTTAACTCGCGTTTATACTCAGGATCGAAGTTCGCACTAATATCGTCGGCCTTGGTGCATCTCCATCACCAAGATCAATTTCTTCTAAAATATCGGCGCTGTAAATCCATGCTGACTTGCCTTCATCTTCAATAAACTCATCCATTTAAATCACCTGAATAGAACCATTTGCTTGGATCGGTTGAATGTCATAATTAGCTACCTTCAAGAAATCTGTTTCCCAGGCTTCACCGGATATGCATCTTGTCCTTTCATAGCTTCCTTTTGGCAAATCGGCAAGTGCTATGCTAGGCGAAGAATCGGCGAAATGATTTCTCTGATATCGCCGATCCATTGAACAAGGCATTGATGCATCGTGAGCGGTATCACGATGGTTTGCATGTATCCAATCTCTTCCCAACAAAACACTATTGGAGCCTTTACCATTAATAACAAAAAATGTAGTAGGTAGAGTCTTACTCCCAATTGTCAAGTGGAGGCAGAGTGCCCCCCGAGCTGGTGTGACCACACCTTCGAAGTCCTTGAGCATCATATCAGTCTTGGTCAGATCTTCTTCTCCTTTTCCCAACTTGCGCAGTACTGCATATGACATGATGTTGACTGCTGCTCCTCCGTCAACTAGCATTTTTGTCATCGGCTTCTTATCAATATACCCCTTCATGAACATGGCCTTGAGATGCCGACGATCTTTTTCCTCCGGCTTTTCAAAAGTAGCCGGTGCTTTGGTTCGAGTTCAATTGAGCCCTTGCTTCCTCAATGTCCGATCCTTCCTCGAGAATCGGCAAGTGCCATGAATTCTACGAGCAGTGTGAACACCATATTGTGAGGAGGCGGCCGATGATCCGGGTTCATGATCATCATCGGTCCTTGGTTTGACCGCCACACTTGAGATTTGACTTTCTTTTTCTCGAGCACGTCTTTGTTCTTTCTCCCACTGTTCACGACTCCTAAGCCTCTGGATACGCCTCCTCTGAGATTTAGTCAACCCTCTAGGACTCCACCGTCGCATTTCTTCTTGTGGCTCTTTACGCATCTCGGGATCGCGTGAAAGCGGTTGTTCATCGGGAACAGTTGTTGGCCATTTCTTCCGGTCGATCTTGTTCACTTAATCGGCCACCTAGCCGATCATGAACAGATTTCTTCCTTTCTAGCCTTTCATGCCTTTGGAATTCTTTCACCACCTAGCCGATCATGAGCAGGAATCCTTTCATGATGATCCCTTATAATCGGCCCACCACTTGACCTTCATATCTTGGTAAACTTGCTGAATCGGTTGCTCCTGAACAAACCATTGCACTCTGGACAATCTGTGGCCGTCGGCAAAGCCAATTTCTCTTCCCAGCAATAAATAAAGAAAGGACATCTCCAATGAATTCTCTCGGTGCCTCATATCTTCTTCACGGCAGCGCCTATCATTGTCCCTCTGAAATTTGCTGATCAAATCTTTGAAGTGATCTTGTTTGGTAGTGCCGTGATGATCCTCCGGTTTCAAAATACATGCCTTTCTCAGATTCAACTTCATCAGCCCATGTCACCTTCTTCTTAAAGGGATTTAGAAGTTTCAGCATACTCTGCTTTCCCTTTACGCTTCAATTCTTGGACCGATACGAGCCTTTGGATCAAGCTGCATCGAGGCAGCTTTAGTAGATTGAGATGTCAAGATCTTGGTTTGCAAAGCATTCTTCTTTTCCCTTGTATCCACCATATTAGCGAGGAAAGGATTTTGCTCAATCTTCATCGGCCTTCTTTGGGACTTCAAACTTGATTCGCCCTGCTCAATAGCTGTTTGGATCTGCTGCGAAACACTTTACAATCGTTAGTATCATGAGATCCCACATTATGCAACTTACAGTATGTTCATCTTTTTAACTCATCAACGATGGGATTACGTGATGTGGCAACAACTTGATTTGTCCTTCCTTCAACAGCAAATCAAATATTTTATCGGCTTTTGCTATATCAAAGCCGAATTTCTCAGGTTCCTTCTTGCCGAAAGGACATGAAATCGGCTTCTTGTTCCTTACCCACTCTGCCAAGCCGATCTCATTCTCATCTTCAGACCCAGAATCATCAGAATAATCAGCCATACTAATCCTTTTAGTATAATTATTTTTCTTTGGTTCAATCGGTCGATTATCTCCTGACATCCTGTGTACAATCTGGCTAATGCTTTCAAACTCCTGAGATCCATATTTTTCCACGAGATGTGGCAAGAGCCCACGAAATGCAATATCGGCAAGGCTGTGCATCGAGATAGAACTAAACTATAGCACCGATTCTTTACATTTACGAACCTCTGAATAAATGCAGCCATCGATTCATCATTCCATTGCCGCCAAATTAGTGAGGTCGATCGGCTTCATCTCATGAATACTTGTATAGAAAAACTGATGAAACTGTTTTTCCAGATCATTAATGATGTATAGAATTGGCTGGCAATGAAGTAAACCAACTGGAAGGCCGATCCAGACGAGAGAGAGAGAACAAGCGAACCCTCAAAGCATCAGAACTTGCAGCTTCTCCTCACGAATAATGAATCTATTGACATGTTCCCTTTGTGGAGGTATCATCTTGGCACGAGAATTTGGTGAAATTGGGCATCTTGAATTTCTGAGGGTGCGGAATTTGGTCATAATGTGATGGATATGGAGTCTTGTACATATAAGTTTGCCTTTTAGGCTTCAGACCAAACTGATTTTCCAGTAAACACATCCTCCAACTTTTTCAACCCGTATCAGCAGAAACACCTGTTCGGAGTAATATATCCTTTTTTACCCCACAATTCTCTCCCATCATGATTACTTCCTTGAACCGTCATTTCCTTGATTCGTGTTCACACGATTCCCACGATCTCGGTGACGCTGCAATTTCTTGCTATACCCTCACGTTGCCAAACCTATAAATCGTCTTCTTCCTTCGCTCTCTCTCCATCCACCTCAAACAAATGAAGAGGATTCAAGAGTAATCTGGCCTTTACGGTTTTGAGGTAATTTTGTCATATTTACTGTTGGGCTAATTATTAATTCTACTTTATCGTTTAAAGTTATTTGTGAATGCAATTGAGATGTTTTGTATTTCTTCATGCTCAATTTGAGAAGTATTGCAAAGACCAATTGATATTATAGCAATTTGGTGGCTTTTATGCATTCACAATGGTTTGCATGTGTAAGGACAACGGATAAGAGATCTAAATTACCGCTTACGAGGCTTGATGTCGCTTTTCTATGAATTCAGCAATTTATGGAATCTAACAAGGGAGGTGCAAGCTGCAACAGGACCATGAGGACACCCTAGCATGGAAACTCACACAGAATGGCGATTACTCGGCCTCCTCGGCATAGCAGCATAATTCGTGGGATGTATCAAGGAACCTCAGTTGGCCACTATATAGGCGCACATAGGCGCCCCAAGCTACAAATTCTTGGCTTGGCTCATCCTCTGAGCAGGGTGTGGTCGTCGAGATAGGCTGGCACGTCGTGGTTGGGACCACAGCCCCACATGCCCTTTATCACGAGATGCTCCATGGAAACAGCCCACCACCTGTCGGCGAGTGCCGCTTTACAAAGCGGATCTGGACACAAGTCGCCACCTGGATTGCGCACCCAACCATCGCTCCAGAGCTGGCCCCATAGCACCTCGCCGCTACAATGGTGGTCAAACATCACAGCGTCAACAGGAATCCGCCCAAAGCTGCACGAAGTCTAACTTTGCTCATCATGTGGGAAATTTGGAATGAAAAGCATACGGGTTTTTAGGCATCACGGGACACCGGTGCCAACCGTCATAACCAACATAAAGAATGTAGCCGGCCTGTGGTCAACTGCTGGGGCCAAAAGTCTAGCGAACCTTATAGCAAGAATGTAAATACAAACACTTGTACTTATTGCCGGTGAACCGGCTGTAAACCTCTTCTTTATCAATGAAACTGGCACTGTCTCGTGCCGTTCGTTCAAAAAAAATAGTAAATTTTGACTGTGTGAAGCTGCTAGCGTTCTTCCCTTCTTGACGTCTAGTACTCTAGTCCCAAAGCTTGCACCGTAAAAACACGTCGCACCATTCTGAGATTATTGTTTCTGACCAAGCTGAGCACCCGGCAAGTACGTTGACCATATATACCTTTCGAGTTCTTGGCCATCTCATTAGAAGTGGTAGTACGTGCTTACCAGATCGAAGGATGTGATATATTATGTTGTCGAGATGTTGTGACAACACGTCAGTCAGTTGGCAGTGATGGTGCTTATCTTTATCTCTTACTACATAACATTTTTATTTATCTTCCTTCCTGTACGGGTCTGATTTTTATTCAAAAAGAAGAAGAGGACACAGGCTATTGATGGAAAGTATGTTGCTTTCCTAGCAGAACTTCTAGCTCAGGAGCTCTAAAAAGATAGGGATGAGATGAAGAAAAATATAGAGTCGCATGTCTCCATTAACCTTAATCATCAACGGTGTATATATATGGAAATATGGGGATTCTCTTTTTTTTTCTGTACTAATATAAGAGATAGATTTTTTTTGTGAGATCGATACTGTATAAAAGATAGGTTTATTGTTAGTCGTATTGTATATTAACACTTTGAGCTATTAATAGAAGATACGTAGATAGATTTATTATTTCTTGTATCAATATGGACTCTTTGGCTTATTACCGACCATTATATCTTCATAAAATGCGAAGGTCCATATCCTTCTCTTTATTCGGTTTATATTGGGAATTTCTTGATCATCTCGTCGAACGAGGTGTCTTAATATAATAGATAGATGGTTAAAATTAAAAAAAAATGTCATGTGACATGAGTTAAACCTAAGGATCCAAACACCATACATGATGACATATGACTTGATTAGTGTCAATATTTTGATTGTAATCAAAGCTAAAGTTGCGGCTCTCATCGATTGCCCAATCAGGAAAAGCGTCTGGCCGTCGTCACTCGTGAGTGTCATGGAACCTTTGAAGCCAGCATCCTAAAAGGTAGCTGCTGCCAATCGAGTCAATCAGCTATCGTTCATGTGCTCGGCGGGCTCCGACGGTGTGATCCAGCGTGCCTCTGTGATCTGGCAATGAAATTGGCAAACTCCCGATGCAGTGCGACACCCTTGCCATGGAAGCTTTGGCTTTGCTCGGCGCTTTACGGGCAACAACATCGTGGTAGCTTGATCCTTTCGGATTCGGACAAAGGAGCAGACGCGCAGCCCTGATTGGGGCAGCGGCGACACCTCTCTCAACTGCGCGCATCGCGTCGGCCCGTCACCGCATCGCTTGCTCTCGGCAGCCGTTCGCGGTTCTTGTGAAGCAGTCCGTCGATGATCGGGCATGAGATTGTTAAACTTCTCTTTTCTGCTGTTAAACTCGAGTCTCATCTAAGATCACGGCTGTTAAACTTCACTCTTCTCTGCTGATGCTAGGTTTATTGTGATCCTTGAGGATTCTGATAGACTTGCACATTGTAATTGCCTATACGACACCACTATGATATTCCAATATGATGTGAGCCAGGTCAGTAACGTCACCGATCGGCGTCGATGTGAAAGAAAATGTCCAAGTCGATCGTACATTGGCCAGATGCAGGTCGATACGTCATCAAGCTAGTGACATGTCGCGACAGAGCCACGATGGGAGATACGCGGTGATTGGGAGGACAATACATGTCATGTCGCGCTGGTGCTTAGCGAGGCTGCGCGACACGTGTATAAGCAGACAAGCAAGACGAGGTACAGTACACTGTCATTGAGAAAACGCCAGCACTATAATCGTTTCCGGCGCGTGAAAACGACGCCGACGGGAAATGCTGCCGCTCCCTCAGTGCGGTGGTGCTAAACTTTCCGTCAGTAAGACCAAGGACAAGCACACGGATGACAAGACATATGAACCCTCGCGAAAACTGAAGATCTCATCAAAGCTTCAGGCGATCAGGGACACACAATCGGAGGCACGTTTTGGTCATTTGGCGGGTTCATGTACCCAAATATTTAGCGTCAAAGCCCATCCTTGCCGAAACTAGAGAGCTGGTGAGGGCTGAAGCAAAGCAACGGCAGAATATCTGAGGAAATCCGCTGGAACGCGTCCTCAGCTCGACTCGTCGGTGCAACGCTAACGGTAGAGCTGCAGCAGCCGGTCGGCCTCCCTTACGCCGATCAGGTACGCGGCGTGTGTCGTCGAGTAGTGCGTCCGGTGCGTCGCCTCGCCAGCGAACAGGACGCGCAGCGGCAGCGCCGCCGGGCCCGCGTGGCAGCAGCTCGGCCATCCGGTCGAGGTCCTCGCCGCTGGACCCGACGGCCACGTAGCTGTAGGACCCCATGAACCGCGGGGCCGTGGCCCACCCGCTCCTCCTGATCCGCTTCCCCCGCCACCGCGGTGGGCCTGGGAGGAAGGCGTCCAGCGTGGCGTGGACCCGCGGACGACCTCGTCGTCGGTGGTGCGCCGCCTCCCGCCCGGCGAACCACGCTGAAGCCCGCGTGGACGGGGCAGATGGACTCGGTGCCCCGCATCCACCACGGGATCTTGCTGGGCACGCCGGAACGCCATGTGAAGGAACGGGAAGGACTCCTCCGGTGGCTGCTGGCCGTCGCCGGCAGGCTCCACCTCCATGAACAGCTTGTTCACGGCGGGTCGAAGGCGATGGCGGCGTCCTTGTTGCCGATGATGCTGGCCTTGAGGACCCCCAGCGAGACCGTCAGGATCACGTGGTCGGCGGCGATCGCCGGAGCGCCGCCCGCGAACTCTAGGCGCACGGGACCGGCGCCGCCCCAGTTGAGCGGCGGGCCAGAGGCCGAAACGGACGCTGCCTGGCGGGAGGGCGGCGACGAGGTGGTCGACGACGCGGGAGGAAGTCGGCGGCGAGGTCGAGGTCGCCCAGGTCGTCGGCCGAGGTGTCCGTCCGCTCCCGGTTGATGTGCATACCAAGCAGCGCCTCCTCGACCTCTTCCACCTCCTTATTATTGCTTGCTGCCTCCGGACGCGCCGCCGCCTGGTACTCCTCGACGCCCCTCATGGCCCTGTATAGCTAGCTCCTCGACGGGCCGGGCCACATGGTCCGCGTCGACGACCTTGCCGCCCTCGGCGTCCATGCGCTCGTACGGGAGTAGGTTGTTGGCGTAGCAATCGAGTCGCGCGCGAGCGCGCACACGGGGCTCCCGTCGACGCCCTGGACCCACGCGGTGGCCGGCGAACTCGGAGGTGAGCACCCGCCACGCCCGCGCCCACGATCACGACCCGAGGCTTCTTCGCCACCATCCTCGCTCGCTAGCAGTTTGTTCTCGCCTGCTGGGAGAGCGCGGGTGTACAGGACCGGCAGGCAAAGCCGCACGAGGCGTTATAAAACGGGCCAACGGGGAGCCGCCGAGCGGATCGGGCGAGCTCGGGATTGTGCGCACCACATGACACGACACGGGGGTACACGAACAACACGCTTGGTAGCAGCCAGATCGTGGGCCTCGTGGTGCCATGGCCTGGGGCCGGACAGGACCGCGGGGTTGGGAGCACTCCATCTGCCACTTTTCGTTCCTGTGCGCGGTCCCGGTCCTGGTCGCGGGGTTTTCGGGTCGTGTGGCTACCGATGCCATGTCGTCCGATCGCATGCGCGATGTCTTCGTGCCGTTACGCCGATGATGCCGTGCGTGGTTCTTTGTAGCGGTGATGCTGATGGTATCTGAATGAGCCGTGCGATTGCCTGTTGAGATTTGAATCTTTGTCGTCATGTCGGTGATGAGAAGAGATTTGATGCGTTGCCACCTCGGCGTTGATGTTTCGACAAAGGAGCGCAAGAGAGGTACAGGGTTTGCTGCCGTACATGCTGCCCATCGGCGTGCTAGGGAAGTAAATTGAGATCTCTGGCGGCGTGCGTTCGTTAAATGCAGACGGGCCGAGCAGTTGATGCTTTCATGATCAAGCTAGGGCCCATGGATTATATTATATCGACAACAACCCAAGATTCAAATCATCACGATCGCTTGATCGTCAAGATGCCATACCCACACATTTTGTATTACTACTTTGGGTCAAGCCCGTGCTTGAATGCCCAATGACTTTCAAAGGTAAAATGATCGACTTTCCATCGGTGCAAAACCTTTCCATGCCGCATAAGGCAGGCTCGAGGCTCGAGCTCGGGCTCGGCTCGGCCTCGGCCCGGCGATCTGCGGCGGCGTCTTGTGGCGTGTGTGTACGCCAATCTCCTCTTTCGGCTTCACAATAGGTATACACATAGTACACCATATAAATCGGTTAAGATCCTCTCAACTACCAATATGGTATTAACCATATTATGTATCATATTAAAGGGTAGACTTTTAATCTTTTTATTGAATAAAATAAATGGGCCTAGCCCATATATTCTAACAGTAATAAATATAAACATGTTAGAAGATCATATTAAGATCCTGGTAGCAGCTAAATAGAGCGTTAATTAATCAATTAATTACTTGGAAACTGGCTTATCTCACCTGTCTGTGGTCGATTCAGGCAAAACTTTTTCTTGGCTTGCCTAGGCCTAAAACAATAACGCAAAAGGCAAATTTCAGAAAATGGTGCTCAGAGAATTTTAGGAAAAATACATAACAAGTGGATCGCCCAGGACACCAAAAATCATGGGTAATGCCACACAAAAACAAGCATATCTCACATGTCCGGGATCCGATTCGGACAGATTTTTCTTAGCTTGCCTAGGCCTAGGGCGACATCATGAAAGGCAAATTTCAAAAATGGGTGCTCAGAGAATTCTATAATAAAACATAACAAGTGAATCACCCATGGCGTAAAAACCGTGGGTAATATTACACGAAAACTGGCATATCTCACCCGTCAGGGTCTGATTAGGATGAAAAAAATTTCTTACCTTGCCTAGGCATAGGACAACACCATGAATGCACAATTCAAGAATGGTGCTCATAGAATTTAGAAAATAAAAACAAACAAGTTAATCACGGGGCGCCAAAACTATGGATAATAGCACACAAAAACTGGTATATCTCACCCGTGCAGGGTCGGATTGAGACGAAAGTTTTTCTTAGCTTGCCTAGGTATAGGAAAACACTATGAAATGCAGGATTCAAAAATGGGTGCTCATAGAATTTTAATAAAAAACAAAACAAGTGAATCACCCAGGATGCTAAAAACAATGGATAATGGCACACGAAAACTGAAATATATCACCCTTCCGATTGTCTGATTAGGACAAAAAAATTTCTTAGATTGCCTAGGCCTACGACAAGACCACGAAAGGAAAATTAAAAAAGGGGTGCTCATAGAATTTTAGGAAAAATATATAACATTAAAATCGTCTAAGGCGGCAAAATTACAGTTAGCGACATATCTCACCCGTCCGGGTTCCGATTTGGGCGATTTTTCTCTTAGCTTGCATATGCATAGGACCACACCATGAAATAAAAAATTCAAAAATGGATGCTCAGTTAATATTAGAAAAAAAACATAACAAGGGAATCACCAGGACACCAAAAACCATGGGTAATAGCACCCGAAAACTGACATATCTCACCCATCACTGATGCGATTCTTACAAAATTCTTTTCTTGGATTATCTAGGACTAGGACAACCCTATAAAATGTGTGTTCAGAGAATTTTATAAAAAAATACATAACTAGGGAATGCGCCCGTATGCCAAAAACCGCTTGACCCCAAGGACAAACTATCACAACCCATTCTCTCATATTCTGTTTGTGCTCATGTGCAGGCCTTGGAGAAGTCGAGGGGTGAAAAGAAAATAGAAAAGGAACCGATATGTGTGTAATCAGTGGCATTGCGGGTAAATAAGTGGAAAGTGAGATCTCGCAGTATTCACAGCAGCCTTAAAAAAGTTGCCCCTTTGGTTTGGTATTTTGACCTTTTAGAAAGCTACAGCTAAAAAAGGCAGAACCAAACAAACCCATAAACGACGCATCAAGCAAACCAGATAGGCAATCCAGCACAGATTTCTAAGGATTGTAGTTATTAGGATCCAATCAAGCTTATCTTTATGATTCCACAGTGATGATTTTACGGTTTCACACAAATAGTTGCTTGTTGTTTTTAAACTATATAAATATTGGCCATGGATCTCATTTTATCCACAAAATTGTGGGTATCCTGTTTGTAAATTTCTATATGTCATATTATGGACATCAGAGATAGAAAATAAATAAAAAGCAAGTCACGTCAATTAGTGTGATTTTGTCTTTATTTAATGCACGCTTTGTGCGGCGCTGATGGCATGCAATGAATGAATTTTCATTCTTGCGTGAAGCCAGTCTTGCATACATGCACATTAAATATGGCTCCTTTGCATGTGTCACTACGGGAGAACCAACACACGGCGAAGGCAGGAAAACACACGGCGAACTCTTCGCCGTGGCGGCTTCTGGCCGAAGCGCGATGGCGACTAGACCTGGGCGAAGCCATGTTACGCCCGATGTGCAAAGCGTCGAACTGCGGCGAAATAAAGTGGCTGATGGATGGGAGCGGCGCCCGTCGGCTGTGGGTTCTTCGCCGTGTGCCAGCACAGGCTGGCGAACCGCCGCCCGAACACCGCCACTTCACCGTGTGCGTCGTGTGACACCACGGTGAAGGATGAATCACTCGCCCGTGTGCTATATCACGCGACACGGCGAAGGATGGTCGCCGCCGTGTGCTGCCATATGGCACAATGGCGAAGTGACCATTCGCCCGTTGGAATGGTCGCCGTCGTGTGCCTCCCTTTTGGCACGGCGAAGTGTTTCGATATTCTGATTTTTTTGTTTTTGGTTTAAATGCCCCCACTCAAATTAAAAATCACAGATAGACATATACGACAGCAAGCATTTCAGGCATAGATAGAGTTCACAACCATAATTAAAACCATAATTCGATGTTACAACTTCGTTCGAGTTCACAAATCACAACACGTCATCACTCAGGCCGAATTCCGGACGGTGGCTGGTCGAAGGGTGGCGGTGCGTGGGGGTTAGTTGGGAACAAGCACCTTGCTGAGGAGCGTCGGTGACATACCCGTGAGGCGACAAGTTTGGTGCATTCGATCCGCTTGAAGGATTTTGTAGAAAGTTAAATTATCATGAGATCTCAAAGTGATTATAACTTTCTCTTCATCTACATTACTCGAACTGAATCAAGAAGGTTATGAAGTAGCTCACACGAGAAGTGTCACGGAGACCCGTGTAGCTACTTGATGGCAGTGGTAAGGGTGTTCTGCAATAGCAAACTGAGTAGAGATGGATCGAAGGTAATCCATCACCTGGGCGTGCTCGGCCTCTCGTATCCTTCTCTCTTCCCCCATCGCCGCCTCATGTGCAGCCGCTTGAGCCGCCAGTTGGGCCTAAAATTTTAAATTTCAACCGTTACAGAGCAAAGCAAATATACAAAGAAGATGAATTAATGAGTAATAAAGAAGAAATAACAGAAGTGCCTCCACATACATCTGTGTCACGCTTTGGCGTGGGCTTATGGTAGGCGTTGGGCTGGTCCCTTGCTCGAATCGGGGGAGTGTGAGGGTATTGGCCTCATCGGCAGTCTGCCGTCACCAATGAGGAACCGGCCATGCTTCTTGCCTCCTCCACACTCATGATGACATTGCCATCCACGAGTGCAGCGGTGGGATCACTGTTCCCCATAAACTTGCTTTCCCGTCTCAGTGTATGCCATCATGCGGTTGTAAGCTGTGGGATTGATGTACGCTGATGGCCCGTCTTCTGGGTTGTAGGTGACCTCAGAAGCCTTGCCCTTGTGAGCCATAGCCAATCCCACAAACTCCGCGCACTCAGCTCCTCCATGTGACTGCGACTGTGAAGAAACAACAAGTGAATTAGAAATTATGCAGAGTTAAGTGTTGCAAGAATAAAGAAATTATTTAGCATACCCATCTAGCCCTGTAGTCCTCGTTGGTAAGGCTCCCTTGATGGTGTGCAGGACCTGGCATTAGCATTCGCCATTCACATCCCTTGTCATGCAACTCCTGCCACTCGGGCGTGAACCACTTGTCAACTATTCTTTCCGGCTACGGTATCATTGCGGCACCCGCAGCGGCACCTACTGCGATGATATGGTGACATGTAAGAGTGAAATTAAACGATCTACTAAATCTGAGAACGAATTCAATTTTACCTGCATGTATTGTGCCATAGTTAGCTTGTACTTTCTTGCATCTGCCTTTTTGATGGTTTTGAAGAGGAAACTGGCGCTGTAGTTTATGACGCACTGAACCTGTGCCTCGTAGTGCATGTCCTTCACTAGCTTCTTGCATCACTTTTGAATCACGTCCGAAGCGTCCCCATCGTAACCCGGCTCACAAGTGAAGAAATTCTGCATTCAAACATGACACATTCAATCATTATTACGAAAAGCGTTTAATAAATCCGGTGAATTGAGCGGTGTACTCGAGGAAAACTTACCCACAGCTCCATCTCCACCCGATCGCCTTGTTGTTGAAGGTCCTGCCAAGTGGGTCCAAAATCTGAAGTTCCTCAAAATATATGTGCATATGTGAAAATGACCAATACTTGGGCGGGGTTAGGGCGGTTAGTGATATAGACATTGCATTCGCCAATAATGAGGATAAACATGGGATAAAAGGGGTAGCTAAGGGCGTCAACATTCCCCATGCTTAAACCTTGCTAGATCCTCGAGCAAGTCCAAAACTTCTTATAAAGAAATCAGCGTTGCCCTTCGATGTCCTCCCTGCACTTAGTCATACATAATAAAACATATTGCTCTCTCAAGTATTTAGCATTTAAGTTCAAGTTGTGACCGGCTACTTTCCATTATGAAAGATAGACTAGCAATAAAGAACAAGCCACAATATGAAATAAATGCAATGCTCTCAAACTTAGCGAACTTCAAACCTTTACCTTGTTTCATCGTGAAGAGTTTTCAAAAATATGCACATCAAACATAAGTGAGGTTCTCTTGCAAAAGCACATGGAAACACTCATCTCATCAAGTCGCTCAAGCCTACACTAGATTGTCTTCAACCTATTCTACTTATGTATAAAAGTGGAAAGCTTATGTGGAGCTTGGTAGGTAAAAACAATCCTAGCAAAACATTATACTTTGAAATGTTGTCAAACTAAGAGAGAGATCTAATGGAATTACCAAGACTAGTCAAAAAGGCCATTAGAAAATAATGTTGGAGAGGGAGAAAAGATGGAACACATGCATTTGGATAGGTGGACATGTGCAAGTGGCAAATGGGTGATCGAGGCACAAATGAAGTTCTCGTTATCGGATTGCACATGGTTGGAAAGATTTGAGTATGGATTAACACTACAAGGGAGGCGAGGCTAATGCCACACTTCCCGAGGCGCTTAACCTGCGTAAAGCGTTGCGATACATAGGGTTTATTGCAACACTAGCTGATTTTGGTTGCGATAGGGTGGCCTATTGCAACCAAATGGTGTATCGTTGCAATTGCAATATTATGCGTTGCAATAGCCCGGTATGTCGCAATGACCTCCAATGCGTTGCAATTAGAGTGACCTTATGCAAACTTTTTGTGCAAGCTGTTGCAATAGTCGGCGATATCGCAACTAAAATATAAGCGTTGTTATACTTATTCTCAAGTGTTGCGATAGACTCTATGCTATGGCAACACGAAACTAGAGTGTTGCAAAAGGATTCTTGGATATAGCAGCATAAGCGAGAGTGTTGCGAAGAGGGTTTGCTATTGCAACCTAAATCGAAGAGTTGCAATGAGGCATAGCTATAATAGCGCACTCCGACATCGTTGCAACATTGTCATAGGTATCGCAACTAAACCGGAGCGTTGCAACAAGGCACATGTAGATGGTGTGTCCAGCAGCTAGTTTACGGCCCAACAACAATATTTTGGCCCACAATCATCGTTAATGTCACGCCCGGGTCGAAGTGGGCTTGGCTGCGTGTGATCGCATGCTATTGCGATGGCGATTCGTATTCCAACAATCGTCGCGATCTTGCTCACGCTTATTTGGCGGCGAAGCGCGGCGCCCAGCGCCTATCATACACTGCAGCGCCCGGCGCAGCGCCAGCGCAAAAGATTTAGAAGGCGTCATCATCGTCACGTGTCGCCGTTTCTCGCCGGAAGAATAAACCCTAGCAACTCCACGACGATTGAAGCATGGCGGACGCGAGACTGATTTTTGCTAGGTAGAAAACTGACATCCCTCGATCGACGCCCAGCCTCTACGTCAATGTATATATTCGCCACCAATCATTGATGAATAATTGCTTCTTAACTAGCTACATCTATATATGATGAGACATTAATGCTTCTGATGGGTAGATAGCATCAAACATTAAATTTGGTAGTCATGTTAAATTGAGTGGCACACATAATTAATTAAATTCTAATATAGCACATTATTTCCTTGTTTGATTCATTTGTTTACATTTTGGTACATTCACAAATGGAGGATCATAGTTGGATACTATTACCTAAGTCGGATGAGAGATGGCAAGAAGGATATAAGATCTTTATGGCAGATCGTTTGAGGGGCGCTATCAAGGAGAGTTTGCAGCTTTGTCCCTGCGAGATGTTGTTGCATGGTGTTGAACAAAGGATGAGATAGAAAAACACTTGTGTGACAGTGGTTTTTATCGAGTTTTATAGCATAAGCGTCGTCGGCGTGCTCCTTGTGTACTGAACTGAACTTTGTGGCTGTGAATGAGGGAGGAGTTAAGTGAAGGAGAAGTTGCTGATACTGGCAATATCAATAATATGTTTTCATCGCTGATTACTGGTACACTCATTGGACGACTTCTTGGTGTTACTGATGATGAGAAGCCTAATGAATCAGCCCAAAAATTTTTAAATTTATTGGAAGAAGCGCGGAAAGAATTGTACCCCGGATGCAAGGAGGCTACCAAAGTATCTTTTGTTGTGAGGATATTTCAGATTAAGTGCCAGTTTGGTATTACCAACAATGCCTTGGAGCAGATACTTCACTTAATCTGTTTGTTGCTCCCCAAAGGACATTGTGTCCCAGACAGCTTGGATAAAGTTCAAAAGGTTGTTAGAGAACTTGGGCTAGACTACCAAAAGATTCACGCATGTGTCAATGATTGTGTGTTATTTAAGTGGGAAATGCGAGAAGTTGGACAAATGCCCAACCTGCGGGGAGATAAGGTGGAAGAACTCAGATTCAGATGGGAAAGCTGCTGAGGGTAGTGGCACTGGTGGATTGAAAAAAAACAAGTTGTTACCTCGTAAAATACTTTGGTATTTTCCGCTTACACCTCGCCTTCAAAGGTTATATATGAACGAGCCCACATCGGCGTCTGTCTTGTTGTACGATGTTGAATTGGTTCAAGATGGTAAAGTGAGGCGCCCAACAAACTCAAAAGCTTGGAAGCACGTAAATGGCGAGTTTTATGATCACTTTGCACATGATCCACGTAATGTTAGGCTGGGACTTGCATCGGATGCCTTCAATCCATTTGGGATGTTGAATGTGAATTACACTACATGGCGGTGATCCTAATTCCTTATAACTTGCCTCCTTGGATGTGCTTGAAACAATCTTATTGGATGATGTCGATGCTAATTCCTGGTCCTAGATCTCTGGAATCAGCATGGATGTCTATTTATAGCCTCTCATCGATGAGCTTCGTGATCTCTACGGGAGAAAGGAGCTAAAACTTGGGATGCAAAGGAAAGAAATTTTTTACTATCGTGCACTTCTACTTTGGACAATAAATGACTTTCCTGCATATGCTATGTTATCTGGTTGGAGCACCAAAGGAAAGTTTGCTTGTCCTTATTGCAACAAGGACAACGATTACTTGTGGTTAAAACATGGTAGAAAGCATTGCTACATGGGCCATCGCCGGTGGTTGCCTTCAGACCACAGGTGGCGGACCAATAAGGTTAGTTTCAATAACATGGATGAAACGAGAGAGGCTCCAGTGCCGCTGAGTGGAGAAGAATCTGCAACAATATGAGACTTTTGAGCAAGCCACTTTTGGGAAAACCACTCTTGGGAAGAGAAAGCAGCGATGAAGATGTTAGATGGCATAATTGGAGGAAGAAGAGTGTTTTTTTGAGCTTCCCTCTTTGGAAATCACTGCTCCTCGTCATAATCTAGATGTGATGCATATTGAGAAGAATATATGTGAGGCTTTGCTTGCGACTTTGCTTGGTTTAGCAAAATGTAAGGACAGTGAGAGGGCAAGGCTTGATCTGAAAGAAATGGGTATAAGAAAGGATCAACATCCAGTGAAAGAAAAAGGTAAATACACTTTGCCACCAGCGTTGTACACCTTACGTAAAAAAGAGAAGGAAATTTTGTGCAAATTTCTAGAAGATATTAAGCTGCCGAGATGGTTATGCTTTGGTAATATCAAGAGATGTGTTGAGGTTAGTGAATGCAAGGTTTACGGACTTAAAAGTCACGACTATCATGTTATATTACAAAAACTATTACCATTGGTATACGCATACATATTGCGAGAAGATGTAGTGATCGCAATCATTGAGCTCGGCCAGTTTTTTACGCATAATATGTTCAAAAGGAACTTCAAGATGGCGATATTGCAAAACTTGAGAGATCAATTACCTGAGACACTTTATTAAGCCTTGAGATGATTTTCCCTCCATCATTTTTGATATTATGGCACTTACCAATTCACATTGCTAAGGAAGCTAGACTTGGAGGCCTATTTTCTATAGATGGATGTATCCGGTTGAGAGGTACTGCGTGCCCTCAAAGCCTATGTGAGGAACAAAAGCTTGTCCCGAAGGTTCAATAGCAGAGGATATATCTCAAAGGAGTGTCTTACATTACTGTTCTCGTTTCTTTGAAGATTTTAGTACAAAGCTGAATCGTGAAAGGCGTCAAGAAAAAAGAGTTGTTAATGAACCACCTTGAGGTATAAGTGTATTTGGGAACTTGGATTCTGATGAAAAAAGTTCTCACTTTTACACTCCATCTCCTTCTGAGTTTCTGAAGATGAGGCACTACATATTATCCAATTGTGATGAGTGCATCCCATGGATAGAGTTAGTAACATTTGCAACTAGATATTATGATTTTTTTACTATCCTTATAATATGATACATTTTAATTCCCCTTTTCATTCCAGGAAGCACAAATCGGAATTGACTAAAGCCAACCCAAGGAATGTTGAAAGAAGGCACAAGGAAAAATTTGTAGCATGGTTTGAGCATCTGATGAGTCCTTTATTTTTTTGAAATATATTAACTCTCAATATCAGTCCCTTGTAAAATGTTCCATCTATAATTTTTTGCAGATCAGCAAACTTTATGATGAGGAAAAGTTGATGATATGCTCTACTCTCTAGCTTCGTGGTCCAGATCGTCGATTCAGGTGTCTAACAGGTGCTCCACAAATGGATTTTTCTTACAGGTGGACAAGTTGAGAAAAACTTGACCACACAAAAGCAGTGGGATTGTGGTTAGGCGGCAATGGCATGGAATGGTATGGAGTGCTTAAAGAGTCATAATGCTAGAGTTTAGTAATGCCAAAGAAGTCATACATTCGAATGTGATTGGTATGATGTTCCGGCACCAACTCGGAACAAATCAAGAGGGTACAATAAAGATATATATGGCATCGTCGATATTGATACCACTTTCGGTTTAAGCTATATAGATGAACCATACATCTGGCGACACAAGCTGAGCAAGTGTGTTATGTCTTAGAGTGCAAAGAAAGCTAATTGGTGCGGTGTCCTCCGATTGAAGCCTAGGAACCTTTTTCCCATGCACGAAGGTGAGAATTGACCAAATGATGTGGATGATCCAAATGTGGACTCGGTTGTCATAGGAGTGGAAAATATCACTGCATTGAAGATCGGCAGGAGGTTTGACAAATTGGAGCAGGAATGACATGGAAGGGCTAAGTGTAGATGCTTACATTTGTTGATGAGGCGGTTCTGCATCCATACGAACCAGATGATGCCGACATACCACATGGCGAAGTTGATTGCGATGACACCTACTGCTGCTGATGGAGTCGTTCCTCCGGAAAATGGTCCGGGAGAAGATGGCGATGATTATTTTCACGTAAAGTGTTGTAGCCATTATTGCTTTGTATCCAAACTTACTTAATCATGTACTTCAATTCCAGACTTTATTTGTGTAATGAATTTGTTCTATTTACTTCAAAGGAAATGAAACAAGGGAAAGGTAACCAACAAGTCATGAGATATATATATAATTATAAGGACTGAGTTCACACATATAGGCGCAAATTAAAAGTGCCACATGGCCCACCACACTAATTATTTTGGTTCGGAGAAGCTACATCCTTAAGCATGGATAACACAAGGATTCGGTCATAGTCTTCCATAGCCTCGTGACACCAGATCAGACCCACTTCAAGTTCAAGCACTTCTTCAAATTCCTCCACGAGCACGTCGAAGCCTCTCCATAGCTCCGGATCTGTCAACAATTTTACAAATGATCATATTATACAATTTAAGATCATTGTATACAATGCATACTCCATCCTCATTTGCTTCAAGTTTTAGATTTATGCAGGGCATCACCTCGGTTGCTTTAAGAACCTCTTCATCTTCGTCATAGCTATCCTCATTGTAAGAGAATACAACCTCCATTTTGGAGAAGTAATAACAACCTTCTAGCTGCATCTGTATAAGCGGGGGCACAATTATGTTACATAATGTACAAAACCTAGTAACTATCAATTTGCATTTAATCATTTTACAAGATGAAGCAAATATAGTAGCTAATATATTGCATCAATAAATTTACAAGACCTATCAAATCAGGTTAATACCAATTTCCACTGAATCAATTTACAAGACCTAGCAAATCTAGTAACTATCATAGTGCATTGAATCAACTTACAAGACCTAGCAAATCTAGTAACTATCATACTGCATTGCATCAATTTACAAGACCTAGCAAATGTATTAACTATCATACTGCATTTCATCAATCTAGCTAGCTGTTTCATGCGGTAAATCCGATAACTTGCCTTGGTGATGCTTGTTTTGGTTGCCGATCCTTTCAATCCCCTTTCTTCTTTGAGGATTCCGTAGTCTCATCAGCGTATCTGCCTGGGTGGGCGAGGGAGGCCTTGGGTTCCAACTTGACCCGACCTCGAGAAAAGTGTAAGGGGATGTTGCCATGTATTTGGAGATCGAGATTGGGCTAGGAAGGTGTGCTACCTTGTTGTTGGGAGGGCCCCATAGAGGCAGAAGGCTTCGGTGGTGGTCGAGGTGGTAGCGGGTGTCGATGAAATATGTGAAACAGGTCTCGAGGATTGCCCGAGAGAGTTTGGAGGCGATGTCGTCGAGTAGTCGTGAATCGAGTGAAGGTGACAAGAGGCGATTTAGACAGAGTTTGGGCGGCGGACGTAATACCCTACGTCTGTATGGTGTATCTTGTATTGAGATGTGTTACAATCTAGTCTCTGCCGATCTAGGGACCCCTGCCCTCCTTTATATATTAGGGGAGCAAGGCAAGTCTCCTGATCGGTTACAATAGGAGTCCTAGTAGGATTACAAGGTGAGAGTCCTACTAGGTATACGTAAATCTTTAGCTTCCTTATGGAACACAGGGGTTTCTATACTCGACAAGCCCCCGAGCACTTCATTGCACGATGTACAGCCTTGATGTGAATCTTGGAGTCTGACCGACTTGTTTAGAAGTCAGTCCGAGTTCTTGACTTTTGGGATCTCTCGGCTTGGTTGTACAAAGGCGTTGATGTGCTCAAAACTTCTGGAGAATCATCGGCGTGCACCGGTAGGTGCACCCAATGGAATGTAGCCCAGAGCCTCGTTTTGCTTGAAGAGGAATTCGAGGGTCTTCATTGAATATTTCTGTAGTGCATCAATATCTGATGAACCCAAGTTCTTTTGAGAACCAGAAGCAGCTTCTGAAAATTTCGAAGAATCCTTGATGATGTACCAGCAGCCCCGAGCCTTTATTCGATTAAATAAATTGAATAAAGGATATGGACTTCAAGTCTTGGAGATGTCCGAGTACTTAGGCGAAGAAAGCACTTGGTTGGCGTCATGATCCGAGTTCTTTGTTGAAAAAAAGAACCCAGCTAAGCGTCGATGACTGAGTTCTTTGCTGAGAAAAGAACTTCGGCTGGTCGTCGATGGTCCAAGTTCTTGTCGGAAAAAGAACCGGATGGCGTCGAAGAATCAGCCCGGTAGCGGTAGCCCAGCGGAACTGCGTTAGCGCGCGGCGCCGGAAGAGTTGTTGATGAAGCCGACATGTTGGAGCCCAAATGGTCAATGAAGTCGTGAAACGAGCGAAGAACTTCGTCACTGCGTCGTGCATGAAGCGTTCGTACAAAGCTGGAGTAGTTGGAGACTTAAAAATCATCATCGGCGAGCAAAGTTCACCGAATTATTTTTCCCGTGAAACTTTTCTCCATGCTGGTCGTGAAAATCCTTGTAGCCAAGTTGAATGAATAGTATGAAATCCATCAATGAGTAGTATGAAATCCATCAATAAGTAGCGTAACTAGAGTTGACTTTTGATTGCCGTTAGAGCGGACTATAGAATGCGACTGAAAATCGACTTTCGCCGCACGCAGGCGGACTTTAGGATCACGACTTAAAACGAAATCGACTTTAGAATAAAAACCTGTAATATGAAGCTTGTATGAAATCCATAATACAAAGCTTGTATGAAATCCATAATACAAAGCTTGTATGAAATCCATAATACAAAGCTTGCCGCTAGAAGCGGACTTTAGATGCGACTTGAAGAAATGGACTTTGTGCCGTCTTGGGCGGACTTTAGATGCGACTTGAAGAAGTCGACTTTGTCTTGGCAGCATGAATGACATTAAGATGTGGCGTGGAAATCAACTTTGTGCATGGAGCAGACTTTGAGATCACGACTAAAAAGCATGGCCACGCATAGCAAATGAATGCACAAAACAAAAAAACACGAGTTGCGCAACTCATCTCAAATGATAAAAGAGAAGTAAAAAAATGGGAAAACATGCAGACCCCAAATAAGGCCAACAAAGCCGAAGTAAACTCCTGAAAGGAGAAAAAGAAGGGAGAGAATCCATCATGGTCATTAAAGAACCGGATTTACCCCAAAAAGTGGCTATGAAGCCAGAGTAAGCTCCACGAAGGAGATAACGACGAAAATAATCCATCATGGTTATCAAAAGAACCGGGATATATCCCAAAAGTGGCTATGAAGCCAGAGTAAGATCCACGAAGGAGATAATGAAGGAAGTAATCCATCATGGTTTATCAAAAGAACCGGATATATATCTCGAGAGGGGCTATAAAGCCAGAGTAAGCTTCACGAAGGAGAAATAAATGGAAGAATCCAATCTGGCCTCGAGAAAAGAACTTTGGATATGTTCCAAAGATGGCTATAAAGCCAAGCTACGCTCAAGAAGGACAAATAAAGGGAAGAATCCAATCTGGCCTTAGAAAAGAACCGGATATGTTCCCAAAGAGGCTGAAAAGCCGGCGTCCACCGAAGGGATGAAGGGAAGGGTCCGTTATATGGCATTGAGGAGAAGAACCGAAACAATTCCCATAGGGTTGCATGAAGCGCATGAAGAAGTCCGACGAAAGCACGAATAAGCGCATGAAGAAGCGGCAAGGGTGCTTTGAACTGTGCACAAAAGAAATCCGGCGAGTAGCGAGTAGCGCTATAAAGAGAAGTTGACGGCGCGATAAGCGCATGAAGAAATCGTGGCGTGATAAGCGCATGAAGAAATCGATGAGAGCGCAAATAGCGCGCATGAAGAAGTCGATAATGGTAGCGAATAAGCGCCGCGAAGAAATCGGCGAAGGCGATAAGCGCGCATGAAGAAATCCGGCGGTAGCGAATGGCGCATGAAGAAGTCGGCGATGGTAGCGAATGGCGCATGAAGAAATCGGCGAGGCGCGAGGCGCATGAAGAAATATAAGTCGAAATAGTCAGCAAAACCGAGTTAGCCGACACCCGTTACTGAGTTGTTTTGGAACAAGCTGTGTTGTTGATGAAGCCAACAAGTCCGGTCGTTATCATTGATGCATCGATCTGGCAAGAAGTCGATGTAGTCGATGAAATTGACGACCCGCTCAGTTGTTTGGAGACGAGTCGAGTTAATGATAACCCGATGCGAGTAGTCGAGGCGAGTTGATGAAGTCGACAGCGAGCGATGTGGCAACAAGTCGATGTAGTCGTGCTTGCGTACTTGCTAGTAGCTTTATTGGTGTGCCGTGGCCAATTTAGCTTAAGTGAAGTTGGAGTTGATAGGGCCGTGCGGAACTTGCGCCATGATGGAATCGGCGATGCACGAGTCATAGATAAACATCGCGTCTTCTTGCTCGTGAATTGAAATTGATAGGTCCTTCGATTCAGCGGCGGATCCTTGGCGATGTCGTCCCCACGCAGACGGCGCCAAATGTCGATGAAATATCTGAAACAGGTCTCGAGGATTGCCCGAGAGAGTTTAAGAGCGATGTCAAATCCGAGTATAAATGAATCGAAGGTGACAAGAGGCGATTTAGACAGAGTTCCAGACGCGGAAGGCGTAATACCCTCACGTCTGTATGGCGTATCTTGTATTGAGATGTGTTACAATCTAGTCTCTGCCGATCTAGGGACCCTGCCCTCCTTTATATATTGAGGGGGAGCAAGGCAAGTCTCCTGATCGGTTACAATAGGAGTCCTAATGGGATTACAAGGTGAGAGTCCCTACTAGGTATCTGTCATGGTCTTTTAGCTTCCTTATGGAACTGGGGTTTCTATACTTTCGGCAGTGAGCGAGATGACCGCATGAGATCCGGCGGCGAGGTCGAGGTCGAGGCGGCGGCAGTGGGCGTAAACTTCTGTGAAAAAACACCCAAAAGGCGTCGTCGCGGCTGCGTCCGGACTAGTGATTGGGCCTCGTAGGCGTGCCATCTCGGCGAGGAGATAGCGAGAAGCGGCGAGGTGATGGGAAACCGCCAGCGAGGGATGGCGGCGTTGACTATGAGCAGAAGGCGAAGTGGCGGGTAGTGCGGTAGGTGAGGAGGCGCGCCTTGCGAAATATTAGAATGACATGTGGGGCCCTAATTGCCTCCTGCGGCTCTGATGATCCATTGACATGTGGGTCCCACATGTCGGCACGCAGGTTGTTCACAAGTTCATCTTTTGTTCATCTTTATCTATGTTGTAGTTTGTTTTGATTCCTAATCAAAACTTTGAACAAGATTAATAATTTGCATCTGTGGACCAAATTACGTGATTTTGGGTGTTCTTAAAATAATGAAAACACTACATATATCCAATTGTGTGGGCCCTAGTTCATACATTGATCATCTAATTGATAGTCATATTATTCTTGTACATATCGATTGAACCCCCTATAGTGTAGTATTCAATGAAAATAATTTCCAACAAAGGTTTTGTTTATGTGCATACTCTCTATTGTTTTGTATTTAAAAGGAACAATTAATGTTTTAATGACTACATATCGACATAGAATAGTAAAGGGAGTAGACTTGCAATAACACAAAATGAAATGAACACATAGAATCAATATGTTTGAAGACAAAAAAAAAAAATGTTGGTGTTTAATTGCTACAATATGAAAACCAAACCTGAGTTGAAAATACAACTTATG